>JANZLQ010000089.1:26818053-26899768 GCA_026212715.1 Elanus axillaris
GGTTTCCCAAGGTTAAAAAAAAAAAAAAAAAAAAAAAAAGGCTGAAAAAACTCAAGCACCTGTTATTTTCCAAATATTTATATTCTCACAGTGAAAAAGCTGGGGGGGAAGGGGGAGAAGCCCTTGCCATGCAGAACCAAATCCCCAAACTGTTCCATACACTAATCCTAATATTTGTATGTATATCTTTCATACATGAACTCCAAAGCCTTCTGAAGCATTTTTTAAATGCTTTTAAACTTTTTAAACAGAAAAGTCCCCAAGAAGAAAAATGAACTGTCTCAAGTTAATTCTATTTTGCTTTAGTATTGAACTTCTAATGACTCATGCTGGTTTAAACTGAGTAGAGACTCCCCATGAGATGAACCAAGGAAACATTGTTTCATTCTAAGTACTCAGAGTTTGAATGTGTATTTGGATGGGGTTATTCTCTTTGAAAACCCATGAGGATATATTTTCTGTAGAACACTGTTGGCACTTGTTTCTGGAATATCAGAGGAGGTCCGTTATTTAATGTGTCCTCTGCGGTCCTAAAAGTGCAGGAGAAAAAGTTCATAATGTGTTCACACATCAAAGTCTTTGGGTTCTGACTTTTACTAAAAGAATGACAAACTCATCTGAGTCAATTAAATGTCTGTTCTGCTCTTTTTTTCTCTTTTTTTTCCTGTATGGTTTGGAATGTGCCAAGCACGGCTATGGAGGCAATAACTACAGCAGGGAATTTAAGGGTAAACTTAAGTAAAGGAGTGATAAATCACAATTCCACTTTTATCTAGTCAACACATCATTTACCCACTTAGATACATTAAATAGAGGAATTTATCCCCCCTTTTTATAAAGCACTGTGGATATATTCATAAGCCAGTGGAGGACATGAACATTACATGAGAAATACTGATACTCAGGTGAATTAGGAAACAGTAAATTAAACAGCTTTCATTTAATTGCTTGGGGGCTGTTCCATGAGGAACAAACGAAAAAGAGGTCTGTCTACACAGCCAGCAAAACCAGCCCAAAGAGTGAAAGGGGATTCCCCAGTGAGATACACTGGATATATTACAAGAGTTACTTCCCCTTCTCTGTGTAATCCCAAGGTAAAACAGACTTATCCATGGTTCCTAAAATAGATTGCTGAATCACTACCTGTGGTTATTCATACTAGCCAAGTTACCTGTGTAACCTGGAGCTGCCTAAACAATCTTTTCATTTAAAAAAAATCCTAGATGAAAATTTCATGTCCTATTCCTATGTTTTCCTCAGTTTCATTTAAGGATTGGTATGCATTTTCAACTAAATTACACTGAAAAGCAAAGAACAGTCTTTAAATTTATCTACTTTTGAGCTTCTTATTTAGCTTGTTCTAGAAATGTATTGTTTCTGGGTATAGTAAGAAGATGCTATTGACTTAACTCAGCATTTTGTGCACTATGCATGTCTTCAATAGCTGTTATGGAACTGCTACACCAGTCCATCTTCAGTGTAAGACAAGACTTGAAGATTCCCCAGTTAAGATAGGAAAAACAGGCACAGTCTTCCACTAAAGTACCTATGACAGTGACTCCAGATGGGAAAACATTTTGAAATTATGGAGAGACAGTTTCTACATCTTTGATCACACTGAGTAACTTCTTGCTCTACAGATGGTGCCACGAACATCAGCAATTCCTGCTGTAGTCAGGTGCTAGACAGTATGAATTTGATATCTGAACCTGGCCCTAAGGACAGTTCTAGCACCTGAAGAGGACTATTCTTTTGTAACACAAAAGGAAACAAGTTTAGCATTCCTTTTGTTATTTGATAGTCACCTTTTTGATATTTATTTTGTTTTAATCCTATCACGAAAGTGAAAATTCAGCTACTTCTATTACACTTTTGTGATAGCCACTCTAAATTTCATATTGCTCATGCAGTTATGAACAAGATAAATTTGAGTCACGGACTGAACCTAGAAGCTTGTAAATCAAAAGGCACCACAGGTACTCTGTGTTCTTGTTAGTCAGTCCCTAGGATTTAGATAGGAAAAAATTTTTAAAACAGGAAAATAATATACTGTTAAAGTTGATTAGCTGGCTGTAGTCTCCTAGATACAGAAGATTTCCTCTTTTTGCACAGCAGGTGCATTCATGACTTATGCAGGCAAAGCTCAATTTTGTAAAGGTTAAATTTGATCAAATTGATTAAATACAGATTTTTCTTCCATTCTATCAGTACCAGGTTTATGGTTACTGGTTAGAAACCTGTTTCCCAAAAGTCATAGCCATCTCCTTACTGTACTGTGTCTGATCATTAACAATCTACAATTTCAAATGAAGAAACAATCCTTTTATTTGTAACTTGAAAGTGCATTAAATAGCCCCCTGCAAAAGTGTTCCTGTTCACCTGTGACAAAGAAAATAAGTAAAAATTAATTTCTCCCAGCCCACTATGTTTGGCACATCAATGCTCAGACCAGATGAAATGATTGCTTCAAGTGAAAGTACTTTTAGCAAGTCTGAAAAACAAAGTTTCCAAAAGCATCACACAGTGAGAGAAATAAATTACTCTTCTCACATGGCTGAAACTGAAAACACAGGTCTGGAACCCACAAATGTTTAAAAATCAAGCTAAGTACTATGTATATGATTAGCAAGGTTGACTTTGACAGGGATTCTTATATAGATAAACACATGCATGAGGTTTGCATAGGACTGGGGAAAAGCTAGCCCTGTCTCTGGGAAACTGAATATATTAAATTCCCATTTGAAGAATCTGGTAGCAGATAATGTTCAACACCTTGTGGAAGATACTCAGCCTAGGGGCTCAACTGCTAGTTTACACCTGGGCTGATGGATGGTGGTGGGCAGGGTTTCAGCTCTTCACCATGAAAAACCTTTGCACCATCCAGGAATTATAATGGAATTTATTCAGGGTCATTAACTACACAGAGACAGCTGTGAGCACTAGTAAGATTTACTTAGCATGAGGATATAAAAATTAACCAGTCTCCTAGATTATAGATACAAATCTGTGCTCTGGATCTGTACAGATCAATGCTAAATGAATCATTAATATTCTGTATGAAGCAGAAAATGAAGCCGATGAAAGCTGATCCCCCTACCTTGTCATTACATTCTCTATTACCACAAGTTCATCCAAAATTGCAAATCATTACAGCTTCTCCAGCATCTGCCACACTCCACTACTGTCCCTGGAGCACTCAGAGAGTCAAATATGTTTACTAAAGCATAAAACTACTAGCACCACTCATCCATGGTTACACAGACACATCTGAACATTACTTTAAAAGTGTCATAGACCTTATATTTATTGTTCTGAATAAACATTAGTCTCATGAGCAGAGAAGCACCAAAGACTGGAGACTGGTAATTACTCACAGGATAGGTACACTGCCATTAGCTGCAATGAAAGCCTCTCTGTCTTTCCATGTCAGTGGATTTCAGCACGAAGAAACAGTATCTTCCCTCAGACAGGAGAATTTAACTCCCTGCTTCTTTAGTCTTATGCACTTAGGCAATAGGACTGTAATGTTGCTGGATGTTTGACTAGCTTTTGACAAAAATTGCACTAGACACAGTACATGGATAATTAGCAGTGCATACAGACTGTTTTTAATCCAAGCCTTTCAAAAAAAGTCTCAAAAACTAATATTGGGGCCACCTGAAATATTTCATGACAATTTCATTTTTGCAAAAACTGTAACCCCTCCTATAATGCAGATAAAATTCTGATTTTTTTCAATGAAATGTTGCCTTTTGGTTTTTTAACCTGTTTTAATCTTGATTTTTACTTTAACAGGTAAATATTTTAACAACTTAAAAATAAACATTTCTATGTGATGCATTTTTATGAAAAATCAGCACATCTTCAGAGTCAACAAGCAGAAAAATCCATTACTAAGCTCTAGCTGTGTAATTTTCTGTGGATAAAGTATGAATTGTCTATCTGATATCAACACACTATAAACATCAGTGATCCAAAATATGTTTACTTATACTATTATATTTCTGATTAGAAAGGACAAGAATCTTTTCAAAGTGACTTCCTTATAGTCTGTGATGTGCAGCAGCAAGATATCAGTGAAATCAGAATCAAGTCTAATGCCCAGATGTTTCTGTAAAATGCTATTTGAAGGGCTGTGATGCAGGAAGAAGTATACACATTCACCCAAGACACTAAAATGTGCTGGTGCTCACTGTGCTCACTAGATAGCAGAGAAGTTTGTTCTGTAACACGGCAACTCCCATTTTTAATGCACATCATTTATGACTACCAAAAATGAGAGCTACCTCTGTACTGCCATTCCAAAATGAGTGTTAGACTCATTCCAGTCTTTCCTTGGTGTGCTACATGAAATCAAGGAAGAGAAGAAAAAATAAAATAGTAAGATACCAAAACTTTCCACTATTTCTCTGGCAGCCCCAAAACCAAAAGCCAATGTGTGTTTTGGCAGAGTACTGCTTCAAGGCTGATGGGAACTGAGATTACTCTGGTTTACATCAGCTACTGGCCTGACCCAGGGCCTTTGGCGCTGTCCTCTAAGGGATGAGTTTGGCAGACTGAGACCCCCCTCAGCACGTCGTGCTGTGCTGCAAAGTGCCCTCAGGGTGGAAATTGGGGCTGGAGGCTCCGCGCACTGACTGAAACCAAGGAAATGCACCATAAGGCTTTTTACAACTCATCTCAGCCTCACAGAAGGCGATAGGCAGCCTTTTCTTCTTCAGTAAAAATCTGCCTTTCTGCATTGCTCAGATTCAGCTCACAATCAGATGCTATGCAGATCAGTGCCCAAAATATCAATCCAGCCAAATGTTTGCCAGAGCTTTAGGGAAACCTTACGGTCTCAGAACTATTTGCATTCTGAGTTGAATGTGCTTTAATTTCAATCCTACTGGCATCTGCTATGTTTTCAGAATCTTTTAGATGGGTTACTCAGATTATTAGCAAGTAACTACTGTGATTTGACTTTTGTTTTTACATTTCCCTCCCCCTAATAGGCAAAGACAGCATACTATGTCTGAAACTCTGCTACAAATTGGTCCATTGGTTCATTTGTTTTGACATTTTGGGGTGGTTTTTTTTTAGTTTGAGGTTTACTTTCTAATGTCCGCCAATGTCTTAGAACCATATAATTAAGTGCCATACAGATACCTCTCAAGTTATATTCCAGTTGTATTTTATCTTTGGCCTGTGTTGCCACCTTTCCTTCCCAGTCTCTGTTCACCTCCTTAGTCACTTACTGCCTTTTCTCCCAAACCCCCAAACAAATTGTTCTGTGAAAGACCTTTCACTCATATATCCTCCCTGCTTTACCCCTTTTATTCCTTAAGCCTTTCAGCAGCAGCTGCCAATCTCTTCTATTTATCAACTGGCACCAGTGAAATTGCTGGATTTTCTCTTTTTCTTTCCAGACCTGTACTTCAGATCCTCCTGGACAATCCAAGCTGGGAAAAAAAGTGATGGCAAAGACAGTTGTGGGGGATTGCATTCAACTATGGAAGCAGCAGGCAGCAGCTGTCCTTGAACAAGAAAAAGCTTAGAAAATTCACCTTTTTAATTTATCTAATAAAAATGGATGATAGTGATGTGGGATGGATTCTAGCTGCTGTAGTCTGGTGTTTGGATGAGCAACAACTCAAGGATCCTCAGGAGTCCTTGCTTAAGAGAGTGCTGATTCTCCCTCTGGTTTGCTTTCCAATACTTGGGAAGCACTAATGAGTGTTTTAAATCAAAGTGCATCTCAAATATTAATGATGTTTCAGTGTGCCTCCCATTTAACGTAAAGCAGCACATAGCACTTTTCAGCTGATTTTATATTTTTAAATAGATTTTGCACTCTAACTGGCATTAGCAGGAGACCTCCGAGTGGCATTAACATATTAAGGGTGCTTAGTTCCCTGCCTGTCTTTATCCCAGCCACCCAATGAGTAACAGTTATGGTTGAGCTTCTAGAAAATCCTTCCAGAAACAGTTTCAAATGCAAACACCTTTTATGCCCTTTGGTTTAGTGCATCTTTTTATTTTATATTTTTATAGGGATTGGCTGTCAGGAGAGACATATCACATCACATTGTTTATATATAACGCCATTACAAAGACTTCATGTTTAGCTGCAGCTCGCTAGGGCTGTTTTCCTTTTGGGGGGTAGTTTGTGCCAAAATGAGAGGAAATAGCATTTCCTCCGAGAGTAATGAGCAGCTGGCGCTTTTGCCCTGGTGTTTATGGGATGTAATAGGCACAGTGGCACATTTGGAACTGGTTGGGGAAAAAACTAAATGCTGCTTTCTTTTATCTTTATCACCCCCTTTCCCAAGAAGGTTTTTCAGTTTCTATGGTTCATACTAATTTTAGAAAACACAATAAAAATAAAACCGCAGCACTTTGCCACAATGTAGTCGGATATTACAATGTATGCTTGGTAAAGATGGACTGTTTTTATCAACTGGAATCATAAAAACTAAGACAATAAAATATTTTTAAAACTTCTCCAAATAGTTCTTGGAAGAATTAAAGCAAAGGGAGTACATCTGGAAATCATATTTGGAGAAGAACCAGTGAAATTGCTAAAATCTGTACATCTGCTCTTCTGGCCATCAACTGACCTTAACTTGCATGTTCATGGCTGCCTTTATCATACTATGAAACTTTAATCCAGCAACAGGACAACAGTAGAAGAACTTAAAAAGGACCGATTTCTCCTAAATAACATTTACCAGCTCTTCAACCAGTGTAAATTGGTAAGCTCCATTAACTGTGATAAAGCTATACAACTGTCTTTGAAAACTATATTAACCCATTGAAACAGAACCAGGATCTGCTCCTTTATTTGCAGCACTTCAGACTGACTGATCAAACTATTATGGATTGTGAATAGGGGTGGCAAACACTGTTCCACAGATAACGTCCTCTTCATCAGCCATACTTATTGGTATTTGTGGTGATCTTATAAACATTGCATAAACTAATGATATGCACTTGATAGAAGTTCAGTAGCCAAAGAGTATTTGTTTATGTTGATATAATGTGATGAAACACATAATTATCTACCCTTCTGGTAACAGTGCTCTTTACATGGATCACCATTAATATAAAGAGTTATGTCAAGTAGTGATAGCATACTGGTGATTATAGAAATGAGGTTATGAGCAAGCAAGGAGCAGTACTCTTCCTAGGTGGTTACATAAAGAGACTTCGGAAGGATTCCACTTAGGTATTATTTGGCTAATAAGAAAGTCTAAACACATGTTTGTGGAAGTATTTTTTTTATATAGCTCAAGGTTACATAAAGCTCTAAGAACAGTTATTTACTCAGCATTGCCTAAAATTTGCCACCTAAATCCAGATTTCAGCACCTTATTTAGTTAGCTTTCCTTTTTCTGAAGTGATGGCCTTCCACAAAAGCAAGTTAGAACTAGGACATGTATGTAGGGCACTCAAATGTCAATTTAAAATCCTGCCATAAGAACCTAATTTGAAAAACACAGGTTTTAGCATTTCTCAGAGGAAATACCTCATGGCGAGAACCATGTTTATGGGAACCTCCAAATGGGTTGCAGTTCCTCTGAATGTTCACAGTATCCATGAGACAAGAAAACTCTACATAAGCCTGAAAGTTATTTACTTGGGTCATATTAAATTCTCACAGTGATTCAACTGGGTTTCAGGTTGTGCTGCAAACTGAACGTTCAGACCTGGTGTACTGGATTCAATACACATGAAATATTTTAGGCATGGCTGAACACAGCATTTCTAATGTGCTTCTGAAATGAAAGAAGGTGATGTGAGGATGTACCTTGGACACACCAGGGAAGCATCATCCCATGAAGCCTCCTGCTTCATCATTGTCACGTGAGAGAAGAGCTCCTCACTGTAACTTGGATCACTGTCAGCATCACCCAGAGGCCAGCTCAGTTAGCTCACAAGACAGTACTGGCATTTTCTTCACATTTACTTAACTCCCCCACACATTCCTCCTTTTGACATAGCCCTCAGGATGAAAGACAAGAGATGCTACTGAAGCAATGGAGGAGATGAATCCAATACCAAAATGACCCTCTTCTTCCTGCTGGTCACAGCTCCCTTTGCCATCACTTGCTGAGGGTGCCCTGATGTGCACTGCTGGGCACTTTGGCATCTCTGAGACTACCTGACCATGAACTAGCATGGCCCTTTTTTCCTGCTTTTTTCATGCTGCCCTTACACCAAATCTTCCTGTCTATACAGAAGTATGACTTGCCTTGCTGTCACCAACCAGCCTTCCTGGACACCTGGTTAAGCTCAAACTCCATTTACCTTACTTCTTTCACTGCAGGATGTGGCAGCCTGCCTTCAGAAAGCTCTGCAGCTGGAAGGCTGTGCAGAAAACCTCCTCATCCAGTGCAAGAAGAATATACAGGGCCATATTTACAGCCAGATATCTCAACTATTAGTTGGATGGTGCAAGAATATATTATGCCCAGTTTGCTGAAGAGGGAATTTATCTTGCTTATTAAGGTGAGGCTGAGCATGTTGCAACTCCCACTATTACTGATTCTTCTTTTCCTTTTCACTTTCCTCTACATGTTTTACATGTTTTAAATAAACTAAAATCAAATCCCAGTTAAGCCTGAATCACCAAATCCTGTCCTGCAAAACTTTGCATAGTGCAAAACTGCATTCCTTTTGAAATCATTAGATATATTACCATTCTACCATACTAGCAAGTTCGATCCTACTTACTCTTTAAAAAGTAACTTGCATGACTCCTTCAGAGAAAAAGGGGCTGCAGTACTATTTGCATTTTTTTAATCTGAGTTATGATCATTACACAAATATCCAGAAGAGACCAGGTGTGATTCAGCCTCTGCTACTTCACTGCCCTCAGAACAAAGCAACTCCAGAGTGTCTACTTGAACTCCAGAGCAACTCTTCCTTACAGCAATTCCTTGTCATTACAAAAGAAACATATCTTTGGAAAACCATTGCAGAGAAAATGAAACACATAAGGCTTCTAGTCTCCAGTCTGCATGGTTAAATAGCGTTTAGGAATCAAAACAGACAAGCAACTAGTATGAACATTTGTACAATCCCTCCAAGACTGAAGGGAGGTTTTCTTAAAAAAAAAAAAAAAAATAACATCTTTAGGAGAAATTCTGCTTCATAAATGCTTTTAATACTGTTCTGCCACTTCCTTTAAGCTCTTTCCATTTAGTCTGCTAACTCCTTGCTCTCTTTTTTCAGAAGCTCTAAGGTGGTACTTGCCAGGCTCACAAAGTTTTGTATTACCTGACACAAGAAGACCAAGAGGCTCTGACAGCAGAGTTAAGCAAGTGATGGTAACTAATACACAATATGATGGAAACTCAGTGAAAAGCCCACTTCTTATCATTAACATCTACATCTCATAGCACAATTACTTTTGGGAGGTTGTTTCTTCCACCCTATCATTAGTCCTCGTTTGACATAGCAAAGCTTGCCATGCTTGCCATGGCTTCAGAGGGGTAAGGTGGGGAAGAAGCTTATTAAGCTATTGAAAAAAGCTACTGAGCAAATCTTACTACCGGTAATCTGTGCAAACTTTCCCTGGCATCCTGGTCTCACCTGGGATAGAGTTAACTTTCTTTCTAGTAGCTGGTGTAGTGTTATATCTTGGATTTAGTATGAGAATAATGTTGATAACACACTAACATTTTCAGTTGTTAAGTAGTGTTTGTATTAAGTCAAGGATTTTTCAGTTTCTCATGCCCAGCCAGCGAGAAGGCTGGAGGGGCACAAGAAGTTGGAAGGGGACACAGACAGGGCAGCTGACCCAAACTGGCCAACAGGGTATTCCATACCATGGGATGTCATGTCTAGTATATAAACTGGGGGAAGTTGGCCAGAGGGACTGGATCGCTGCTCGGGGACTAACTGGGCATCGGTCAGCAAGTGCTGAGCAATTGCATTTTGCATCACTTGCTTGCATATTCCAATTATATTCTTATTATTCTTGTCATTTTGTTATTGTTAATCATTATTATTTTCTTCATTTCTGTCCTATTAAACTGTCTTTATCTCAACCCATGAGTTGTACTTTTTTTCCCCCAATTCTCTCCCCATCCCACTGTGGGGGGGGAGGGGAGAGCGAGCAAGCAGCTGTGTGGTGCTTAATTGCCGGCTGGGGTTAAATATGACATCTGGTCAGGAACAGATCACTGTCATCTTATGGTAGAGACATAGGAATTTGTCTTCTTTCTTGAGTAAGAATATGGCATACCTTACAACCTCTGCCACTTTGCTCCGTTTAAGGTAGAATTTTGTTATAGTAGTAAATCTGAAGCTTTAATTTACATTTAATAAATCATCTTGACCTGCTGCACCAACCACCCAGCAGGTGTATACACCTAGCAGGTACTCCTGGGAGAAGTTAGCACACACACCAGTATTCTCATGAATATAACAGAGTCAATGTGAGCTCTGGGCCCAGGATTAAAATGTGCAGCCATATTCAGATTTCATCTTTGCAGCCTGGGCTTTGGACTGCTCTGGCCTGTGTGCCTGCTGTAATCGCCTCTCCCCAGGGCCCCAGCTGTCTAGGACCCACATGTTGGTTCAGACAAGGCTCAGCTGCCAAGTTTTTCCCTGCCTACCTAGCAAAGACTCTCTTATGTCTTACAGCAAGCAGTGAGCAAACTCATTTTTAGCCCAGTAGGGTGTTGATCCTGACTATATTTTGTGTTTCTTTGCCAATAAGTAACTGTTTTACACTTCTGAGTTGTGCTTATCCTGCTTGTGGAGTTTCTGTGCTCCTGACAAACCGTGTCCAAAGTGACCACCAGAGGAGGGTTACACAGCCACCTGATTGCTGTGAGGTATACATCAGATCTGACCCAAAATTACTAAAGGCTATTTCAGCTACCTGGGGTTGGGGAAGCACAGGAATATCTCAACAGCCTGGCCACAGCCCTGCTGAAACAGCTGAAGGTACAGAAGCTGAAGCTGTTCAAAACACAGTCTTCTGCTTCGTGTGTGGGGAGACCTGTGAAGCACCTGCCACTGTGGTGTGTATGGTAAGGCTACCCTGATAGAAGCTGTGTTTCTCATATTCAAAATTCTTCAAAGAGTTGGCAGTCAGCTGGCTGCAGCCCCATGGCAGGCACAGCACAGGTCTACATCCTCAGCAACACTTCAGTAACAATCTGTACTGAATGTATGTATGGGTTCACATATGATGACAAGCCAAGGCCAAATAACTCCCAGGAAGACTAACAAAAGGCACACACTTATCAGCTCATTCCTGTTCCATTTCATCTCTTTTTAAAACCAAAAATAACCTTTCCCCTGATTCACCAACCATAAAACCACTGAAATATTCTACAGTAAGTTAGTCAATTGGTTTGCCATGCCAGGATTGCACAGATCACTAAGAGTACAAGTGATATATTATAATTGCGCATAAAAGGACTAGAATGATCTTTTGCATCTTTATTTACTTCTATTAGAAAAAGTCTTGGCAGACTTAGCCATTAACATTTTCTGCTTTCTCAAGGAAAAGATAATTTATCCTCTTAAGGATATTAGACTCCTGTGTATTGTTTTTCCCCATTTGGTATCCTTGATTCCCCCTTCTGAACACTTGAGTGCTTGCAATCAGCACACAATGACACTTACTAATAACAACTGAACTACAACACCCCACCATAATGTTGTTCTGATACCATATATAACACCATATAACACCAGCAATGTGGAGCAGCTTCACTGTGCAGAGACTCGAGTCTCTCCATACCTACATCTGTTTTCTTTTCCCTCTGGTACATCTGCTGTGGAGCGTGACCCCTGCTGAGCACAATGAGACCCAAACTCGTGTCTTTTGCTGTAATTCTGAGCCTCAATTCAAATTCTGGTGCTTGGCTTTAATTTCTCAGAAACTGACAGATGCTGGATCAACACAACAGCGTGCAGAAAGCTGTGTGTCATGTTCTGCTGTCTTTGTTATGCTTATTATATTCTACTGGAGAGGTGGTGTACAAACAAATTCTGTAGCACACCTTCTTGTTACATTATATGCCACATTGCCAGCAACAAGAGAAATATATGAGACACATATGGGAAAAGGGAGAAGAAATGCTAGATGGCTAATCTGTATAACAGACTGCTAAATTTCAGTGCTGCTTTATTTGCTTCAAACAGCAACAGATAGAAAAACATTCACTGATTAAATTATTCATTCTTTTCTGCTAAATTATGTCCTTATTAGTAACAGACATATACATAAATATAGTAATAGACTGGAGCAGCTGCTCCATCAGTGTTACAAGACTGCAGGACTTGGGCATTCCTGGGGTCCATGAGCTCTGCCATTCCTCCTTCTCTGCACCTCCCCAGAGCGCAAGAAACTAACTCCAAGCGAGTCCAAGTTCACATATAGCCCTCTTTCTCCCCAGGAGGAGGAAGAGAAAAAGATAAATCCTTATCCAACAGAGAGGGGACATCTTGCATTTGTGCCAAGGATTGGGTTTTTTTCTATTTAATTCCACAGGTCTAACAACCAACCTCTGAAATCCTTTATTGGCATCTTCCTTTTAAAGCTCTATAGGCTATTCCTTAAGAGAAAGCTAATGTGACCTTTAGTGTGCTTCTTTGTCCTCACTTTTTTTTATGAGTAGCATATGCAACAGCTGATCAACATCACCTTCACCAAGAGTGAAAGAAATCTATACCTATTGCTGTGAAAAATCAGGGTTATAGGCATATGCATGTATGTTCCTTTAGACAGGCACTGTTCACCAGTGTTGGAGACATATTATTGAGCTTAACAAAATTTTAACACCAAGAATGGCTGTTCCATATATCTCTAGATATAGAGATCTCCAGAGAGATCCAACAGATATTTTACAAATACTGTACCTTCCCAGCCACATACCTGAAGTGTAAATCCCAGGTGGTCTGGCTTACTGATCCTTCCCTGTGTATGGAAGTGGTTAAGCGCTTTACCAGGCTAAGCACTTCAAGCCACCTTCATTCTTTCATTAGTAGACTTCAAATTCCTGAGCCCGAGGAGCAGAGCAATTGTGAGGCATAAAGGAAGCCCTCTCCTGAGTCCCCCTTCTCTGCTCCATCCACCAGATTTCAATCCTTCCCTGTTTAATATGAAACACTTTTCTTTTTTGGCAGACTGTTTTCCTAGAGGGCAGGCTGATGAGAAGACCTGGGGAAAGCCTAGAAGGTCTTTGACATGTTTAGCTATATGTTCTTAGTAAGAAAAATTTAATTTCGTTAAAAGTATAATTAACAGAAATCACTGGAGGACACCTTGTGACCCAGTGAAAAACTACACTGAGGTAATGTATAAGGCTTATTCATTTTTTTAGAAAAGTGGGGAAATTCCATCAATAATAATAAAACTTCTGTTAGCCTTTTTAGAAAATGAAAAGTTTGATTAGCTGGCTTTTTCACGAGCATTTTTAATAAGAATTTTTATTTTTCTTGTGTGCTAACTTTCCCCATTTTTTCTCTACTCCACCCTCTCCCCCCATCATTCTTCGCTTCTGAATAAGGGTAGAAAGGAAAAAAACTGAACAGTAATACTTCTTCTTTGTTTGGGGAAAGACAAATTTGAGAGAAATTTGTATTAAGGTGATTTTTTATTATAAAGATAAAAGTTCAAAATGTTTTGACAGCTCTATTTTTATTTATGTAGCATGGGATACATTCAGAATCTTTTCAATGCTATTTTATAGTATAAGCACTTGGGGGAAAATGTCCATATTGTGTCATGCAGTGCGGGTCTGCACGACAGCATGCCTGTGCTTGAACCATTGCTGTATCCACAGGGGACAGAGCAGACCAACCAAGGCTCTGCAGTGGTAAACAAATGAAATCCCAACTGTTTTTCTCTGTAATATTTCATACATCAGAAAATCACATATGAAAATACAATTATTAGGAAACTAGCATGCTCCAGGATTATTGAGCTAACAGTAGCTCATCCTAGCAGCACATTTTACACTGCTTTCATATCTACAAGGCACTGGCAAGCTATCAAAATAACACCAGCAAAACAGTCAAGCACTATGCAAAGCAGACTTTCAGAGGACTGCACTTCTGTCAGCTATATTACAAAGACCTTGTGTTATACCCAAGCCTTTCTTTTCTCACTGTTTTAGATTTGACCATAATATTTTTATGACGTGTGATTTGACAACACTGGTTAAGCAGCACTAACTGCTTCCAGTCTACACAGTCTTGCTGATAGTTGTCCTAATACATGCTAACACTTGCAAGAAACTATGTGCAAACATGATATAGCAGTAAAAGTAAGACTGAGGGTTTGCTAATGCTAAACATACCAGGGGGGTTCAGAGTACTTTAGGGTAATGAATGTCCACGTGCATAATTACAAATATGGCTATGGTAATTCAGCTCTATGTCTATGTCCTGGACATGACATCATTTATTCCAGACAGTGTCTCCATTTTTATATTTGTTATCTTTCTTTCCTAAATTAAGATTGCTGGGGAAGAATCACATTTGAGTAACTAATAGATTCATACTGACAAATCTCACAAACTATAATGTTATGACTGAGACAGCATTATAAAATATTATTTATTGGACAAAGGACAGTTAAGAAATTTGGTGGTACTCAAGAAACCGATTACGCAGTCGTTGTCAACCACTGTAGCAGAGAGCCTGGTTTTCTGAGACATTACAGCTTTGGGAGCTATTTAGACTCATTTATATTGTGTGTAAAATAAACATCATCTGTGCAAATGGTGAGTGTGAAATGTTAGAGATTTACACCTACTTCATATTTATGCAGTACTCCTTTAAGTAATTATAGAGACGAACAAAACTGGTTAGACAGTATTCTTATGGTTAGCATTTGTAGAGAGGAAGCCTTGAAGGCCTGATTTCCCCTCGTCTTCACAACCACTGGAAAGGAATTCAAAGCAGAAGTAAAATACTGCCAATCTCATCTGAAACTGATGTAAGAGACAACTTTTCTCTGATGTAAATGCAATTAAGCCCAAAGGAGAAGTAGACTCACAGAGAACTTAAGGATCTCACCTGTTTTCTTCTTTTTATTTCTGAAAAAGAAAATTAGGTTTTAGTAGTAATTAAGCCTACAGCAGTCTCAGAGCTTTCTCGTTAGTCCCTCGCATGTACATAATTGTTAACAGCTCTGTATCGGCTCCTCTCTGTGAGGCTTACAAAGGAAATTGCAGAGTTCCACCCTCAGATCCACTCTTGTGCAGATTTTAGACACTAAGGGCTTAAGTGTTGTCCAAATCTCCCTTCTGCAGCCACAGATTTCATGACTGATCAGGTCACCTGCATGGGTACTTCTTAACTCTACTCCAGAGTCCAAATTAAAACAAAAAAGAGTGTTTGGGCTCACAATTCCAATTTATGTGCCTAACATATTCAAGTTTAGGAATTTAAATAATTTCTTTAATCTTGACTTGATCATCATCTTCTACCTATAGCCATCCACCCACCAGTCACCTAAAACAGAGATAAAACCATTTTGCTTGCTAGCTGAGTTTTTCAATCTTTTAATTAGTATCCAGTCTAGGTCACAGTGAACAGGGAGGATAATGAATAAATCATTACTCTTCCTCCATGCTTTGTCTGGTCTTCTCTGCTGGTGCCTACTTTACTGTATTATTGGAGCAAATGTACTTCAACTTTGTGTAGATGTCAGAGAAGACGGCCCACATGTGCTGTAGCTAGCGTGTATGTAGCATGTTGTCACCAAAGCAACATCTGTCTCATGACTCAGAGTAAAAGTGGTTCTGTTTGTTCTGTGTCAAAAAAGAGAAATGCTACTTTGATGTTCTAGCGTGCATCAGAGTACCAGACATATGCACAACAGAGACAACGGCAAGCAGCACAATCTGGTTTCATTCCATACGTTTTAGGTATTTTCCAAGGTTAAAAAACGGTTTAATTCTCTAAGTAGTAAACTGCTCTTTGACACCTCTAAATAAAATCATACTCCCACCTTCTTTAAAGCAGCAACGGCCCATATACTTCATAATCTAGTCCTACCAAAAATGATGAGGGCAGGTTCTGCCCGTTTATGCACAGGAAGTAAACTTGAAATTTGTCCTTTCTAAACACATGATTTTCAAATTATCACAAGTGAGTTTTTCAAAATATAAAGCAAAATAATTAACAGAATGCTAAGGGCTACAAGAAAATTTTATTTTTGCTGTATAAAAATTCTTCAGATAGTATTCACAGCTGACTAGTGAATTCACTATTCTCAGTTCTCAGCTTCACACACGTTTAAGAAACAATTTTCTGCAGCTGGTTACACATAACATTCTTTGAAAATCAGGAGACTTTCAGGTGTTTCAAGATGAGCCTCCAGAGATGAAGGCACCAAATTGTTTTTGTCACTCTACAAAGCGTAAGCCGAAAAGTCCAGGTCAAGGCATCCATGATCCAGATGAGCTGCCAAGCTCCTCCTGCCAGTCATTCTGGCCAGCAGTAGGGCTGGGATGCCAGAGAGTGCAGGGACTCAGGGACACAGTGAATACTTTTGGTTCCATGCCTAAGTAGATTAGGGGGAAGAAGAGCCTCCTGCTTGTTAAGCATGGAGATACAGCTTCCAGGGATAAGACAGAATCAGCCGGGAGCAAAGCTTGCCAAAGACAGTTTCTAACAGCCAGTTCAGAAATCATCTGTGATTTTAACAACCAGTTGTGTTGAAATGTGCTCCAGCAGAGTCCTGCAGCTAGTTATGTTATAATGCAAAGAGTCTGTAGCCAGCTTGTAATCCAATTGCCTAAGAAGAACAGAAATTAGAGGGGATTCAGCCACTGCACCCAATGTGCCAGCTTGGACTCACTGCTCACGAAGGCATTCAGCTCAGAGCCACTCTTTTCAGAGGAAGCAGTAGATGAGGTCTCCTGCTACAGTGGGGGGTACAGTCTTCAGCAACAGGCTGGATGACCGGGCCCAAAGGGTTGTGGTGAATGGAGTTAAATGCAGTTGGCAGCTGGTCACAAGTGGTGTTCCCCAGAGCCCAGTATTGAGACCAGTTCTGTTTAACATCTTAATCAATGATCTGGACAAGGGCATCAAGTGCACCCTCAGTAAGTTTGTGGATGACACCAAGTTGGGCAGGAATGTTGATCTGCTTGAGGGTAGAAAGGCTCTACAGAGGGATCTGGACAAGCTGGATTGATGGGCTAAGGCCAATTGTATGAGGTTCAACAAGGCCAAGGACTCAGGACTGAGTCCTGCACTTGGGTCACAGCAACCCTATGCAGCACTACAGGCTTGGGGAAAAGTGGCTGGAAAGCTGCCCAGTGGAAAAGGACCTGGTCCTACCTGAAAGGAGGTTGTAGCAAGGTGGGTGTCAGTTTCTTCTCCCAAGTAACAAGCGATAGGACAAGAGGAAATGGCCTCAAGGTGTGCCAGAGGAGGTTTACTTTGGATATTAGGAAAAAAATTCTTCACCAAAAGTGTTATCAAGCATTGGAACAGGCTGCCCAGGGAAGTGGTTGAGGGAGGTATTTAAAAGACATGTAGATGTGGCACTTAGGGACAGGGTTTAGTGGTGGACTTGGCAGTGCTAAGTTAACAGGTGGACTCAATGATCTTAAAGGTCTTTTCCAACCTAAACAATTCTATGATTCTAACTCTTAGGATTGCAGAGTCAGCTAAATTAAAATGTCATCTTCCCGCAATAGAGTGTTACTGCAGTCATAGTCTGCTCATCATCTCTATGAAGAGTTTTTACTGCTGTTTGTGCAATAACATCCCATCTTGAAATGGTGTTTGTTAAACTTGCACCATATTTCATTAGCTCCTGCCATTTCCCATCACAATCTCTTTGAATTGCAGAATGTTATTCAATTTAGTTACTATTTGGATTTCTTCCAGAGCTGTATGGCTCTGAGAACAGCGCACAAACTAACAACATTGGCTTGTATTATTTTCAACACCTCCCTTTGTTGTTTTCTGATGATGATAAACGTGTGGTGAAATAGCTGGGAATGTAATCAACAGTGCTGATTTTGTATTCACCTATACTACACTATATTACATCTTTTGCAGTTTTAGTAGTCCATGTCCTTTTATGTTCCTGACACTGCTGTTGTTGCTATTATAAGGGCAATTTTTCTCACCAAAACAAAGTGAAACTAGAAAACTTCTGTCTAAGGCTGTAGTGGAGCAGAGAACAAATTTAGCCCTATTTTTCTCAGGAATTTTCAACAATTCCTGAAAAACACCAAAGAAATAAGTAAAAAGCAAGATTAAAAGATAATCTACTCTAGTACTCTCCACTGTGAATGACTGATTTCTTAGCAGACAGAGCAACATGAACTTTACAAATTGAAGTTTTCTTTGTATACCTATAATATCATAGGTTAGGCTGAGCAACTACAGCAGATCTGGCTTATTGCTTGAAGTTTAAAGGAAACCCTCATTGCTTAAATCTTTATTCTGGAGGTTTTCATGTGATTCACCAGTACAAGAACATATTCAATAGCTTTGCAAGGTTGTGATACATAGAACTAGACAAACAGCTTACATGGAGGCTGGGGTTGTAGCACAGGGTTCGACAGTGCACTAAAATTTCTCACTGACTTTAAATGTGGTTTGTCAGGACCCATATATTTGTTTGGTTTATTCAAGCAACAGTCTGACAAAACTTTATCCTAGTTGTGCAGCAGGTGTAAGACTGAAATCCTGCCCTTAATTAATCAGTTAAGTACATAACTTGATTTTAATTTTAGTCTCTGTCTTCAGTTTTTCTGCCTGTAGCTTAAAAATTTAAATCTGTTCCTGTGAAATTAAACAATTTAGAGACTGAAGTGATATTAAATTGGGAAATAAAAAAACTGACACACTCAACACCCCCCCCCAAAAAAAAAAACAAAAAAAACCACAGCAACCTGTCCCATAGTAGTTTTGACAGGACTGTGCCATTCAGTTTGTTGTCTTGGGCTGGTTTCTGTACAATGTCACACTGCACTAGTATGGGCTGGAAGGCTGTATTTTATTGTAACTTCACTAGACCAGCTGCAGAGAAAATTCAACAATAAAATTCAAATGATGTTTGTCATAAGCTTCTGCTCTTTCATCGCTACATTTGTGTACGTGAAATGTAATATACTAGTGAGAATGTCCCCTGACATGGAGCTGATTTTTATATCCTTTAAATTTACCACTAGCTTTACAGATGCCGCAATCTCTTTTATTCCAGTTCTAGCAATTATAACGTAATCTGTGCTAACACTGCAGATTACTAGGGCAATTTTGAAGATAAATGATCACATCTCCATTTCCATCTGCTGGTCCAATCAGGAAAATGGTGAGAATAAAAACCTACCCCTTGTATTGGTGCATTTTGGTGCTTGTCTGGCAGTCTACTCAGTCAACTGTATTGGGCCATGCAAAGAACAATTCCCGTGAATATATGAAGCAAGCTCCCAATTCCCCACTGCCTTATGTCTTCATTTTACAACATTATAAAGGTCCCAGCATTTATCTTTCTCCATCTTTGGGCATACTCATGGACATGAGTGACATAGTTTTTTCTGCTTAATAGAAGGCTTTTCTAGATGTAAATTTGGCAAATTTCTGTCCCTACAGCTGCTGTAATTACAAGCTCTAGTCAGATTCCTCAGCCAAGCCACAGCCACAAGCAGTCTGTCTCGTCTGAGCATTGTGATACAGCCAGGGCACTCCCGTTTCATCTGGTTTTGGTGGTCTGAATTATACCCAGGTACCAGTTTGCAACAGACTGGGGTCAATAAAGAGCATGTTCAGAACATGTTTAAATGTCAGTTGATTTTAAAGCACAAACTAAACAGCCAAAACAAAAGAAACATTTCTCCCTGCCAAACCAGACAGACTTCTCCCTGCTTTCGTCCTCCCCCTCTCTCTCTAAAAAGCATGTCTCATGAAGATTTTTCAAGAAAATTAGGCTTGCAAATCTGAATATAACAATATCAGGTCATGCATAACTGCTCAGACATTTCTTATGTCATCAGGTGCAAAGGTTCATATCATTGAAATGCAATTCAATTCAATGATTAGAAAACAAAAATATTTGGGGGATAAGCAAACTAGAAGAACAATGCAACTATATTTTCAAGGGAATTATTTGCAGCACATTTCTACTAGTAATTATTTTTTGTTCTGGTTTGCAGCGCTTCTGCTTCTGGCATCTCATCTCCTTCACAGCAGCCAGCAATTGAATTAGAATCGTTGCTGAACAGCAAGAAAAATCTGTCATAGAAGTCATGTTGACAGACAACTTTGTTCCGTTCTCATTTCTATTTTCCCTTTATTGTATTTACATCTGAAAGTCCACACCTAGAAGTGAGCAGAAATAGACACAAATCATATTTGTCTGGCCTCTTCCTCCTTTGTCCTGCTTTTGTCTTTAATAGAGCTTGCATTCAGCCACTCGCGTCAGGAGGAAATAGCCAGCCACCAGTCTTTACTACCCACTGTGTCTGGCAGCACGTCAAAAACCTACCTTTTCTCCAGCATACTGCAGTAGTGGTGCATGTCTCCCATTATCATCCTGAATTACTAACAGGAATAAAAGATGATCGAATTCTTCCTTTATAAATACTGGATGTCACTGGTTTTGTGTATGGCGCTGTGCTTCCCGGTATGATGTCACAGCACCAACAGCACCTGGTCCATGGACCTGTCATTTGAAGACCAATCCATCAAAGCTGCCTTTCACAGAAAACCATTGCAGATAACACGTGGTATGTATTTTGAGTTTTGTTTTTCCCTTGGATGAGCCCAATGTTTTACAACATAACTCACTGTTTATATAATGCTCTCGCAGACACAAGCAGGCGCCAAGTCCTCTGTAATGCTGACTGCTAATAAAAGTTGGTAAAAAGGGGGGGGGGTCCCCCCCACTCTCGTGACATTGCATGCCCTAAGGTTATAAAAATATTGAAAATCCTAAAGGTGAGAGAAATGCAGACAGAATTAGTGAAATAAATGCATCTCCTCCTCTTTCACACTGCAAAATATAAAGACTACCAAAGGACTACCACCATACAGAAACACCCTCCAAAAGTTGATTGTCAGAAGAAAACTGCACACGGCAAGTTTGATGCAGCTCATGTCTTCCAGAGAGAGTATTTACAGATAAACAACTCCCTCCAAAACTAAAGAACAAAAAAAATTCTGCTAAAAGCTGCTTATGCAGAAATCAAAACATCCTGTTTGCTCTATAAAGCACACATATGGAGGACCACTCAAGCAGCCTCACTGACTGAAGCCAACTTATGATTAATTCACCAATGTCTTTTAATCTGCAGCACCTCAGATAAAAGCACTGCTGTGGAATGAACTACGAATCCCTTTGTGGCAAGGATGGATCTGGTTCACAAGATGTCCCACAAGTTCTTCTGGGGAAGGAAACTTTTGTGGGCTAGTGACTTGTTTTGACATACAGTGCAGATCGTACGGTGGCCCCGACTTCGCAGCCCTGCATGTATGAATAATGCAGGGCTATGCTGTCAGAGACAGGAATAAGCTCTGTCATCGCTGAGTTTTCTTCCCCTTTCTGTCCCTCTTTCACAAAGAAAAGACCACTGCCATATATTTATGTTAGGAAAGGAAGGAACACAGCATGCCCTTACATACCCATAGAAAACACTTCTCCTTAGCTAGACCTGTTTTATTAAAGAAATTGAAAGAGGGATCTGAAAGCCAGGCCAAAATGCTTACAAACTTGTGGAGCCCAATAGGCCTAGGCAGTCACAGTGAGAAGTGTCCTCACACATTTGTGGTGACCATTCTTTGGACAAGTCCATTCAGATTTGTTTTTTCTGAGGCATCCCACATCTTTCAGCTCTCTGAATTGTTTGCACAAGCTTTGCAGATGTAGGACCTGCACAGTACCAACTGAAAGCAAATACTTGTTCTTAAAGCAGAAGTTAAAAGTTCTCCATCTCCAGGACAAGCTTTTCCATTTGCACATATTGGTGATCATTTTACAGTCATATTTACATTTGTATAGTCAGAAGTCAAAAAAGCTGTAAATGATACCAGTCAAGCACAACACAAAATTTATCCTCTTGCATGAAAACAATTCAGTGAAAAAACAAGTGGCAAAAGCTGGAAAATGCCATTTGATATTTAGCGCCTTAGTGAAGCATGTATTTCTTCCTCAGCAGAAAGCAAGATTCACTGGGGTGAAAAAGTGGGGTTTTGCTTCAGGGACAGTTCTCAAATACAGAAAGACTTTTTCTTTCTGGTTACAGTGGCAGCTCCTCAAAACACATTGACTGCATTTTCTTTGAATAGATGTAGGTTTTACATACTCCCACAATATATCAGGCCCGTTACTGACAGAGTTAATGATATCACGGGTAGCTTTAGACAAAGGTGGGGACTGCAGCACTAAGATAACAACTAGTCTCGCCAATAGGTTGGTTCACATGAAAAATGTATGACATGGGCTTTGAGTATGTGATCCAGCTTGATGACATTAATGTCTTCTCTTTTAGGACCACTTTTAAAGCCAGAGCTCTTCGATGATTGGAATTTTTCTACTTTACTGTCCCCATTTACATGTTTTAAAGTCATGCAGCATGTGCAGAATATCCACTTACACACATCTATGCACACAGATGATCCCAAATTAAGAAGCAGCAAGGCGCATGCAGATTTTCACATGTTCATAGATCTATTCATGTACATGCACAATAGTCTGCATAAGAAGTGATTTTAGAGAAATGATACAAATTAGTGTGCAATTATTTTTAAACAACAATATAAAACAGAGCGCTAGAGCTCAGTAAAATTGCTTGGCCTGAAGAGTGGTTGTAGAAAGCCATTAAGATAGTTAACAGTTACCATTGATAAAAGTGAAATCATAAATAATTGAAATGAATTGAAATTCACTGATATCTTGCAAGAACCAAGTGAAAATATTTTGGTTTTTAACTAACCTTAACATTCAGATCACACATGAAACTAAAAAGGGATTCTATATATGCATGGGGAGGGAACATTGTGGTATATCTCTTAGATACAATCACTTAAAATGTTATTGCAATGGGGAGAAATTATCTATTACTATAGAAAATAATTCTCATTACCTTGTCAAAGGCTTTCAGCTGGATGTTTCTACCTTGTAACTTCACAGAACTTTGTAAGAAGAGATATTATTCATGTCTAAATCCCATGACATCAGTATGCCACCCAAACTTTCTCTAATAATACTAAAGTGATCTGTCCTTTCCCCTTTTAAGTCACAACATTTAAGAGTATTGCCAGATGAGTATAAAAGCGGTTTGCATTCACATGCCATTTTCTCCACTTGCTTTTGTTTAACACATGTTGACGTCTTTAAAATGCAGAGAAACCACTGCTAAGAAATAGCTGGCCCATGGGACTGGAAAGGTGATCTGAAGGTTTGCCCCGCTGGGTCACTTGCTCTGTATCCGGCTTACGTCTCTGGTTGTCAGTAAATTAAAGTTACTGCCATTTGACAGGTGTGCAGCAGCCTATGTAAAATGAGTTGGTGTGTCGAGCTCTGCTGTTGGTAGGCAGGTGTCCGCGCCACACCAGCACGCTCATGGCCAGCATCTCAAGAGAGCGCTCAGGAATTGCCTGGCCCTGGAGCACAGTCTGAGCTTTCGATCCTACAGGTGGTCCCTTCTGCTTTGCGGTCAAAGCACGTGGGCAGTACTGCAGCGGAAAGTGCAGGACTTCATGTGTGGTACTTCTAAATAAGCCCTTCCACCTTCACTGCCAGCAGCTGGCTATGTGCTGCTATAAGTTAAGAAGTTGGCATCCGAATTAAAAAAAAAAAAATTAAAATAATTACTGTGACATTATGTAAATATTACACATCATCCTGATAATCTTAATGGAAGAATACATATAAAAAAACTGGATTGGTGATTAATCATGGGAGACCATCCCACCTGATTTCTTTCAGTATTGGAGTGGCTAACAGCTCCTCACTGTAAGGAGCCCAGAGACAGCTTTTTACATGCTCTCTGTGGGAAGCTGGATGCCTTCAAAGGAGTCATAAGGGAAAAACACAGGAGGCATTCTGGCTCTGCTTCTTTCTGTGTTGTGGCCAGCAGCACCACGAGGACTTGTTTGTAAGAAAAGAAAAGTAATCCCAAAGTGATCAGATGAAGAACAGCATAAAAAGCCAACCAAAAAAAGATCAATTAAAAAGGAGAAAACTGTTGACTTTTTCAAACTCCCAGAAACCCACACCTGGTTTTATAATATTGTTGTAGAAATAAGTGATGTTTCTCACTTTATTTGCTTTATGCCCACATTTATTTTTATTAGACATATAGAAAGCATTTACCTTAATGTAAGGCCCAGTGGACATTAAATCACCACAAAATAAGAAATTACCTGCAAACTTAGTGCTGCTGTTATGAATGAGACTGTGATAGAAATCCAGGGAAGTAAACATGGGTAATGAGATCACTTTCAGGTACATGAGAGAATAAAGTTTTAAATGGAGTACCAAACTCATGCTTCAGGAAAATCTGGAGATAACTGGGAAAACAGTATTTTACCATCAGCAGGTTACATGAGTGATTATTGAGACAGGGTACAGAAAGAGGTTCAGAAAGCACTGGCATAGAAATTGCTTTCATTAAATGGTCAAAAAATAGTGAAAAA
The DNA here is from genome assembly GCA_026212715.1 of Elanus axillaris. NCBI lineage: Eukaryota > Metazoa > Chordata > Aves > Accipitriformes > Accipitridae > Elanus > Elanus axillaris. Next base: position 26,842,669 of record JANZLQ010000089.1, read on the forward strand.
ATAAAATCTGCTTTATGCCAAACTAATACATCTTTCATGACTGAAATAAAATATTTTGTTTCAAGATTGTTCTTACATTTGGGTTTTTTCACTTTCTTTTAGCTGAACTTAGTTTAAAATACTCGATCGAAACAACTATTTTAAGAATCAAAGCATTGTGCAGACTCCAAGGCAGCCCATAGCCATAGACCATAGCACTCAGAATTTAAGGAGTTTCTCTCACTTTTGTCTGAAACATCTCTGCCTTGCTCAAAATAAGTATTTGACTATTTGGAACAAAATGTATTACAATAGAGAAATCGTATGTTTGCATGCAGGTCATTTCTAGAAACTGCCAGGTATGGGGCACCAGATTACAGAGGGTTGTTTATCCAGCCCATTGCATCAATTTCTATGCTTTTTCCAAAATGATGGTCTTGCTAGAATTTCTGAAACATATCTATGTTTTTTCCAACTTGTGATTTCTTAGAAGTATTTTTCTTCTGGAGTTTTTATTCTTTCACTCTTTTGCAGCGTGTAAGGTAGCTAAGCAAGATCAATTACTGTGTTAAGAGTTTCAATAAACTTACTCTCCAAAGCAACATCTTTCTTAAACTCTAATCTTTACTGTTCCACTACTCTGACAGTTGCCATTGAGCACTACAAGAAGAAGAATTAGGTAATTGTATCTAATTGTGTTCTCCCTGACTGTTGTTTAAACAAGAAAAGCCTTTCAGTTGTTGTGGAAAGTATTAACAGCAGACCTTTGCTGACCTTCTAGAGCCATTTGGGAAAACTTGACATTACACAGAAGCTTACTCAAACAAGCTATAATTAAGTTGAGAGTGGAGTGACACCACTTACAAGAGAAAACTAAGTATGGCCATTTAATCCAAAAATTACTTAAGGACTCCCAGGAGCACAAAAGTTTACCTCTACTAAAATAATTATGTTTTGCCATTAGATGAAGAGAGGGTACAAATGGAATATGCATGTTCTTTTCAACATCACTACCCTTTGCTGCTCTGCCAAAACTAGAAGGGGTGATGGAAAGACCTTTCAAATTGATGTTTTGCATTCAATTAGGTAGAAGCCTCTGCTTTGCCTTTAAATAATCTGCCAATCATTCACAAGGTAAAAGACAAATTCTGACTGCTGCTGTGTACCCAAATAAGGATTAACTGAAGTATAGAGGCCTTGGCCTTCTGAGGCTCAGGACAACAGTCCTTTACCTCTGGCTTAGCATATTAGCCTCTTCTCTATTCTCTCCTTCATCCACCTCTCCCTCTCACTATCTTACTTTTAGCTTTCACAGCAAATATTTGTTGTTAGTTGTCTCTGGAGTCAAAATGCACATTGCATAAACTGCAAGATGTGTGTCAAAAATAAGAATTGTCAAACTTACAACCATCGTCTAAAACATTAAGCATTTATGTTTACATGAAAGTTATTTAGGAAATACCTCACATATATCCCTCCTTTTACAAAATTCCTACTTTAATATTCTCAAAATTCAAACATATAAAATTGTTCTAAAATATATACTGTAATCTGTCTCTTCTAGCTCTCTCTGAAATATTAAATGAAGTATTTCTTAGAAAAGAACAGGTATCAAAAGTCAGACAGCCAAAATCATCCCCTACCGTTACAGTTTCAATGGTATCAACTTCTCAGATGCTTTCACTACACCAGACACAGTATCTCCATTCAGAGCTGCAGGAACCAGCCAGGTTACCCAACTGCTCTGGTTTGGGGTTTGTTGTTTGGGGGTTTTTTTTTGGTTTTGGTTTGGTTTTTTTTACATTCTTCTCATGCTTTCTACTTTGCCAGTCATGCCAGCTTTCATGCCCTTTTCATCTCTTTCCCAGGGGCCACCTTCTGTGCATCCTCATGCATGAAAATGATTTCAAATCTATTTGCCTTCAACATAGTTAAGTTATTCCTAGGAAAGCTCACTCCTTCAACATTGTCTATAAAATTCTAGAATACAGTCTTAAAATATTTTCAGTGTTCTAGTCCTTATCTCTAAATATACATCCAATACTATGGAGGACCTCCAGAATCTGGAGCTAAATGGATTCTGACAAGTTGAGCACCTGACCAATGGGATAGAAACATATTCCTGTAATTAAGAATTATTTTAATGCCCATATACATGATTTGACTTATGCTTCTTTTCAACTATATGTATAATATATGCCCCCAAACATCACTGTCTGTAATTAATATTCAGACTGTGAATACAGAAAATTCTTTTCCCTGTTCACTCAATGAGGTACTTTCATGTACTAAGCACAAAGCAATTAATAACAAAAACCCATTTACTGAACATCTACAGGTCAATAGACAAAATTATTTCTTCTAGTTATACCCGCTTCTGCATTTTGACCTACCTCCAAACACATCGTATTTGTAGGAAAGTACAGAAAAACTAGATGGCCACTGGAAGTATCAGGTGATATATGAAAGTTTTTAAATTTCATAGTAGTGTCCCCTCTCTGATTGTTGTAACACCACTGTATAACATATCCTTCTGAAGGGTATTCATCCACATAATTTACATGCCTGAAACTGTAGGGTGTGAATTAAGAAATCAATTTTCCTATTGCTCCTCCATAGTCTCTGGAAAAGGTAGGATCTTCTGGATGACAATTCAGAGCAAGATCTTATTTTCTCCCTCTAAGAACTTGGCTCCCTCAAATGCCTCTCAAGAAAGCCCAAAATTCAAGTCAGCTAACTTAATTACCAAAATCAGGCTTTCTGAATTCCCCTTTGAGACTACTGCTTACAAGGATACAGTACTTCAGAAGGCAATAAAAGATGGTAGATTGACTGGGGGGGGAGGGAGAAAACTGTGTTCTTTTCATCCAAGTTTGTTCCATTGTAAGAAGGCTTTTGCAAACACATTCAACCAAAACAGGTTGAAAGTAAAAGAATTTTAAATTATTTTTATTTTTTAAAAGATATAATGACAGAATATGAAATGCTTTCAAGTTTTGCAAACCAAACTGCAAGAGAATGGTTTTAATGCAACCTTTTCTCTCTAATGCAAAAAAAAATTACATAGTAACTTAGCAAATCAATATAAAGTCCTTTTATAGTGGATCTATTTGTGGGTGATTCTTTCATGTTATCCTTTTCGATACACAATAGGAGCAGAGGGCTAGAGGTAACTTTTCTATTCCCCATAATTATTCTGCTAGTGAATTCGATGAAAGAATTTTCATTGGAATGAAATTTTTTTTAATTCAGTAGAGAAGCCATCCAGAACAGAGCTCCAAAAAAATACTTTTGTTGTTAAAAATGCTATTTCTCTGCACCAGAATGTTCACAAGTTTTCACTAAATTCAGGCAAAAGGATATCTGGTAAAGATGAGGAAGAAAGTGTGATAACAGGTAATACATGCCCTTGCATAAAATATAGGATGGTAAACAGGGCTCACCTGAGATGCAGAACAGGACTTCAGGCAGAAGGGAAGTGAATCTAGCTTTTCAGCATTTCAGGAAAGTGTCCAAATCTGCAGTCTGCATAGCCAGCCTCTGCCACTCATCCAAACTCTTCATTTTCTCCCATGTTAGATTAATTTCTGTTCATGGGAGCAGAAGAATACCTTAATAGCAGAGCAATTGAATTCAGGTTCCTTCCTCCATTGAATACAAGATTATTTGGGACACAAAACAGAAGTTATTTGGAAGGATTAGGCAGTAGCTTAGTGGTTAGACATTCAGACCTCAGATATCCAAGTTGGGAGGGACTTGAAAGTAGTCATCTCACATCCTAACTGCTATAACCTGAAATTCTAGACACATAAGCCTGCCTTAGACTTTCACAACCAGATTTCTAGAGCACTTACTTTATATCCATTCAGTGCAAAAATTTTGTGAAATCTCAAAGCGATTTGTGATGTCTGTAAATCTATTTCGTTTGAGGTTCCACTTTTATCTAGTGTCATGAAACTTCTGAAAGTATTTCATACATACAGAGCTATAAGATTAACTTACAAATATACTTTCATTGTACTCTCAGAATCTCACAGAATTAACTGGATTTGTACTTTGATGTGGAGATGAGAGGAAAGCTTTTAAGAGATCTAACCTTTATTAAGTTCAGATAAAATCTACATTCAGTACTAAAATAAGATGCCATTGCCTAAAGGAAGCCAAATTCACTTTCTGAGGAAAGCATTTTAAAGTCTTAAATTTGCTTCTGCCCAAAAGAATGCAAAAAAAATTTTGCTCTTGCCTTTTCTATAATGAAAGATTATATTGTTTGGCACATCAGAGAAAAATACCATAAACACATTCCATTTCTGTCTTATTCCTTTGATTATGTTTTTTTCCTTAAAAAACACCCAATTACTTAGTCCTCATTTTATTCATGGCTTTAATAATTTAAAAAAGCATTTATAAAAAATAAAACAACCAAACAAATCATAAAACACAAATAAGCCTATCTGACAAATGTGTACTAGGAGAGAGGAAAAAATCCTTGTTCCTAAACCAGATTATTATGTAGATATTTTGTTTGTTGTTTGTTTTATAAAAGGCCTGATAGATGAAAATTTTATGTGCTGCCTTTGTGTAGAGGAAGAGAATTAAAGCTTACAATAAATGTAGTTTCTCTTAATTTGATTGTGGCCAGAAGCATCAAGAAAACTCTTTTGAAGCAGTGAAAGTGACTTGTGGCATGGCTGCCCTTTTCTGTTGTGTCTCATACCACAGATCTTGAGAAAACAGAGCAACCTTTGGTCCAGTATCAATTATACCTAAAGGGATGGAGGCACCTCAAATCAGGGAATGGGATAAAAACAAAGACCTTTGCTATGCATTTTCTTTTCACAATACCCAACTGCAGATGCTTTGTAAGGCTAGAATGTGTTGACACAGAGGAACATTAGCTCCAAGACAAGAGAACAAGGACACACTGAGGTGTTGTCCACCAGAGGACTTTTCCTTACTTGGAGAAGTTTCCTACTAGGTTTTTGTGAACATTATATCTCACCAAACAGCCCACTGAGGACCTTGCAGAGAGCAGGTTTCCTAGGACTGTCACTTGCACTACACCAAAGGGAGGCCCCAAGCTGGGGTGGCCAGAGCATACCTTTCCTGTTCAGGTGGCCTACAGTACCTGCATGGTATATTCATGAGGAACTGGCCCCAAACCTCCAGAGGTGCCACCCAGCAAAATAATTTGCCATATGTGCTGGTGCTATGCTTTGGATTTGTGCTGATAATACAGGGATGTTTTCATTATTGCTGAGCAGTGCTCACACAGAGCTGACCCCAACTGACCCCAGGGATATTCCAGGCCATAGGACATCATGCTCAGCATATACAGCTGGGGGAAGAAGGAGGAAGGGGGGGCACATTCAGAGTGATGGTGTTTGTCTTCCCAAGTAACCATTACGGGTGCTGGACCCCTGCTGTCCTGGAGATGGCTGAACACCTGCCTGTCCAGGAGAAGTGCTGAAGGAATTCCTTGTTCTGCTTTGCTTGTGTGTGCATGGCTTTTGCTTTACCTATTAAACTGTCTCTATCTCAGGCCATGAGGTTTTTTTCACTTTTAATCTTCCAATTCTCTCCCCCATCCCACTGTGAGGGAGGCGACTGAGCAGCTGCATGGTGCTTAGTTGATGGCTGGGGTTAAACCACAACACCATAGAAACTTAGGAATTTAGGCAGTTGACTTTAGACTTGTGAAGACCAGCAACATGATCAAAAATGACTTACTGGTAGCAACAAACAGCATGCTCCCCATGATAACCAATTCACTGATATCAAAAGAGTTATGGTCACTAAAAGCCAAATAGTCTAATCTGCAGCTATCATTACTTTGTAATCTCAGTATTTTCTTCTCCATCTCAAATTATTTATTTATGCCCGTGTTATTTGGAGAGAAAAAAAAAAGCTACAACCTCAACTCTTCTGATAAGTAGTTTGTTAGGGAAAGGGTCAGTGCTCAAATATTTCTGCCATTTGTATTAAGATTCCTGCTTTCACGCTTATTACCACTTCTGTGGTATACCAAAGGCAAAGAGTAGAATGAGGTTTATCTTTCCGTACACAATACTTTGGAGCTGAATGGTGACCAGCTTCCTACTGAGTCACTGAACAGGTTTTTCTATATTTCCAATAAATCTAGTTTTGAACAAAATTGAATCACATCAATTCATAACTGTATTTTTATTTTATGTTGTAAAGTACATAGTCAGATGGCATGAAATCAGGCATTGCTAAAATTAGGCAATGTAAAATGAAAAGCATTGTACAATCCTATCACCCAAAGATAACTTGAACATGTTCCTAAAAACTCCCTATTTTGTGCAAAATATTGTGACCTTCCATTTAACAGGGGTGCTGTAATAGTTGTTCTGTGTTGTATAAGAAATATTACTACATGTTTCCATGTAACTCAACTCACACCAATCTAAATATTTGATACAATATTTTACCGTTTGAGGTTTAACATTAGTATGAAATTCCCTAAACTAATAACTGAATCTTTAAAACTCACAAAACAAAACAGTTACCCAAGTGGAAAATATCTTAAAAGCTCTCCATAGTTGGGAATAAAGCTTTGTTAAATACAACTGTTCTGACACGATGGATGTACTTACCATAACACCTATGGGCTTACACTATTACTGCTCTCTTGAACAATTCCCTAAGTGAAAATATATAATTTATCACACCAAGGTCTCTCAAAATACACCATCTTACAAGTTTGTCAGCATCTATCAGGTCTAGCTAAGTTCTTAGTGGGAAGCAGCTCCATCTGTCTTTAACAAAAACAGTGTAATTGAATTTAGAAGGTTTGTTAAGTAGTTTATATAAATGTATTAGAGACATAAAGCCTAGTGTCTGAAAAATTCTGTTACTGACTTCCACACGCCAGGGCCCTTAAACCAAACAGAAAGGTTTGGTGGGAAATGGTGGGGAGGACTGAAAAATTTCCAAATAAGTTTCAGTTGAGTCTCTTCAGTCCATATATTATCTATTAGCATATCAGAAAAGTTTGCCTGAAAAAAGTTTTGATTAAGGACATATTAAAGAAAAATATATTCAGGCAGAATTTTCTCAAAGTAAAATAAAACTACATTCACATACATTTTTTTAGCTATAAGAGAATCTAATCTGCAAGAAAAATAGCAAATCCTGCATTCAGGAAAAATACAAGTCATCAAACAGCCTAGACAATACTGCACACTGAATCCAAAGCAAATTAATTCTTGGTTGTAGATAATCTGCCCAGTTAGTCAAAAGAATCCACAGCTGCTTTATGCAAGCAGAAATCTTCCATGTGAATATCATGAATTCATGTTCACCAACTGCATAAAGTTTTCCTAGTAACTTCAGTCAGCAGTGACTTAGGTTCTAAACAAGAATTGCCATGGTGGAATATATTTTTCAAACTTGCATGACACCCTTCCATGACATTACCTCTAATGTTTCAACCTTTACCAGGGAAAAGGTAAAACAACAGTATCTAAAAAAACTTAAGGGGATACATAAGAAAGAATCTGATTTCACACACACATATATATATATATTTGTCTTTAAAACATCACTCCTTACTGCACTGCTTTTCAACAAAAGAAGATATTTTCAGAATGTGTTTGTAAAACATGAATATACAAGTGGTTTCCTACACAGCATAAATCCCTGGCAGTGCTCCCCTGAAGAATATGTTCCTTTCCACTTCCAGTTAGTCTTGCATATTAATGAACAAAGTAATTTCTTTTTGTTTTAACATGCAAGGGAAAATAATTATTCTTGTATTTTGCACATTTATTCAGGCATTTTACATTTGTGTGTCTAGTTTCCCTAAAAACAGAAACAGTGAAGGTATACTACTTCCTATTTTAATCCTGACACACTGTAATACTGTTGTGGTATTATATTGTTCTGTTGATATATATGTAGAAATGGAAATTCAAGTCCACTCTGAAAGCTGTGGGAGAGGGAAAATACTTCACATGGATAAGTCATAAAACAAGTGTTTGTCATGGTTAAAAATAAAACTTTTTCCATGACCATGTATCTCTTTTATTTCAACATACTGTGGCCCAGCTAAAGAACAAGCAGCAAGACCCACAATATAAAAGAGTTTTAGGCACAACTATTTCTTTTGCTTCCCTTGCAATGTGAAGGTATCTTAATTTGAAAGAAAATAAGGTCCCAAGTGCCTCTCAACCTTTGAAGAAAAAATTCACTCTGCAAAGCTTGTTAAACATAATCTACACCACACCACAGGTGAGGCTTGCCAGCCTGATCTGACAGGCATTTAAAAAAAAAATAGGCATGCCTCCTGCTAAAACAGAGGGGTAACTGCTCCTGTCCTTTGTGCTACACACACAGGGAGCATTCAGAGCCTGCAGTCACCTGCATCTCACAGGAGCTGTTACTAATTATTCATTATTAATAACTACCTTTAGGGAACCAAGGATCAAAGACTGGACCAAATACTGTTACCATATATGACAAACTGCAGGGCCCACTCCAGCCCTTTGCACATCAAAGTGGCTCTGGGACAAGGAAGGTTGACTTTGGGCCAGCAACACAAGGGCTACAGAGTCACAAGGGTTTGCCATTGCCTCCTTCTGTTTTCCCCCTTTTTAGCCGGCCCTCATTAGGAATGCCATGAATGATGAGTGATCCTGAGCTGACTGAATTGTGAACATCAGTGACATTTTAGCTGCTTTTAGGGGAGACAGAGGCGATTTTTACTTCAGTGTCAGGTGTGCCCTTGTGGAACCTTTTTCCTCTTTCCTTTCCTTGTCTGCCCTCTGGAAGGATCTCCAAACACCATCCACCACATGTAGTGATAGGACTGCCCAAGTACCAATTTGTGTTACCAGTCCGTGCCATTACAGTGATGTGATCGCTGTCAAAAAGAGCTGAGGATGGCGAGGAACGGGTGTCTGTCTGTGTCAGAGCCACATTGTCCCCCCCATGATACCCTTCCCACAGGAGAAGACACCTGGGCTTGCAGCAGTGATCCTGGGACCCCTTAAGGGCTGGGAAGAGTGACCTCCCTCATGCAGGACAGATTGTGGAAGTACGCTTGTCTTGAACGAACAAGTTCAATTCACAGAGATGTTAAGTTAACACATATGCAGCCTGGTTAAACCACTCTCTTAAATCTTGTCTGTCTTTCTTCACCATCTGTGACAAGGTTTTTCTCTTTGAAACTATTAAAAGAAGTTGACCTTTTGTGCTTACATGCATTTCCTCTGTTGAGTTTTTAGACTCATCATCCTACTGTGTCACTGCTTTCCTGAGGACGACTATGGTGTATAAATAGCCAAGCTCAAAGGAAGATCCTTCTGATCTATTTGACAATTTGTCTTCCTTGATTATATGAGAAGACAGTAACTTGTAAATTTTCTCCTCCTCAAAACTTAGCAGAGTTGAAGGTACTGAGCTATGTTGTTTAATGATTTCTAAAGGAGCCCTGATTTAAAGACTTGAATAACCACAAAGTTTGGAAACATCTGGTATTAATCAATACCTACTCCAATCTAAAAAGACTGATTAAACACTGCAGCAACAGGTGGTGCAAACACTACTAAGTCAATTTTAATAAGAGAGGTCAACACCTTCAGCTCCTCATTTTTCTTTCCATAAGTACTAATAAATTCCTCTCAACAGGTGTGGGTCTAGGATGTATAATTATATTGTTCACAAGCAAAGGTCTAGTAGTTCTATGTTAAAGATCTCTTTTAAAAGAAAAGGAAAATACTTCTAATGCTTGAAATGTCATCCCTGCCTTCTGCCACTCTTCTCTTTTCATGTATATTTTTCATGTCATGATTGTTTGTGGGTATCAGACTGAAAGATGTACCACACACTGCTCAGTACTTCACCAGGAAGAAAAGTCTTTTCTGGACTCTACTACAGATTCTTGTCCAGCATGTTCTAAACCTCAGTCTTAACTAGCACAAAAATTCAATTCCTTCTTGCTTTCAGTGGACACCTATCCTTATTCCTACCTGATTAATTCTGCCTGATTAAATGACCACTCAGGGAGGGGGAAATATGTAAAGTCTAGGATAAAGGAAAGAAAAAACACAAGAGTGGGGCCCAACTGCAGTCTGCCAGGGCTCTCCCTTCAGAATAGACAAACACCCTGAAAGAAAAATATTGGTTAAGTACTTGATATGCTGCATGTTTAATTTTTATATTCTTTGTTTGCCATAGTGTTCTTTGTAACAATGTAATGCTGGGACAAACTTTTCTTGGCACCTGAACTGAAATGACACTTCAGAGTTCAGTGTTCTGGTTTGAGCACAACCCAGGTGAAACAGGATAAAGATGCTCTAAAGGAAACAAGATCTTCAGGCCAAAAGGTATACTGCTTAACTAAATTGTTCCTATGCCTGTTAAAGTCTACAAGGGCTTTTTTTTGGCTGCTACATGGGTTATTTTTACAGAAATCCCAAGTGGTTTTTCATTGTGGAAATAAGAAATAACAAAGCAAAGAATATCAATGGAGTATTCAATAAAACAATCCAAAAAAAAAAGAGGACAGTAGTGTCTGAATCAGTAAAGAAAAACTTTGTCCTCCACCACATTGCGTAGGGGTTAGAAGGTCCAGTACAGAAGCAAATAAGCTAACAGTTATTATTCTGCAGGGACAAGAGTCCGAATAATCCCTTATTCCAGTTGTTTGGCAACACTGATATGATTACAGCTGAGGGGTGGTTCTGAAAGTTGAGGGAACTATACCAAAACAGGGCACATTTATAGCCAATCATGAGAATACACAGAAAATTTGGGGTCCCCAGAGGGTCTGTTGGAAGAGGACAGAGCAGCCCAAGCCAGTCACAGCCCTGGAGAGAGGGGGAACCTGTGAGCTATACTGCAACAGGGATGCCCCAGGAATGAGCAGCTTCTCACAGGGAAAGCCTAAAACCGCTTTCCACATATCGCTGCAACACACTTCCAGCCAGGACTAATACAGAAGGCGGCTTTTTTTTTGGCATTACAACCCACCAAGGGAAGGAAAGATAGGTTTGCTCCCCTGCCTCCCATGGAGGCTGCGTTTGTCCAGCAGCACCACGTGACACCGCACACACCTTACACGTGTTGGCATGTGGTCTCTAGCCACCTTTGCCTGCATTTTGTCACATCCTCTCTGAAAATCTAACTGCAAAAATACCCAGCGAATTCCCCCAGCCTACACTGCTACCCACAGCCCCAGCCATGTACAATCTCTTCTTCCCCAAACCACAAGGACTGTTATTAATCACAGCCTAGGCCAAGACATCTTCCTCTTGATGCCTTAAAACCAGGAGCTTCACCCTAAGAGTTCAAGATCAAGTTGGATTACTGGGTGAAACTCTGTGTGCTTCAAGCCATTTAAAAATGATGTTCCACTCCTGAATGATCTCTCTTGAACTCAGAAACACCAAAAAAAGCTCTGTAGAAATTTCTCTGGATTCAGTCCTGCATTCTTTCAGCACAGCTGGGTATCTGCTTTCTGACCAGGAAGTCTTTTTAGTTCTAAGAGCCTTTTAATGACTACTTGCTGTAGAACTACACAGTTCTTTGTTTATTTATTAATTATGAATAATTAGAGAGGATACTCCCAGGAGAAAGAGCCTTTGGTTTTTCAAGGTGGATATTTAAGAACATTCATTTTTAAGACACACTAAGTAACCCTCATTCAATCTATTCTCACTCAAAGCTTGAGGGTGTTCATAAATGCCTGTGTAGGGATGCTTACAAGGATAACATAAAACAAAACACAAAACATTTGAATTCAAGAGGGGGGGCAGGAATATATATATAAATATATTTCCACCTCAGAATCAGTTACAGTAAAATCCAAGTAGTGAAACAAAATATAGGGTTTAATAAGAGTCTGATTGGCATTTCTTTTTCCTAATTCCCATATACTATGCATGGCCTCAAGGAAACATACAGCTTTTGCTCCATTTTAATTACATGGATTTAAGAAAGCTATTATTAAAACAGAACCTTCATGGTTTTTCAGCTGTATCAATATAATGGTATTAGTACTGATTTAGCTTACTCCTTTGAGTTTATGTTACAAATGATTTGCTTCTTCATCTACACTTCCTTAGGAGACAGGAAATAAAATAAAAACAAACAAAAAAGCTCCACACAAGCCGATACAGAACTTAGACATTGCAACAAGGATTTTTTTTTCCTATCTTATGGCTAGAAGGAAGGGGAGAAGAGAGGAGAGAAAGGATTAGCATAGGTAGATTAAAAAACCACTACATTACCAGGAAAAGAAAAATTTTTTCCTTGATACTTATCAGTAACTTTACAGCAGCAAGACATTAAATCAGTTGCAAAAACACAGACAAGAAAACATCCTTTTTCTTAAGATTGTGTGGTCAGCTAGGCCATATGAGTTGTCAGCATGACTAATGTGATGGCACAACAGCTGATGTAACAGCAAAAGGAAAGATATCGCTCTTCCACTTTAAAAACCTGATGATCTAAAAGGCAAGTATCTTGTTTGCAAGATTACTGAATGATTCTTCTAATGAAGACATTTATAAATATTTTGTTGAGCCAAAATATAAAATGCTTTTGTTTTGCAAACCAAATGCACTGGAATCAAAGCATGTCATCCCACAGTAAAATATAGAAATTTTGTGGAGAATACCTCATCAACTGTAACACAAACCATTCAGCATCATGAATCAGAAAGGCATAGCACCACATTGTACCTTTGTTGTATGATGGGTCCATTTTGACTGACATTTCTGTCTTGCTTATTATAGAGAACAGCTTTCTGATAGACTTGGTCAGAGTGGGGTTGCCAAAGATATAAGTTATGAATAATTTGGTTTGGGAGTAGATTAAATCACACAATTTCATGCCACACCATGCTGCGGGTGCCAGAAACTTTTATGGCTTTAAGGAGGAATTTAGGCAAAATTAACGGAAGAAAAATTAATAAAGTACCATTAAAGAAAAAATAAAACTAGCTCAGCTGATCTGAACACTATGGGGAAAAAAGTATACATACTTTCTGTGATCTTCCACTTTAGAGGAAGTTTTTAGGCATCTGTGTGCTTGTTTTCAGAGAGATGAGGGTTTGATTATAAATAAATAAAATAGAACCTGAAGCATTTACCCATTGATATCACTGATTTTTTTCATTATTTAATATTTAAATTCAATCGGAGATGTAATTGCACATTTCACTATATCGTTTAGCAAATATCTGGAAGCCATGTGCTTTTCATGAGACTGTAAAAGCGTAAGAGAAGCCAAATACCTTTTTTATTATTTTAAGGTAAATATGTAAACCAAAAGACAGAGTGGAGTCCATATCTCTAACTAGTGTCAGAGCCTAACTGGTGAAGGTCAACACAGCTGCTAAATCCCTCAGGGAGGGATTCAACTCATTTTACTTTAATTGTCTAATTACTTAGGTGTTTAATCTCAAATAGTTATCTAGGCTCTCTTTATAGTCAATGGAGGGAGAAAGGCAACCTCAGAAGGAGCTTGTACTGAAAGGAAAAGATCAGCTGCTGAAAGTACCTGTCCACTGATTACACTGGTTCTTAAATGATTGTTTCAGTTAAAGTTATATCTTCTGGACAACAAGAATTCAGTGAATAAATTCTGCCCATTGTGTCTCCTTTCATGTCTAGTGCTCTCCAATCTGCTTAAGGGACAGTCACCTGCAGGTACTGCTGCAGGATCTGACCCAACTCTTAATGACACCACGGGAGTCTTTAGGAAGCACTGGGTGACACTCAGAATGAGGTGGAGTCCATGCCTGAGTGCCTGCAGCTCCCTAATGTAAAAAGAAAAACTTAGTCATTATTCCTTATGGGAGTGATACACAGCCTCTTACAAACTGGAAAGCCAATGCACATTTCTAATGCACTCTCAAAAGCAGATCATTATGTATATCATTTTGTATAAACATAGTCATCAAGGGAATTTGGAATAGATTTATACCAACATTTTAATAAGTTTCATAAGAAAGAGGTTCATCAAATAAAAATAATGAATGATGGAATTAAAGAACCACTGAAAATTGCTAATGTGTTTAATCATCTCAACATCTATATTTATATATGACAAATTTGGATGATATAGTGGGTGTAATTCCATTTCAAGTCTCTGAGCAGGGATTGCATTTCAAGATCCTCAAAAAAAGCAAAGCAAGAGCTTGCCTTGACTGCAGGCAGATAGAAAGTGGGACTCTGACCATTTCTGTGAGGGCACTCGAAAGCCTCTCTAACATCCAGATACTCAGTTAATCAACCAGCAAAAGTCACATGTGAGCCAAAGAAAAAGTGAGACCAAGGCTCTGTAGAAAATAAAGAGAATGCACAAAAAAACCCAAAACCTCTAAGGTGTAACAAGCCCTGACATTTTTCTGTGACCTAGAACCACACATAAATGTCCTGCCCATTAAGCTCCCTTGGCTGTGCTCACAGGTGCCAAATCCAACAGCACATACACAAAGGACCCAGGCAAATACGGTTAATTCAATCTGTGCTGTAATCCTGAAAACGCCAGCTCAGCTGCCTCGCAGCACTGAGGGTTTCTAAGGTCAGAAACAAGATCATAATTTCTGACCTTTGTGGTTGCTGCATGATTATCATTTCTTTTTCTTTTGCTTTGACTCACAATATCTCATCTCTCCATCTTAAGCAGGACTACTTTACCTTGAAAAGAAACAAAGATGCCAGGGAAAGCACACAGAAGATGCAGTTGCCAGGAGCAGAGTACCTTGGCTGGGATCATCACCTTGCACATCAGCACTAGCCCTGTCTCTGGGTTCCCAGGCCTGTGCAAGGACATGACTCGCACCATCTCCCTCCAAATCACTTGCTCAAGTGCAATTGTTGTATTTTTTTAGACAGAAACACAACTCCAGACACGGCAGTCCAGCTGGACTGCTAAAACCTTGTTTTGGCAGCCAGGAACAAAAATTTCCAACAGGAAAAGATTTCCAGACCTAAAGATAACATTTCTAAGGAAGCGTGGCCTTCCTGGGAGATTCTATCCTTAGGCCTCCACCCTTTTTCAGGTGATGGTCCTCTCCTGCCCTGTCCAACCACCAGGCTAAGGTCACTCCTCACTGCAAGCAGCTCACCCTTACCTTTGGCTGCAGGAGGAGAGCAGCCAGTTCCAGAACCTCCAACAAAATTTTTGCCTGCTCTGCCTGAAAAAGCTAGCTGGGCTGTGCAAGGGTAAGAAAATCTGCAAATAGAAATCTTGAGCAGAGAACCTGGACACGTCAAAGGCG
This sequence comes from Elanus axillaris, assembly GCA_026212715.1. NCBI lineage: Eukaryota > Metazoa > Chordata > Aves > Accipitriformes > Accipitridae > Elanus > Elanus axillaris. Next base: position 26,857,901 of record JANZLQ010000089.1, read on the forward strand.
ACGAGGCTGCATGACGGCCCTATTTATAACTGACCATATGGCAATTGATTTCCTGTTGCTCACACAGGGCGTCTCCGTGACTCCAGCCTCTGTGCTTCTTCCCATCTCGCTCTTCTGCCAGGTTTATTTATACTTTTCCCCAGCTCTGAAGGCAAATCAAGTTAATTGGCTATTACATGAGATTAAGCAAAATAACTAAAAGAATAAAGAAAGAGAGGATCTAATGCTCTGATTCACTGTGCATTGCTCTCCATGGGAGCTGTGAAACATCATAGTTATTCCCACACAAAGCAAGGAAGGCTCTATGTTTTCTGCTGTATGCAGGACTGAACAACAGTGCAGGTTTATACCTGTCACTGTTCAAATGCTCATTCTTACCAAAAGTTTCACATAACTTCCCATTAAAACTGACATCTCAATTTGAGACACACTTAGCACCCCCAAAACTAAAGAATCATGTTAAATGCCTGCCAATTTTGCAACTGCATGATGAAAGAAATAACAAATTAAATTATTTTTTTATTGAACACTGTACAATATTAGTCCATTTGGAATAGAGATAAGGAACTAAAGAGCCAAAAAGGCCTTTCCAGTCAATGATCTAAGATGAAGAGATGCCTGGGGGAAAGAGACAAATTTGGAGTGTAGGAAATGAAAAACAATTAGAAGAATTAAAATAATTGTATTTTCCATGAGGGGAAAATAGAGATATGGGATAAATTACTAAGATGGGTTTCTAGAACAAACAGTACAGCATTCAAAATGGTAATAATGGGGTTTCAAGTAGAGCTATGAGAAAACCTGCTTAGTGAGCATAAGCCCAACTTAAAAAAAAATTCTAATCACAAATTTGGTGAACCGAGGGAGAGGTTAATTAAGGCTAGCAGAAACAAAGAGGGTAAGGGCAAGGCCTACTGCAGCAGTTCCCTCCACCCTCTCAAATTTGTAGCAAATGGAAACAAAAAAAAAAGACTGCAACAAGGGAGGTAATGAGTGCAGAAGAGGGGAGAAAGCTACGTTATCATGTTCCCTCGCCCAACACTTAACCCATCTCCCAACAACACTGTGGTGCAACCTGCACAAGGCATCTGTGGATCCAAACACTTTTATGAGCTACAATTCCTTTCAAAATGTGGTGTTGATCTGCTAATTAGTAGAAGAGAAACATTTCTAACAGGTGAAATATATTGTTATATTGTTAATTGAGTTGCACAGAGTATGGACAAAGTAGTACATTCTCTCTTTCTCTCTAGGGCTGGAATTCAAACCTTTCATTTTTTGCTTTCCTAAACACTAGAAACAGGCTGAGAATCAAAAGAACAGCATCGTACAGTGTAGGGTCCTAGTGCTTAAGCTGGTTTCCTTCAAAACTCCAACCCATTCACCTGCAAATCAAAAGTATGTGCTACTCATGTCTTTTCATCATATGTAATAAAAACCCCTAGAGAGATTTGGAAAAAAAAAAAAATCCATAGAGTGACCTATCACTGCCTAATGCAGGTTGCCCTTTTCGAAAGTACTCAGTCTTGTCTGCTCTTAAAAGGTAGGATGTTGTACTGTTACACAGATAGCAGACCTCATCCGGGTATCAATTTCTCAAATCCTTCTCTACATAGATACAAGTCAGAATAATTTGAAATACTATTGTACAGCAGTACTTGCAGAAGTAGCCAAGACTAACTTAGAGACAAAATAGCCCAAATCCCCATATGTTTGGTAATATGAAACCCTTTTAGCTGACAGTAGCTATGTCTGAACTACCAAATACCAAAACACACTAAAATCACACCTGTAGACTGCATCAGTTAGTGCTAGGAGCCCAGTCCCACCACTATACACGTTTTAGAAGGGGCTGCTTTGGACTAGCACCTGCAGAATCCAGAAGAGCACCAACAGGAGGGGAATACCAGTACAACCGGCTCTTCCATCTACACAGGCTGCCTGGGACACCGCATAAGGGGTCATCCTTATGTGCCTTATTTATGTTACTGCAAATTTCTTTATCACTTGCTTATTAGTCTTTCACTGTAAGCCCATTATTATCACAATGAAGGGGAGATCAGAGGAGTTAATTAGTTGATAGCTTGTTCACCACTGCTTCAGTATTGTCAGCTTCCTGGGTTCAGTTTATTTGATTCACCAGTTCCTGATGGCAGGATTAGTACCCACTTTGAAGATTATATTTGTAAAGCCCAAAATCAGAAAACATAAAAATACCAAGAGAATCATACAGCACTTATTTATATTTCAAGATTTTAAAGCCACTTTTATAGTTTTGGGAGACATGGTTCATTTTTCTCCTACTGATTTAGAAAAAAGTAACAGGATAAAGTGTCTTGATCCACAGTAGCAAAGCAGAAGTTAAAAACAGAAGGCTCTGCTGTCCTTTTCCAGTCTTAAGATTAATGGCATTTTCATAAAGATTTTTATGCTCCATTCACCCTATATCCCTTTGCCTTACCTCCTCATCCAGAGAGTTTTAATAAATGACTCATTCTTACTAATTCAGGCCTGCCAGCTTTCTTTTGGTACATAATATTTCAGTACTTAACGCAGTATAAGAGATTCTCCACTAGCCAATTTGATTAGTCATAGCCTCATCTTTACTTATCATGTTATTTTTCTTTTTTTTTTTAAAGTCATTTGGAATGTATTCCTGCTCTGGTTCATGCTGGGTTGCTTTGTGTTGGAAATCCTGAACAAGGCATACTTTATTTGTAAAATGCTGGAATAGCCTAGCATTAACCAATTGCTGCAAGCACTGAGCTTTACACTTTATTTGAACTTTGCAGCCAGCTGCACTAACTCCCTTAAACATCCCTTTCAGTAAAGTATATCTCCAAGAGTGCAGACCCACTCCAGCAGCACATACAGGACCACAGCAAGAGAAGCTCCATTGTCCTATAAGTCTCCAGATCTCCACTGCCGCATCACCTACAAACTTAGGCCTTATGTTCTCTCAAATCCCCCCACCTCTTTCAGGAAAAGTGCTCCTTAGGATTCCCCTCCTCCCCATGTACTCCATACCTGTTTCAGATCACTTTTTTTTATGGTGAAGTTTTGTTCTTCTAAGAAAAGTCTCAAGTTGTTGTAGGCTTACCTGAAAATTTCATTGAAAGGTTAGATGCTCATTCTTTCTAGTTGTTACTGAAGATATAAATGAAGATGAAAACACAGTGTTGATTCCTACAGTACCATGTTACTATTTCTTAAAATAAAAACTAAAAACATTGTGTTCTAAAAAGAAAAACCACATACCATTTATCTAGTCAGTACATCCATTTTGTGTTTCAAGGTTTAAAAAAAAAAAAAAAAAAGAAAAAATGCTGCAAGGATGGAAGGTTCTCACAGGTTTGTTACATTTGTCAGATGGCCAAGTATCACCTCCCTAAGATAGTTTCACCTATTTTAATTGCTTGTTAGTTAAGCCAACCTGCCTTCACCTGCAAGATTTTTATTGTAATTAAGATAGGCATGGTTACTTAATGTCAAAAAAATTTGTATTATTACTACCACCTTCATTTACAGAATGTGCTATCTCCTCAGTTATAATAAATCACAGAGATTTGATCATCATTAACCTAAAAAGGCTATTTATGGAAAAGGGCCCAGTTGTGATCTGATTAAAGCAGTCTAAAATCCTTGGGCCAAAATAAAATATCTTGTGAAGTATCAATTGAGTTAACACAGTTTTTACCTTTCTCCCTACCCTCCGCTATTTTTTGTACCCCAACATATTACTTTCAAAACTGATTTTAGCTTGTTTTTTACCCCTCCAGAAGACAAAATATCATTGAATAATATATTTACATACTAAAGCACTAAACTTAGACTTTTGCAATATGTCTAGGAACTGACTATAATTTTCACATAGCCATTATTAAGTGAGTGTAGACTACAAATCATTGCACATTGAATTCTAAGGTGACTTTTACTCTGTATCCCACTGAAATTGAGGGAGGTGTATAGCGAGTCAGTCATGGTGAAGCTTGGCACCAAAGAGGTAACAAATAAGGATTAAATCCTGATCTTGCTGAAGTTAATGGCAAGGCTCTTCTTCACTTCAGTTTGTTCAGGATTTCACCCTAGGTCATATGGCAGAATTTTAGCCTCTGTTTGAGGAGAAAATGAATTAACTGTCACATGCCAGACAGATGAACATAAAGCAAATTAATCTGTAACCAGAAAACAAGCCACAGGGAACATCACCATCACACACAGCTCCATATATCACAAGACCTTCTGTTCAGTATGAAAGCTATGAAGGTGCCTCTTTCTCCCTCCAGTTCCATAGTCTAGAAGCCTCCTTTCAACCAGCTTCAGGAGACGTCTCTGCTGCCAACTCCTTTTCCATGAAGGAAGTCCAACTGCAACATCTCCGTGATTCTTGATTAATTAGCAGGCTATCCTGCGTACTCACAATGTGTATTACATGGAGAAGTGGGCTCTGGCACAGGTCCAACCCAAAGTGTAGGAAGCTGAGTGAAAAATTCTCACCAATAATGAAAACAGTTAGGGTAATGGAGCTTTTCAAAAAAGGAAAACATTTCATTTTCACTTTACATTTTTCTTCAAAGCAGATGGATATTTTGAATGTGAATAAATACTAGAATGGGTTGAAAAATGAGCATATCTTACTAAGAAACTTTAAAAGAAAGTTTTGCACTATTAAAACTTTGAAAAAATTAAGTCTAAAATTTGTCAATGCCCCTTGGATGACATGGCAAAATGGTTTTAAAGAGCTGACTCATATCTCTGAATAGTCCATCCTGGAATACTATAAATCAGAAATTATTTCCAATACTGTTAACAAAGATGAAAATCACACTAAACCTGTATGCCACTCTGGTAAGGCAATAAACTTCTAAGAGTAGGGTGAATGCCACAGAATTAATTCTTATTTATAGGCCTTCTAAAAGTGAAAACTAGAGTTGGACAACTGGCCGTAAAGTATCAGTGAAATCTATTAAGCAGCAGCATGTGGCGAGGCTGCAGAGCAGGCAGTGCTCTGCAAGGCTTTATTTTGCTTGGTTTTCACATGTTTTTTTACTCTTTCCTTTCCACGTGCATCAAAACTTGATCTACACTAAGCATTATTTAAATAGATCAAATTCTGTCCTCTCTCTGTTGGCCTTAACATTCCTACAAACTAAGGAAAATAAATGTGGAACCGGGGAGATTATTATGACAACTCCCACACTCCATTAAATTCTCTCAGGAAAATATGAAGTGTGATAAGACAAACAGACTGAAGAAGATGGTCTAAAACCGGAAAGTGACTACAAGTAAATGGTACAGCAAATAGGCAGCCTGTGAAACCCATCAGCGCTTTTGGGACAGCCCCCTCCTCACGGGACTGGAGGAAAGGTGCGCAGTTACACGTTGCTGATTCACCAGATGTTTCAGCCCCCTGCACACCATGCGGGCAGTGAGAGTGGAAGGCAAGATGAGGCTTTGGTCAGCAGAAGCCTGCCGTGCCCACAACGTGGTCTTTGATGGTTGGCAGTGGGTGCGGAGCTGGAAGCAGGCTGGGAGCAGGCCCCAGCTCCATCCCTTTATCCTTGTTGAGACCTCCCCATCGCTGGAGGATCCTCCACCGAGCAGCTGTAAACAGATGCCAGCTCCTTTGCACCTCTCAGGCAACACAAAGAGATCAAAAGTGGGGCAGGAAATCTGGCTGTGGGGCTCTTGTTCACCCTTAACATGTCTTTTTCTTTTTCTTTCTTTCTTTCTTTCTCTCTTTTTTTTTTTTTGAACAATGACAAGATTTTTAGGACTGGAGACACATCCAAATATTGTCAGAAAAAGGAAAGGTTTTGATTACAGCTAGTTATCTGGCACTATCTATTTAGAAATGTCTGAACAAATAACTCCAATGTCAGATGCTCTAGTTCTGGCAGAGTAAAGAAATACGATTAGATCTGGCTGCCCAGATGTCCCAATGTTGAGAATAATATTTTTAAGCACGAACTCATGTACTGCTGCTGTCATGTACTTCAATAGACTTATTTTGTTCTCATGAGCTATAAATTGTAATAAAATTGAACCAGATTAATGGCTATAACTGGCCTCTCTTCTGTCATATATTATTTCAACAGAAAATGAGGGTCTTTATGGGTACCGACCTGAGTTCCTCTTCCCTGTGCTAACCTGCAGGCACTGGTCATTGTACTCTCACAGACCTATCCAGAAATAAACGCTCCTAGTTTCTATTTCTTTCCACTTCTTTGATGGCACATTTCCTACTGCCGTATGGTGTTTTCTGCTTATATTTATATAAATGCACTTTTATGTATAAATATATTTTTATATAAACATACAAACCTATAAATTTCTTCATACTGTCGTTTTCAATTATTTTCACCTGCTTTCATTCCTTTTCATTTCTAGGACCACTGAGACAGCAACGGCTCCTATCATATATTTTCAGCTCTTTTCCAGTTATTTTTTCTACTGGTAGTTTGTTTCAGGCGAAGCTCCATGCTGCCAGTTATGTTGGTGGTATTGTCTTTATATAAAGTTCTCACTTTTATTTACAAAAGCAAGTGCTTGAACATAGGTGACAAAGTAGATAATTTCCTTTTTTCTGATTTAAAGAAGATAGTGTTATTTGAAAAAGCACTTGAGGACATCTGGTTTTTCGAAAGGTTATCTATACTTTTTATTCATTAAAAGCAGAGACAAGCTCAAGACACATAAGTGGGGTGTCTCATTTTTGCCTAAATCTTGTGCTACTTAGACCTGCGTTTCAGCTTATACGCCCATCAGAAATGAACATCAAGAATCAGTTTTGACAGTAGGTGAGTGAAGCTCTAGAAAAAAGTTTCAGTCAGATTGCTTTTCCCTGAAATGAATGTGCAAAGCCTGCTTTTTCTTTCTCTTTAAAATTGTTCACAGGGGTCTCATTATTTGCACAGAGGTTTATATAATTGCACCCACTCACATGATTTCAAAAACTGTTTTTTGTCTGCATGTATAAAAAAGAAGAAAATAAATATTTTAATCTTTTATATTTTCTTAATGTCTAGCAAGAAAGTTCAATTACAGCCTCTCTACTTATAAAAATCATACAAAGGCTTCAAGTCTCAGCATGTTCCGGCAGTAAAGTGCAAACAATCTTGTGGTTACAAAGGCTACTTTGCTGAACCTCATTCCTTCTTCTCTCTCTCCCACCAGCTGAATAAATGAGAGACATATTTAGCAGCTTCAGTAGAAACTATTTTCTCATGCTCCCACTAACAAATCAGGGCAAGAAATGACAGTAAGTCACAGGATAGGAGCAAAGTATGCAGAGAAAGAAGTAAACCAGAATTGATAAGGGAGGATGAGATAAATAAAGGAAAAAAAAAACAAGCCCAAACCCTAAATTCAGGCAGCAGATTAAGTCTGATCAACATATATGGAGCAGACAACAAGATGGTAGAGCATCACAAAAATTAATGCATTACGATCGCTTTAAATCAGATTGGTTTCATTCATAATCATACTAGAGGAACAGAAACTAAAGCCAATAATATATATTTTTAAAATTAGCTTCTTTTCCATTATTCCAGATTGTTCATCCAGTATATGGGAACACAGCACAGTGAGTAAACTACAAAAAAAGAAAGTCACAATACTCTAACCCAAACATTGACTTGATTAGGAAAAATCACTTGTCATGAACAGAAGTTACTAAATCTCACAGCAGAGCTCTGTATTTATTCTCATGGTTTAGTTCAGGTTCATATCTAAACAAGATAAAACCTTTGCAAAGCATATCCCCCATGCAGTCCATGCCAGAGGCACCTTGCAGCTTCGGAAGGGTGACCGGGGTCTCCCTGCCCAGCAAAGCTCTCGCCGCATCCTGCAGCAACTGCTTCGGGGAGTGCGGTTTCTGGAAGTCATTGGTTAACTTCCTATCAAACAGTTTTACACATTTGCAAGAATAAAAACTTAGTCAAAACTAACATCACCCCACGACAGCCCCCAGCAACTGCTATCCAGATGGATGCTGCTATTTGCTGTGTGGCCTAAGGAGCCTCCCCATCCCCTCCCCAGCAGCAGATTGCTTTCTGGTACTTGCTCTTTCTGATGGAAAGGAAGAAAATGACATCTAATATGTTTTGAATTAGAATGACTAAAGATTTTTCCCCAAAACAGTGCATTTAAATACATACAGGTCTCGTCCAAAAATGATACAATTCAGGTTTGATTTCTATGACCTTTACCACAGGCAATAAACTTCAGACAGAAGACAGGGTGAGGTAGACTGTCCTAATTGCTCCACATACCCACAATTAATCTATAGCCTCACTACCCAGTTTTAATTTGCGGCAGAAGCTACCTCACCACATCAAAGATACCGATTCACCTCTCCACTAATCAAAATTTGAGGAGCCACTACCAATAGTAATTAAAGAGCTAAGGCCAATCACCATGCAATTCAGCATTAATTAAACAATATTATAACAATTTTCATTTAGTTCACTAAGTGCACCAGGAATTTAGCCAGAATAGGTATCATGGTTTTAACTACTTTCCCAGAAATCTTTTGCTCCATGTAACTAAACCCCCTCAGTCCCTCCGCACCCACAAAATTCAAATCCCTTTCAATGTTATAAGATGAAGAACAGTGATTGTTTGTACTCATTTGGATGATTCCCCCTTTTAATAATGATTAGGAAAAAAGGAACTTGATCCAGCTTTGTGCTTTTCAGCAATTACACAGGTACTTAAAGAAAAGGTGACAACAGACAATATACACAGAAGTTATAAATTCAGTGTAGGTCCGTCAATTTCAGTCAGTTTAGGATTGAGGAAACTATTTCTTAAAAGCAGATGCACCAGTACTGCTCTTCCATAACTCTTTTCACTCTATAGCATTTAAACAGGGTCCAATTTTAAACTTTGGCCTGTCTGTAGCTGGAAAAAAAAGTGGTATACTGGGATCCTGGAGTTTTTCATATTCTTGTGAAACAGGTTTGGATAAAAGAGAGAAAGACCAAATCCTCAGCTTCAATAAACTGACCAAAGTCCACCTTGGGACACAGCACCAGATCACAGCACCTTAAAATCTGGCTCTGGGGATTAAATATGCATAAGGCTGAGATAAAAATCCTATCAAGCATTTAAAAAGATGTAACAAAATATTTGAATGTGAAAAAAAAAAAGCATACTAAAGATAGGAAAAACTCAACATGATAAAATGAGCCCTTATTTGATCTTTGTTTGCAACCAAAAATCAGCATAAAATTTGGCAAAAAATATTACTACAACTCTGTCTACTTAGGACCAAGCTTGAGACAATGGGAGATGGTGCAGACAAAGAGAGAGACAACAGACTGATTTTATAAAGGGCTGCTCATTCCTTCAAATATCCACAAGGTACTACTCCATGAATTCCATACAGGCAAGTGGGGTAAGGGATTCAACTGGGACAAAGAAGTCAAAAGCAAACCCCATAGGATTTCCGGTCGGAGCATCTTCATGTAGACTCAGCCCTGGAGGTACTGCTGCATGGTATCATGGTGAGCTGAACAATCAGAGTACACCACAAATTACTAGCCAGCTAAGGCAAAACAGTCATGTGATTAACACATAAGGACTTCAGGAGACCACAACAGCCGTGTTTCAGAACCAAGTTCCTCTCATTTTGACCTCAGACTCCTTTAACAATGCATTGATTAAATCTGCCAAACACTTAGCTACAGCTGCAGCTATGGGAATGATAAATGTTTAGCTGTAAGTGTCCATGTCCTGCACAGTCTCTTCTTTTTACAGGCCCTTCCTTTCTTGGTACTTCCTATACCTTAACAAAATGGCATAGATGATATGCATTGGGGCTCCAGGGTGGCTGGGAATGGCACTGGTGCTAAAAGGAAGCTTTGCAACAACAGGATACAGAGGGACAAGATGTAATGAAACATGAGCTTCTAAGTCAACCTGCATGTCACGGTTTCCTAAGGAAAGAAGAAACAATGACAGTGCTCAGCTTCAAATTAAAATATTTTATTGAGATGCCACACTGTACAAATACTGTCAATGTGTAAAAAAGCAGAAACCTTGGGTAACTGTCAGCAATAGATACACCACATCATGCATCTGCCCAAGATAACACTTCACAGTGTGTTTGGGGTTTTATCCCCTGTGTCCATTTGTCATTATTGTCCATTTCTAAGTTGGTGGCAGGTTGTTACATAGCATGATGCTAACCCTGCCGTCTCTTTCCTTTCTCCTAGGGTTATGCACAGTTTTTCCTCATAGTTTTTTAATGGAAAGTCTTTTATCATTTCTGGTAATGTAAGCAAATATCTTCCTAACACTGTCTTGTACTATTCATACTGGAACAGTAAGTGCCTTTTATCTAGTGTTGCTTTTTTTGTCACATGGGCTGCACAATGTCTTTTTTCCAGTTCTCCTTTATAGCAAATGAGTCTGGATTTAATTAGGATCTACCTTAATTTTGCTTTCTGACTGTAATCAACAATCATAAAGAATCCCAGTATCTCTTTACATTGTCTCTAATCTGTACGCCTAGGTTTCTTGCATACTGTCCCAAATGGTTAAATATATTAGTGAAGACTGATGTTTATAAGACTTGGAAAAAAGATTCAGTGGGATTCTTTATTAGTAGCTTAGTGTAATTTTTGCTTAACTAGCAAGGCAATTTTGTTCTGGTGTCCTAGACTGCAAAGCAAGAAGAGATTGATGCGTTAATCTAGTCTGACTTCCTGTACATTGTCTTGTATAAGATAATGACCCTCAATCACATTTTTTTTACTTATTTGTACAATAAACAACTTTTCTATACACACAATAAATTTAGCTTTTATATACTTTGGTGCCAGATTGCTTCATGAAATACTGACTTCAGCTGGAAGCTCAAGTGTCATAAACAGCACTAGGATTAGGTTCTTAACCCAGCAGTTTTCTTCTTCTTCTCCACAAGATTACACAATACTCAGTTTCTTGTCTACACCCATCACAAACATGAATCAACAGCAGTGGTACCCATATCCAAAACATAAGGTAACATTTTTGATGCCTAGCTAGTTAGAATACCAGAATGGACATATAAAAGCAAATGATGACATATGTTTACATTTTATCCTGCTCACAGCCACTGAGCTATGTCTCACAAACTTCTGAAAATGTCCTGGGAGACCAGAAACCTATCCAAGGCTACACAGCAAATAAACATGGAGACATGATTCTCAGCCCTGCTAGATTATCTGCCCCCATAGGGAGGTATATAGAGATATATAAGCACATTCCCCATGATTTTCAAAAGTGACTGCCTGGTGGACGCCTATATTTCTGAGTGCCAAAAGGATTTTTGTTTTCTGGGAACAGCTGAGAGCTTCTTTCTCTACAGTCATGGTGTGTGATTGCAGTGGGCAGGGAGCTCTTATCCCCTTCTCTCTTGAGCTCCTCTAATAAAATGTGAGTCTGAATTTTGTGCCCTTTCAGGCCTGATGTGGTGATGAAAGAATGCACATCCTAAAATTAAAAAAATTGAAACCATTGCAAAGTTATACTTTGGTTTGCTAAACAAAGGTGGTGTTTTGGTTTTTTTTTTATTGTCATCCAAAATTAGAGAGAAAAAAACTGAAGAGAAGGCTTAAATACAAAGAAACTTTGAACTGCATGGATCACCATTTGTTACATAAGTAGGTTTTTCAAAATAAGTCATCCTCCACAATAACTATACAGAATAGGTAGCCCTGCTTTCACAAGATCCCATATGGTTTTTGTATTATTTTTGTGTCTATGTTTTATTTCTTGCATCAATGAGTCATAAGATGCAGTCAAGGAATTAAACTGAAGCTTGAAAGCTAAAAGGAAAAGAAGCCAGTATGTGTAGTTCTGTAGTCTCAGATTCTTGTATCTAACTACATAACATATTTTCTTTCCACAGGAGGTAGTTATGACAAATTAGAAGTCTGAAAATTTTCTGATGGTGTAAAGGCTCCAGCTGTCACTAGGGAGATGGTGATCAGATTTCATAGCTGCATGGTCCCATGGCACCACTAAGAGTTCCATATGGTCATCCAAATGTTTCAACTAAACCCACAAAAAAAATTCCACTATGGCTTTTGCCTTTAGAAAAATAAAACTCTTCTTTGTAGGAATTTTTCATAAAGTGTCACCGATAAACAAAACTGTCTTGATTTGGTTGTCTGCAAAGAAAATCATTGTTAGAGTCATTCTTTTTGTTTCAGGTTCAAGCGGTTAGAAATAGCAGCAGTACAGGACATGTGCCTGACCTCTAACTTTTTTAATCTAGCACAACTTACATAACATGAAGTAGGCTAGTAAGTGGACATGCAATGAATAATTAAGGTGTGTATATGTACACAGTGATAAACAGTAATTTCTTCAAACCACTTCCCTTTTGGTATAAAACCACCTCTGTTAAATTGTTAATGCTATTACTGTGGACAGAGACTCTTTCATTCATGTCAAAGATGTCAGCATAAGCCTCACACGATAACAAATGACAAATGCATAATTTATTGATTCTTAAATGGCTATGTCCTTGGATGTATTTCTTATAACTAATTTGCTTGGAGACACATCTGGCTCCTGAAGATAGCATCTGTTTTAAAGAAGGTCAGTGCTATATTTTAAAGTTAAAGGCAGAACATAATCTTTTCTCTGCTGTGCTCCTCTGCTCTTTTAGCCTAGAAATTCAGGTCTCAATCTATTCTGTCTACTGATTGTTATATCAAATCAAAAATTGAGTAATCTGTTGTTCAGTTTTGAAGTAGTGATAAACATGTACACACACACTGTGCTATCAAAGAACACAAGGAGAGAATGTATAGGTTTCAAATGACTGCATACTGTATGAACTGAACTATTTAAAAAAGTAATTAAATTCAATTGTGTTGATACCACTTTTCACTAATACTTCTTTTCCACAAAGCTTAATCAATCTATTTCAATAAATGGTGCTTTCTTTCTCAGAGTTTGTTTTATTCAGATGTACTGCTTATGAATGTAAGTCTAAGATCTTGCATAAAATCTGCAAACACCGAACACTGCAATGTTTATTCTATTAGGCCATGAACTATGACTTCTCCCTCAATTATTCTTGTACATACAAAGCCCGATCCTGCACATCTTTGTTATTTCTGCATGATATTTATGCACATATATACTCCATGTGACTTCAATTCATGTATCTTACTAATTTCATCAAGTTTTCAATGAATTTTAGCAGTATTTATTTTTACTCACCTTGTGGCTGGAACAATAAAATACAAACAAATGCTTAAAATCAGCTTGAAGCTTACATTTAAAGAGGCAGACACAAGTGCAAATGATTCAGAAACTGCCATTTTAACCCTGTGATGAACAGCTAGGCACCTTTTGCTTTTATATTTCACCTTGCACCATACACAAAATGTTTAATTATTTGAGGATTAATGGAGGCAGTTTATAATTAAGCTGAAGTATGAACTGATGTCATCATCTCAGTATGATGATATATATTTTTATGCCAAAGCACCTGTTGTTTTGGAAGGAAGCAGCTGATATCATTATCTACCCAGCCAGATAGCCTAGTTTCCTGCTGCTTAAAAAATTATCCTAAGGGTTACCTAAGTTGGGGTAATACAGCATTTACTTTTTCATGCCCAGGATAGGAGAGAAGGCATAAAATTACTTTATTCTCAGTCAAAGGTAGAGGGGGGATGGGAGGGCATGATGCTAAAACAGTTAATATTTATTTGTGTGGAATACAAACCTTGCAATTTTTTCATGCATGAATATACATGCAAAATGATATATAACAGGTAGGTAAGTAAATATATGATTGGACAAGAGTCCTTTATACAGCACCAAGGAGAACAACCTCTGCTTTGCTGTGGACATTTTTCACCATGTGATTGACTCTGACCACTGTATAGGAAAGGTTAACACCAGCTGGGGATTTCTTCTGTGTAGAGGTGGTCAACTGCCACCCTGTCCCTCGTCCCTGATGTGATGAGGAAAAGAGGTTGCCGGGGTGATTTGGGAAGGGGGAAGCTGGGTATTCTGTTACGGCAGGTATTTTACAGCCATGAGGTCATTGCAGGATCTCATGCCAACACTATAAATTAAAGCTGCATGCATGAGGACTAGAGAGCACTGAATCCAGGATCCGCAACCAGTCTTGGGAGACCCATGCCCCCATCCATCCGAGCAGCATTCTGACAGAATGTGGAATCAAGCCCAGAGTGTTTTTAGCATGCCTCCAACTATCAGGCTCTCCTCTAACTGTGGCATTAAGCCAGAGCTGTTCATTTGGGTTGTCGTCAACCTGCACTACTATAAGGAAAGCTGAGATGCAATACTAGCGAACACATCTCTTGGGAATTTTTGGCTCTCCCCTGATGATAATTTTCTGGCTTTCTCATACACATGATGCCACACCCACCAAATTTTCCTTTTGCCATAATCTCTGGTGTGTATTCTGAGCAGGTGCAACATAATATATTTTCTAAGACTGGTCATCTACATACAAGCAATATTTGGCAAAGCATAATAAATAACACATTTTACTGTTTTGCTTCCTTCAATCCTTTTTCATATGTTTTGTCTTTTTTTCTTTTCTTTCTCACATGTACTACCTCTTTTCCCACCCAGCTCTCAAACACACATGTTGAGTAGAATGTCTCCTCTCTGCTTTTAGGTTCTTTCCAAGAACATTCCTACAGCTGATCTTCCCATAGGTCTGATGCCATTTTAGAAGGAAGCAGTGGCTACTAGCAAGTAGATTTCCCACCCCTTCACAGATTCCCAGACCTCCTGTTGTTTGGCAGATCATACCACTTCGTAATATGAATAAAGAAACTTTTGACAGAACAAGAAGTTGTGACTGAACAAGTCCTGCAGTCTTTATCCCCACATCTTACATCCAGTTTTCCCTGGGACATGTTTTCTGTTAGTTCCTCCACAGTTATCTTAGGGAAATAATGTTTCTTGAATGTAGCTATTTGGGTCTTGCCAGGAAGGGCATTATAGAGGGTTTCTGTGCTGTGCTTCTTCCCTCTGCACCCAGTCTCTATTTTGAAGTTTTCTTATTCCATTTTCAACATTTGTGGGTCTTCCTTCCTTTCTCCTGATCTATTATTACGTGCATAATTGTGCTATGCACATTTATGATAATACTAAGAGCATACTTAAGTGATCTTCAATAGATAACAGTACAGATAGGCTTACTCATTTTATTTCATAACACCTCACTGGAGTTAACATGGTTTTCCTAGCACTAACAAGCATTATGAAGTTAGCACTAGTTTGGGGATTTATATTTGTATTATAGTCTGTATTATATGCAATAGATTAATGAATGTTTTTAAGGTATTCTTACTGAGCTTCACATCAGATGGGAAATAAGGTGTAGTAGCTTCCTGTCAGAGGAATAGTTATTATGGTGGTTTATAATAAGGGTATGCTAGAGATCAAATTAGTATCCTAATAGGCTGGAGTTCAGCATCGTGATCATCGTGACATTGTGCACATTAGCTGTGTACATGTGCGGGGGAGAAAGACACTTGTCTAGATACTTAGGGATATTGAAAGCTACAGCCATTGGTGTTCAATGAAGCTAAGTCTTATCCTAATCTTCTTCCTCTCCCTTTCATATCATAAATCTGCCCTGCAAATTAGGTTTTCAGAAAGTTATTTAATAATACAGAAAGCTATACTGCCACACTGAATGTACAGTAATTGCCTGTGGGTATGCAGTATGTTTACAGCTGGTGCATTCTAAGCCTTGAATGCTATTTCTCTATTTTCTAGACTTCAAAGAAGCATTGCTTGCTGTTTTTCTGATACCCAGCATTGGTATCTGACCAGCATAATGAAATGCTGACCATAGGTAACAGTATAAATTTCTTTTCCTTATTTCTTTCCTTCACAAACTGTAATACACGGTTTCTCTAAAATTAGTTAGGGTAAAAAGAAAAATGAGAATTGAAATATTTGCATATATTTACAGAAATGAATAACACTGTTATAAGCAAGTTCATAATCAGTGACAATGTGTATATTTCCATGATAATAAAAAATTGGAATCTGTCCTGCACTTCCACGAATTATAAAACTAGTAATCCAGAACACAATAGCAATTAATTACAAATTTGTATCCAGACATTGCAATCTACAAGTTTCATTTCCCTTGAAATTTCTTTGCTGAAAATTACTTTGGTTTTAAAGAATGAACTTTAAAATAAAGCCAAAACAAAATTAAAATTGAACCTTCATGTTGAGCTAAAGGGAGAATGCCATGGATATATTTTAAAAATGTTTTTGTACAGTTTGACCTTGGAATTATACGGATGTTTCTTTTGCAAACTTGAGCTCATGGCTTCCACCATTGACACTTTTTCCATTTCAGGATCATTAGCTGCATCCATAATAAGAAATATTACGGTCTTGAACATTTTCTGAAGACCTCCTCTGAGACTGCAATTTCAGGAATATTCTGTGTGTACTAATCTATAGCTTATATTCTTTGACAGAATTTCTAAAGTCGCACTCAAAACTGTGACAAGCAACAATCTAGTTCTTTAATGTTTACTGACTGTTTGCTTCTGTAAATCCTAAATTCACTGGAACATTGAAAGGTTTATCTAAAAACTGGCTGAGTAAGAGACTCCTCAATTTAACACAAAACTGAGTAACTTTAGAGTGGTAAAAGTCTTCCATATAAAAACTCATCTTAACCAAATTCTTTGAATTTGCTGTCTTCAAAATTCTTTTCCTTCTGCACACTAGAATAATATTGTAACACAGAATAACCAAAACCTGGCCACTGACTTCTACTGCATTCTAGTCTATCACCAGTAGCTGAAGATACTGGACCAGCTGCAACAACACAAAAGCATTCAATATAATGCTGGATCAAGTACAGCAATTGCTCTTCTGTTTTCTCTTTTGAGGATGTTTGTTTTGTATTTTAGTTTTGTGAAGACAAAAAGATACTTTTTGGATCTAATATCTACATTCTGGGAATGTCTGTACAAATATGCAATACTGTCTGTACAAACATTTCTTTTCTTCTGAACTAAAAATAAAATTATTTTACATAAATGCTTGGGAAAAATGTGAACCAAAGTGAATCATGTGCCATATTGCTCTTTTGGAACATTGAGACTAAATTCCCTGCTGGCATAAACTGACGTAGGTCTGTTGAGTTCAATGGAGCTATTCTAGCCCACACTAGCAGGGAACTATGGAGCAGCTTGGTTTTGTTACATAAATTAGACTGATGTGTACTAGATAATTAGGACTACCAATTAAGCTATGGGTTGTGTATTTTCTGATTCCTGTGAATACATGGGCTGAATATATATGATCAGAATTTAATTTTATATTTTGTATTATAATATTTTGGAGATGCAAATAACATCTTGGTTCTTTGCAGTAATGGGAAGGATGTTTCTTAAGGGGTGACAACACCCCAGAGAAACATCAGCATCTTTAACATTTGTGCGTCTCACATGCTATAATCAGATAGTATTCAGATTCAGCTGATTCAGTGTAATACTTTGCTGACATGAAAATTTAATTTTCCAACTATGGCTGAAGTATTTGAGATATTACTAAATATCTCAAATACTAAATAACTAAATATATCGTAAACCAGTCATTTTCTGGTCAGTTCTTAGCAATTTCACATACATCTCGTTGCAAAAGCAGGAAGTTAGACCTCTTTCCTGCTATGGAAGAGGATGAAAAAGGAGTCCTGGAGAACAGAACCTGAGCTTGATGGATATCTATATATTTCATAGATAGGAAGCTAGGTAGGCATCTGTAGGGAAAGGAAGTACCATTAGAGAAACTGCTGCTCACAGCAGTCTGTTGGACTGGCGCCCTGACAGGGAGAACAGCAGATAAAAACATCATTCAGCATTGTCTTTGAGAAAATGTGTATGCAACTTCCAAATATTTTAAGCCACCACAGAAAGGGTTGGCAGGATAAGGAGCTTCCAACAACAACATACCTGCTACAGACTGGGCTTCCAGACCAAGCTATACAACCACTGTGCATCTGGACAGAGTATAAGCCAACTAGAACTGATTTATTAGCAGTAATGAATAACCTGTAGCTGTAAGGCTGCACTGTTAACGAGGCATCGATATTATAGTCATGCAGGTCTGCACTTCAGGCTGGAGTTGGTTTTCCAGGGTACCCAAGACAGAGAAAGAAGCATAACTCCCTACCCCCTCCAGGTCTTCACCTACTGCTAAGACTCTGCTTCTGGCTTACCCTTTTCATTACATGTAGATAAGGAAAAACAAATATAAGCAATATATCTTTTGAAATAAAACTGCTCATAGCCATCCCCTCTGGTTCACAGCACCCATCAACACAGAGATCAGCAGTGCAAATACTGAAGGATGATCACATGTTGGTTGTTTGGATTCAGCTGTGTTTACTGTTCCTGGATTGTGACCTCTTTTCAGCTTTCTCTTAGGGAAGAGGAGGGAGAAAAATTATAATAAAGGGATGATCCATGTGCGAGTGGGGAGAGGTGGACTCACTGAAGCTAGTGAGCACTCACAGTGAGGAACAGGGCAGCCTGGGAGGAACCAGAGGGCAGATGAGGGACTGGGATCCCATACAGATCCACACCAAGAGGCCTTTGGAAGGGATCTGATACACAGGCAGGCCACAGAAGAGATGCATTTTCTCCAGGACTAAAGGGGGCTGTGACATGTTTATTTTATCTCCCAAGGCCACTGAAAATTTTTGGACTGAGAACTAGATTAGAGAAAAGGATCCAACATTGTGCAAAGACATTGTGGACAGGGGAAACAGCTGTTTTTCAGTTATTTTAACTTCAGACAGCTGATCTGAATCCCTCTGTTTTAAAAGTTCCTTTCCTTTACCCTATGTTCAAAAAAAAAATCTATCATTAGAGACTGAAAGCCCTTTTGGTGTTCTCACTATAAAGAAAGATACAATCAGCCTTGCTTCACAGCTTCACCTGGCTTTCTGTCATAACTACGTATCCCAGTAAACACTTGGAAAGCAAAGAAAAATGAGCTTTTTCTTCCTGTCCTCAGCTTTTCCTATTGTACAGACCCGAATCCTTCAGTCTCCTGATTGATAACTGTGCCTTTCCATGGCTATTTGAGATAATCATGTGGAAAATCAGTGCAAATGATGCATGTTTAATTGGGGCACTACCAGAAATCCTGCATATCTGTCAACCTCTCTGGGAGAAATCTGAATCCACTTTGAAAGTCAACCAACAATTTCTGGCAGAGCCAAAGACACTCAAGCCTGTGATAGTAAATAAGTGACATACTCAATGGCTAGAAAAAAATGTGAGCCATTCAAATTGCTTCAGCTCCTGTAAAGCTATGGCAAAGAAAATAGTAAATTACATTTAGTTCAATTATTGATTGGTAATATTCATTCTTTCTTCTGAATAAATCAATGGGTATCATGTAACGATCACAGCCTAAATCCCCAGTTGGCATAGGTTGTCTTCATTCTGCTGCTCACTGAGAAACTGGCTCCACAACCTCTTTGTTTTGTCCTTCTTTGTGAATACGACCATCACAAGCACAGGCCAGAACTTTACGCTTCCTTGGTTTTAAACTTTGAGCCAGAGTTGGTGGGGGAGAGAAGGAAGAAAGCTCCAGAGAAAACCTTACTGACCATTGTATATCTGCTCAGTTTGGAGAAAACTTAGTAGCTATTTGCAAATTAATTAACTGTAGGTAGGGTGAGCTCTTTCAGACGACCATATTGTTTCACATATGAGCAAGATATCAGTAAGACAAAGCAGATATATAATCTGATCTCAAATAATGTGCTATGGTCATGAACTGTCAAGCGTTTCAGCAAAAAGACATAGTGATACCTTTAGTGCTACAAAAGCTTTCAGAAGCTACATCAACAAGACATTTGCTATGTCCCCACCTGAGCATATTTCATCATTGAGACATTTGTGTGCCTATTAAAAATACATTTCTGTTTCTAGACTACTTGTGCCAACAGGTAAAGACATTTACGGCTAGGAGGAGCTGCTTGTTTTCTGAGCCTGTCAGAACACTTTTGTGTCAATAGAGAAAATACATGTGCACAGCTCTAATGGGGATTCCTCTATTGTAGTACCTTGTCATTTTGAGAGCACCTTGCCCTCCGTGCCCTATGAGCATTTTTTACAGTCAAAATCAACATGCCTGAGTTCTTGTTTCCAACTTTCAGCAATGTTTATTATTGTTTGTCAGCAACTCAGCTCTGCTGGAAAAACCTCCTTCGGTGAATAATGAAGTCATTCCCACAGTGACTGCTGGGTTCCAAAATTTTCAGTACTCTACCTATGGCTATTTAGCTGTACATGAGAAGCGCAGAAAATCTTACTTTTCATGGCCCATAAATAAACACCCAATCCAACACTTCAGCACATTTCTAATTGTAATGCAGCGTGTAATGTTTCAGTGCACAATACAGATGTTTTCAGTTATTATATGAAGAGGAGACAATGATGGTTAAGTATGTGTTTGCATTATAGTCACGGCATGAAATCATTATGTTCAACTTTCCTGATCATTTTCTTCATAGAAAAAATAAAATTCTGTTCAACCATGATTCTTTCCCACATGGAACAAGTTGCAGAAAAGTCAAAGATATCCATTTATAGCCCACTTACTTATAGCAAAATAAAGGGTAAAAGCTCTGTTTAGACATTGGACTTTTTCTGTCCTTTTCCCCTGTTGTTAATCATATACCACCACTTAGCTGAAATGAGCCCAGGGAGTACTAGAATATAAGCAAAAGCAGAGTTGTACCATGGGATTTTTATCCTCTGTGATAAGAGCCCAATCAGCCATCTCCCTTGGTCCATCCCCGCTGGGGGTTTAAGAGGCGACTGTCCTCACTGGAGCACCAAAGTGTTCTCTCGCTAACACCAGGGTACTACCAAGACTATTTCTTTGATACTGGTTCTCATTAGATTTTTTCTGCCTTCAGTCCTCTCTTTCTTTCTCCCTCATCCTTCCTGTCCACCCACCTCAGTAGTCTTTTGTAAAGTTAAAAAAACTACCCACCTAAACCTTCTGCTGTCATTTCCTTTCCTATTCCAGAGATACCTCCCTTTATATCCGCCAGCCCCAGTAAATTACTCCTTGATGAGAATAACTCATTAATTCACTTATAAAAAGGCCTGACTTCACAAACAGATATTTTTATGAGTTCTATTTGTGTAGGCACAAATAACTATTTTGGTTATGTGAACAAGCCACATGGATACACATAGGCAGTAAATATCTGGGCAACTCCAGACCACAACTTGAGACCATTTTAACTTTAGAAAAATCAAACCTTAAATGGCAAAAAGTTTTATATTCCTAGATTGGCAGGGTTGGGTTTGTCTCTTCAAGAAGACTTATGGTTTGAGACCATTTGTGATGTCCAAATGCAGATGAATTAATGGAAGAAAGAGTTCTGACACTAGTTACCATTGGTTTATAAGGTACTGAAATGAAAACAGAGTAATCAGAAGTGGTCCAAAGCCAGCAGTACAACAAGTCATACAACTAAATGAAGCAAACTTTAAATCTTCTTGTTATGACTTTCTTTTCTTATGGTACAGAACTTATGAGAGATGCCAAGTGAGACTAAAGGAGAGAAATCAGTGGCATGGTACAGTGCAAGTTTGATTTTAAACCTAGCAAACCCTAAAATACTTGAACCAGATGGAGAATAAAAGAGAGCAGGATGTAGTGACATTGCATGTATTAAATGAAAGTATTTCAAAGGAAAATGTAAGGCCAAAGGATTCAGAGATGCAGACTTGAAAGAAAACTTTTACTTTCAGATGAGTGCTGATGATAAGAAAGTGATCAAAACCTCAGATTTCAAAACTAATCACATTTCAGATCCAGTGAAATTTCACATTTCATTGATACAATGATTTTACTGCAAGGATTAATTGGGTCTCATTTGAATGTGCATACTTATACATGGGTTTAAAATTCAAATCTTAGAGAAACTCTGGGAGAAGAATTGCAGTAGTTAATAGCATGACTTAAGATTGCAGCTGAATTAGCTGGTTGTAACAGATACTTTTCCAAAAGATTCAGTCTGATTGTAAATTCTGATCTCTGATTGTAAATTACTCACAAACAAATGATGTTTTAAATTAAGTTTATTTGTAAATATTGAGCAAACTAATCATGGAAATTTATTTCAGTCTAATGTTTGTCCCAAGCCATGTTTCTCACACCTCTGTACCATGCGTTGCTATAGTTGGATGATTGATCTTGTGATAATAAAAATCTCCATGGAAAACTTTAAACCAATCCTTCTTTCCTTCTTCAAGTAGCCTCCAACAGCACTTTTGGATAGTGTTCTAAACACTGAAGGAAGAAAAGCAAAATTCAATTAGTTTATTACCCATGTCAAAATCAATCTGCAACTTGTTTAAAGCAGCCTTCTGAATGGGCTTCTTGGGGTCATTGCCTGCAAAAAACTGTACATAAGTAACACTCATTACAGGGGAATTTTTCAATCAGTAATGGATATGGCTGAATGCTAAGCAGTAAACAGAGTGACATTAACCCTTTTCTT
Source organism: Elanus axillaris (assembly GCA_026212715.1). Lineage (NCBI taxonomy): Eukaryota > Metazoa > Chordata > Aves > Accipitriformes > Accipitridae > Elanus > Elanus axillaris. The sequence goes on from JANZLQ010000089.1 coordinate 26,880,462, forward strand.
GGTATGATTCAGCAATCGAGTTTTAATTGTTTTAATTTGTTCTACTTTCACTCGTGTTCAGAAATAAATAGCTTTTGTGAACAAATGTCATGTGATGTGGGGTTTTTATTCCTCAGACTTTCACTTCATGTTGATGCTCTTTATTTTGTACTGTATGTCAAGTAAATTTCATTATAGTCTTCTTGTCACCTGACATAATGACAGAAGAAAGAAGAACAAGAAGCATGTCATTAGCGACAATTCTTGTTTACTCAAGAATAGCCTAATTCATATGTGAACATCTTTCCAGAACACAAAATTAGCACAGACGAGGGGAAAAGATGCAGTAAAGGATATATTAGGAATTTGAAGAATGGTATATAAGCATAGTTATGCAGCATGGGATTATTTCTCTGGGTACTGGTACATATTTAAATCTTGCTGTCCTCTGTTTCACACAGCTACATCAGTCCCACAGTCCTTGAATTCTTTTGCTCTAATTGCCTGTAAACCTTGAAAATAATATTTAAAACAAACTCCGAGGAATCGTTGTGCTTCATCATGCTTCACAAACTTTGTACCCTACCCTGCATTTTTATTTTCATATTTAGTAAAAGTGACAGTAAACTATTTGGACAATTAACACAATGTAGTATGCTAACTGATATCAAAGTGGGATATAATAGCTATCTAAATGAGGGCTTCCAACAAGGTAGTCAAGTCCACTTATAACATTTAGATTCCAAAGTAAAAATGGAACAGACTTACACTAATTAAGCATTTGGTCTAAAGCCTTAAATCCTGTTTGGGAGTTTACGGTATTTACTTCCAGCATTGAAAGTTGTTTTTCAAAAATAAGATTAATAATCAAGATAAGATGATAGAGGGGAAAGGAAAACTGAGAAACATAGGTATTGTTCTAAAAGTAAGAGATGCTACATTGAATTTCTGAAGGCAATAGTAAAAATGCACATAATTTCAAACTATATCAGACAAAACTCTTAGGAATATGTTGATCATCTCTATAGTCTTCTGGAAATGTCCCTGCATTAGAGGTACAGACTAATAAGATAGTCAAATAGGTCATTTCCACCACTAAATTTTAGGCAACCAGGCAACACCTGTCTCAGAAGCAAACCACTGGAGAGAAATAAGTAGTTTCATACCTAATACTAACACATCTAACCAAAACATGTTAGTGGTCAGGTTTCAAAATGCCTTAATTATAAATAAAGTGTCTTTTTATTTAAACATGCAAATTGCTGGTGAGTTAAACATATATTGCAGAGTATGAATTCTTCACAACCAACAACTAATAAGAACAATTAAAAAAAAAAAACTGGAGAAAAGCAGCCAAACCATCTGACAAAGCCTAGGGCACATGTAACCCCATCACTACAAATGACTGCAGAGCTTACAAAACGAGCCAGATGCTGCTTCTGGAAGGATTTCATCTATAATACCCGAACCGCATGACAGCCTATCACAACTCATGTTTGGCCTAAAGGTGTGCATCACTGGTGGAATGGGCAAATAATGAGAGGGAACAGGAGCAAAGCCTTAATCCTAACTAAGGAGGGGGTTTTGTTGTGGTTTGTTGTGTGGTTTCTTGGGTTTTTTTAATTTGAAAATTGCATTTGTTTTACCTGCAGACACTGGCACAGATGGTGCTTCTGTAATATGCTGTTATAATAGACTGATTTGTTTGCAGTATTGCATTCATGTCCAAATTCATGTCCAAATGTATTGGGTCTTCTATAGTGTTGCTCAGGATTGGGTCAAATGCAGAGAAGATGAGTGTCTCCTTGGTGTATAATGAAGAAATTTGCCCATAGCCCCTCTGGCAGGTGCAGCATCTGTGTTCTCAGCCCCCTTCCCCAGCTGGGCATGTGGCTGGATAATAAAATAATTGCTGAATGAATAGACTTTATGAAAGCATTGAAAATATGCATGAGAAAGCTGCATTTCACAGACAGGGATAGTGGTAAGGGTTACACAATCCATTAATTCTGGCTACATTTTCCCTTCTTGATTCTTCTGCAAAAAGGCTGCTAAACAAGCCTGGACACTGAGACCAAAACCTGCCCCCTAGTACTGAGGCTTTAAGTAGAGAGATTTACTAGTACCAAGTGATTTTGCTGCCATGTTGCTTCTGTTTGATTAGTCCGAAGTTGTCTTTATGAAAGCCGTTCCTTGCTGAGTGGTCATGGTTGCGTCTACCTTCAGCTTGATCTTTCCACCAACTTACACGGCATTCTTCAACCTGCATTAGATGATACTTATGAGGATTATTTGCATTTTGTTAAATTATTTTGCTGATTTATGACTGCAGATTTCTCTAATCAGAAAAAAATTGTTGTGATTCCTAAAGGTAAACAAAACCATCCCCTCTTTGTGACAATTAGGAAAGCCACTTCAGCACAAAATTGATTGATACACTAGCATAAGTTCATCATCATCAGGTATATGCTTAAATACATGCCTCTTGATAAATTGAAGCAAATCATAAAAGAGATTTAGGGCAAGAAACTTGCAGAAAATCACAGAAGACAGCAAAAAAACCCATCCTCTAGTTAAGTTTGGTCTATTCAGAGAACATCAGGAACAAGTACAACTCCCACATGCACACACTTTTCTTTCTTTTTCTTTTTTTTTTTCCCTTTAGCCAAGAGAGCTGTAAGTCCTTGTTAATAATGACAGTTCTTGATGAAGAATCAGTCTCCCACATGGTATTACTTTGTCCGTTCACAGCAGCTTGCATATGCCCAGGTCTCATAAGCACTCCCATGAAAGATATCCCATGAAAGAAAGTTGCAGATAGACACCACAATAAGTGATTCTTTCAAAAGGAACATTCCTGTCTTAACTTTGCTGATTAGGAACATGGGAGGGAAACAAAGTGCCAGTGAGAGACTTGGTCCTTTTACAGCGATAGTTTAATCCATTTAGGCAATTCATATAAGTCAGAAAAGGTATAAATTTCCTATTATAAATTGCATTCCTCTAGATTATTTCACTTGCTTATATGCCAGAATAGGCAATGCTTAAAAAGACTGGCACTATTACCTCTGAATCAGTCACTGAATAAACGTTAAACTCAATGTAGAGTGGGGATACCATTATGGTGATGCTATCTTTGGATAAGGAAATAATCTAACAACAAGCAAGCATTGTGTGATATTCAGACAATACAAATATCAAGGCCTTAATCAGCTGGAATCTGTGTCCTGCTGCAATTAGTAAATACTCTGCCTCTTGGTTATTGCCCTTCTTAGGCAGGTCTTAAAACCCTCATGGGTCTCTGGAGTCAGAGCGAGGCAGGTTGCTGCAGCCTCTCTGTTCCTGACCATTATCAGCCTCATTGTGGCCAGGAAAGGAAGGGGAGGACTCTTGTCAGAAGCAGAGTGCAGCTGGCAATCTCCACTCAACTTTGGAGGTATCAGCAGGCATTAGTTGCCTTGTTGGATCAAAACCAGAAGCCCAGCCCTTACAAGTGAGTGCCTTTATACAGTCCTAACAGTGCAATTGCACAGACAGATCCTCATGCAGACCAACCCAGCTCCAATCACAAATGTCACCAATCCTAAAGCCAGGAGGCCTCAGCAGGCTGCATGTGGGTGTCACAGCCAGGCACACCACAAGCCCACAGTACAAATGCCTTCTTCTTCCTCTTTAAGGGACCAGTTAGGACAACTTCTGTGCTTACTGATAAAACTTTTCTTAACGGTTCCCACACCATTCACATTCTTCCTGTGATCAGAGAGAAGATACCTTATAATCACCATCTTTGTAAACATGGTGTTTGCTGAAGAGATTGTCTTGTACAGCACATACCCAATGTGGCCAAAATAAGTAAAAAGGGTAGAGTTAGGGAGTGGTAATGGCATATTAATGAAGAACTTTTACCATTTGTCTATGACGCCATAGGTAACAATATGAAATAGCTCAGAAATTTTGTAGTGTCTGTGTTGTGGCTCCTCCTGGACTCCCTGTCCTTCTTACATGTATTGCAAATCACTTCCTGTATACATAAAACCATAGAATACTTTAGATTGGGAGGCACTTCTGGGTGAAGATTCCTATGTGTTTCTGTTTCTGATGGCTTCGCAGCAGAAGATATTATGTCCTTTAGTGTGAGCAGCCATAGTAGTACTATTGATGAACACTAACAGCAAGCTAACTACGTAGCTATTAATCAGGTATTCTTAACTTGTGGCTTGTGGGCATCATGTTGCCTGTGAGACATTGCTCACAGATACAGAAGATTAGAGTTAAACCAAATTGCCATACAACATAAAGATGACACATAGAATATGTGATTGCTCCTCTTCCCTGTGAAATAGCAAGGAATAGAGATTACTGTGTTCCTGTACCTCCTCTACTATGTAGATTGTCTGCAAATAAAGGCCTCTGTGAATGCGAAAAGAAGGGACCAAATCATGCAAATTTGCATTTTGCAATATTCAAACTGTTTAAGGAATCCTTACCATTTGAAAAGCAATTATAGGCAGAGGAATTAGGACAATAGATATGCCCAGACTTCATCTCACCTGTTCTACTGAAATACAGCACCCGTAATACATGCACACATGTTGGCACAGGGTTGTTTGTTATTCACGCTTTTCATGTACTGCCTGATGCATCTTTGTCATGATTCATTATTCCTAACAGCTATATCAGGTGTTGCAATTACTGCACAATACAGACTTAAGCCTATAATATTTCTAGATTGGAGAAAAGTAATATATTAAGTGCTTGCGATATCTCTATGTATAAGTTTGAGAATCATTAAATAGCTGTCACTCTTCCTTCCTCCTCAGCATCAATTACTCCACTCTGGTTTTACTTACTCCACTCTGTATAATGAGTCCCTAGAGCATGTTTCATTGCGGGAGAATGAACACATTCTTCACTTGCGGTCAGTGGGATGTGGTTAATTTGAAATCACTTAAACTATTATATCTGTCAAGCGTGGTTATTTTATTTTCAATTCACATCAGTGTTTTAGTATGCATTTGGTTGCTGGGTTAAACTGCAGATTAATTTCCAAGCATTCTGTTGTAATGCTCTTCATCACTGTCTTTACATGTAGGCTCCTGTTGAAAGTTAATATGTTCCCATTAAAACTTACTTCAGAGAAATCTACTTTTAATATAAACACTCATATGATAAACAACACTCACTACTGAATGAGAGCTGGCAAGATCAGTGGACTTCCAGCTTCTCTCATGAAAACCCAGAATAGTTGTTTTTTTTCATTGTTCCATCTTAACTTCTTCTGGAAATGCAATTTACATCATGACATGCATTTGTGGCAAAAAAAAAAAGTTCAGTAACTACGGTGTCTTTGACATGCTTAGTTTTTTTCTGATACGTTTACAGATTGTATTGCTCAAAAAAGCTGCAGGCTTCAGTTCAGTGTGAGCAGATTCACAATTCACACTGCATAAAACTGTTTGGGGTTGTCTTGGGTTTTTTTCTTTTTAAAATATCATGGCTTGAAATTTATAAATAGCCAGAATTTGAAGATGCTGAAATACTGAGTTACACAGCTACTAATAACAGGATGCTCATACAGAGAATTAGAGAAACCGCCAATGGGCTTTTTATTACAGCAATATTGTACATATTACATGAATAAATTACATTGTTGCATTATGCAGCTGCTGCATCATCAGTTTAGAGAGTAGACTGTGATCCTAAGTATTCGGGGATGCAAGCTCATTATCTCTAAATCCACTTTGGTTACAGCCACAATACGATCCAAGCTAAACTGCTTTCATATAACGTATTGCATATACCTATGCTTAATCAGGTACATGGCTCAGAGATGGACTCGTGAGTTTAGGTGTCTAATCAAATTTACAAAAAAAGAGTCTGTTTCTCACAATCAGGCAGAATCTTTCACTTGGAAAGGTTATTAGGAAAACTATATTACCCATAAAAATACAAATCTAAATATGTTGTGAAACATCCTTTTTGATTTGAAAGATACTAGTAGAAAAATGTGCATTTATATAATGACAGTTCTCCTCACTGTAAAAAACTAAATTAAAAAAAACTGGTTTCTCTCTATCTTATTATAACTGTTAGTGTTTGAATGCTGCCAAAGCAGTTCTTGAAACTCAGTTGTTTTTATTCTCTGCACATTGTTCTCTCGTCCCATCAAATAAAACACAAACCTTAACGTTCTCCACAGCTGCAAATGTTTGCCTAGGACTCCTAGATTCACATTTACATATTTTATATATTGATGCAAATATCTTTGGCTAGGCAAGTAATACACTGTCAGTTCTGTTCATTTTGCTGAACCCCTGTTTCTTTCCACTGCTATTTTTTACTTTGCCAAAACTGTGTTTATTTTCATTGCTATTGTTATTCCACTCTTCTGAAAGCACATACAACCTGCATTGCCCACCTGGCTCATTGTGCTCATCACCTCAAGGGAAATCCTGTGCCTGGAGAAATCAGTCAAGGTTTTACAGCTAGCTTTAAGCTGGACAATGTTTTACTACTGGGCTCTTGCCAGATGAGGCTGTTTGTTGTATGGCATTTCTACAGAGCTTTTCATAAGTTGTTTCTTTAAAAGGCTCCTAAAAGCTATCATAATCATGGAGATAATAGTGGTTAAGGTGAAGATAAATATGTAGAGCTATACCCTTTTATGCATATGTAATAAAACTAGGTGTCAGAAAATTGCACGCTTTTAGTCTAAGCAGTTTTAGAATAGAAATGGCCATGCTTCAAATCCCAGATTTGGATGCTGCTGTTTTGATTCCTTTCAAGAGAGTCTAGACAAATGAAGATTTAAGCCTAATGTGAAGTGATGTATATATCATAATGCATATATTAGTAAGAGGACTGGAAGAGCACCCAGGAGTTGCTGATATTCTATCCACTGAAGACTGTGGCTGAGCATTGACAAAAACAAAATCCGAAAAGAAAAGGAAAAGCTATGTGGCAGTGCTTCCCCTGCATCTGAACATGTCTCCAGCATAATATAAGAAACATCCATGCTACACTTGAAAGAGGGAAGGGAGGAATGAAAGTGTTGATTCAGCCATCAAACCTGTCACTGCCTCTCCGCCATTAAAAGCAAAAATACACTTTTCCTTGTAATTATTTTAAATTACGGTTTTCCCATATCTAAATATACTGCAACCTTTAGACTTCCCTAAACATTAGGTTAAGACAGAATGATTCCTGCACCTTCTATGCCATTCCTAAAGTGCTATCAACTGCAGTTCACTGCTACTCAGCAATCAAGCATCCTGCTGAAGCTGAGAAGATATATATGAATCCTAAATAATACTACAGCATAAAGTGAAGACACCCTATGTTAATATTATCAGGTCACGTGATTTGGTCCTGCTGTTAGCTCTTTTTGGTCCATATGCCTGAAAGTGAAGAACAAGAATTTGAATTTAGTCTGTACCTATAACTGACTCTTTGCCTTTTGTGACTTACTGAAATCATATAATATTGTTTCCATTATCCACACCAAAAAAGGGGCTTTAAGATTGTCAAAGAACACTTTTGTGTGAAAATGTGCTCAACGAAATGTTCCTGGAGAGAGAATAAGAGGGGTGAGAAATGCAAATTTGTTAATGCAGTTGGCAGTATTCATGCATCTCCGTGGAGATACATATACCTGAAAAGAATGAAAATTGTCCTACTTTTATAGGTAAGATTGTCAAGGACCATCACTGATCTATTTCCAAACCTAAATCTACTTCAAGTGACAAAGTAAAGGTCTCAGTTTTCTCTCGGAATACACCTAATATTTTTAGGAAAATAAAGACAAGTGGATAACCTGTTTTAATTCTTTTGTAGAATGAATGTTCTGAAAATGTTCTGTCTATATGACACACTGCTGATTGGGGGAAACATTAAAATATTATTTTATATAAACAAAAATAAAGGAACCTAAAATTGGAAAAGGAATTATCTAGGCAAATGCTGCCATACTCCTAAAACAGCACTGTTATATATATACACACATATATGTGTGTGTGTAATGTACATATATATATGCACAAATGTGTATCTATATAAAGATAGCAATGCATTCTGTAGTATGTACTATTCTTCATATTTTTTGCAAGGCCTTGAGTTTATTCAGCAAAACACTGAACAGGTTTCTTCAATTACACTATGGCAATTTCACATACATTTGGTCCCAAATAATGCAGTTACAAGGAGGGAAGGAGATGTTTTGTCTTTTTGTGTTTTTTTCATTTGTCTTTATATCAAAAAATTGCTGAAGCTAGCTGGATCACAGTCACCTTTTGGTGACCATGGTCATAACTCGATATGCAAAATTTTGATTGCAAAGATTATTGTAGGCAAATGAGAATACCTTTCATAATGGAAATGACTAGACAACCTTAGCTTAACTTTTATCCCATGCAAACTAAAAAGGCAATGAACTCAATGGTAGCGTCTGATCTCTGCATGTCTCTTCAGATTCAGTCAGTAACTAGTACTGTGAGCAGCTGTAGAAAGTGAATTTAATTTTGCTTGTGTGTGTGTGTATAAAGAAAATGTAAAGCTCAAATTTTTTTCAGTTCCTCAGCACAAGAAAAAGTTGGCATACAAGTTGCCTGTGGTTACTGGGGTAAAACAGTTAATGTGTGAGGTTTTCTTCTTCCAAGCTGTAGTGAGAGATGAAGAGATCCCATATGGGCCACTGGTACAAAGAAAGCAGAGAGTAACAGGAAAAGAAAAAAAAAAAAAGCAGAGTGTGTAAGGGTAACAGAGGGAAATAAGATTGAAAGAACAAAACATCAACATTGTTAGTCATGAGGAACAGACAGGAGGGAGGTATTGCCTGCTGACCATGTGTACCAATGCCAAAGAATCTAAAAAGAAAACCGGCATCTGTGGTATGGGATGGTCTTTCTCTAGATCTGAAAGACAGCAGCAGATTGTTTTTATAGAAAGAAAAGGTGTCAGCAGAAAGGAAGGAGCGTACACACATGGAAACATTTGCTGTAAGAAGCCACTTGAAAAACAACCAAGGAGTTGAGTGGAAGAAACATCTGTGAAACATGCAGCAGGACCACCACTAGTGCTTCAGGGAAGAGGTGGGAACAGAAGGGAATACACAAGCAGTGTTGGACATAGCATCTTGTCAGAATGACAAGGAAATATTGTCGGTACTTCAAGAAAATCCAGCATCTTGTGAGTCTGAGGGGAAAAATATTTTGTCCTCCTTGTGAGGGAGCAAGGGAGTACTCTTTATACTTACAAAGAAGCAAACGAGTCTATGCTCATTGACCAAAGCCAATCAAGGAGTGTTATCTTTAAGAAAACATTGCACTTTTCAGGGAATATGTTGGCAATTCTGCCTACCAGCATCTGGATACTTTGGGCTTCTTTTCCATAGGCGTGCTTCTTCTTTTAATAACCCTAAATGTGCAAAGTCTTGATGAGTATTAGCTTAAGAAATTGCAAATTGCCACCACTGAAAAACAATGGCTGTGTATTTTTGGGGTCAGTGAAAGCAGATGTGATGTGTAACTTCAGGGGGGGAAGAAGTTCCATAACTTTTAGTTGTCTGGCCTTAATTTTGTGGTTCAGCCTTTTTTGGGTAGCAGAAGAAAGCAAAGGCTTCATCATATCAAGACCATATCTGAAGTCACTTCAGTTATTGCTTATGAAGACATCAGTCTAGATGCAAAAAAAAAATGTCTTTAACCCAAATGAAATAGAAAGCGTTGTTCAGGAGAAATTTTACTTCTCTGCGTTTGAAACATTCTTTATACAAAGTCTTTAATGACTTTTCAGCATTGCCGAGGAAAGGTGCGGGAAAGGATATTTTGCTAGCTAACTGTTACATGCAATAGTATGGAAAGCCCATGTGCTACCCAAAGGCCTCTTAAGAAGGTCACATAAAAGATGAGTCATAATGTAACTGATTTCCACCAGATCATCTCTCCATTTGCTCACTGCAGAAAAAACAAACTATGGAATGCAAAAGCACTTTGAAGTGACTGATGATCTTGCTGCTTATTAACCACACTGAAGGCGACCTTAGCAAGAAATAAGTAAAGGCAAATGAGAAATAGAGACTGGATGGCTCATTCCAACCAGTGTAAAGACAAAGCAAACCTTTTATTCTTCACAAAGAGATGTGCTCTTATTCTTACACAGCAGGTTAATGGCAGCTCTCAGGGGAGAATAATAGTGAGAAAAAAAGCCTATATACCTCAATTTTCTACACAATATATACACATTCTAATAAATTTAGGAATTTTTGCAAAAAAATTAATTCTTTAAGTTAACAATAAAAAATCCTGCTTTTATTTTCTTCCTCCACAGGCTAATAGGATTTTTCCTGTATTTTTTCATGCACCCATGGAAAAATCCACTTTTTCTTGTGAAACAGGAAATTTAAATAACTACTTGCATATAAGCAAAAAAAAATCCAGAGGAAAAGATAGATTCTTCAGAAAGAAGCAGTGTCTATCTGCAATAAGTTCCAGGTAACTTTTCTGCCCTCAGTGACTAGCAAAGATTGTTTTTAATTAATTACAATTAATATATTAGGTTTTAAGAATTTACGATTAAAGAATTTCTGATTGAACAAACTTTCTTTCTTATTGCCACCTTCCCAAAATAAAGCGTTCATGGGTTTTATATTGTCAAATACTTCTTCAAAATCTGACCTTGTCCAAAAAATTCAAAAATCTAACAAAACCAGGCATCTACTAAGCTGAATGTAAAAAATTAAATTGTAAGTTCCTACAATACAAAAATTGCTCTATGATTTTTTAAATTTTTGCTTACTATTGGCTGATATGGTGTTAGTTATATTTCCTTTCACTGTTGTTTATTATATAGCCCATACCTTCCCTGTATCCTTCAGTACACCCATGGACTGGGAAATTGAAAACCTGCTGCACCTGTGCTCAGTGAGCAGGTACCATGCAGGGGGGGTCCCAAGGGTCTTGGAGTGTCAGACCATTGGTTGTGACTCACTGAAATTAGTCCTGCTTTAGGAGAGAGGTATGTCATCTCGCACATCTAAACCTTAATCCAAATGCCTGGCAGTGCATACTGGTCTTGACAGGTACTGAGCCAGCTTGCCACTTGGCAGATTAAAAAGGACTGCCTCCTGGAGATTAGATGGCTTGGCACAGCGAGAACACAGAGGTCAAACTATGATGTTTGCCAACCAAAAAAGATCCTCTCATTTTCCCACTCTATTGCTGCTCCCTGGATAAGCATTTTTGGCCTTTTGCCTTGGTTTGAAGGCAAGACTTGTTAGGATTTAGCCTGAGGGACATGCTTTACTGTTGAAGGTCAAGCTAGATTTTGACTGTTGTGAAGCCCTGATATGGTAAGGTCATATTCTTTCTCGTTAGGGCTGATCTCTCAAGGCTCTGGGTGACTCCTGGGACATCATCAAGAATGGAAATTATTCCACACCTTGCTGAGACCAATTCCTGATGGTTTTGATGTTCCAGTTTCACGAAATACAGGCAATTTTCCCTGAGATTGCAGCAAAATAGAACATAGACTTTTCATTTCATATAGGATTTCAGAACATGAACATTTGGATTTGTTCCCAGCGATATACTGTCTTGACTCCTACTCCTTATTTGTATAGTTAATCATCATGTGTATTTTTTAACTGAAAATAATTACACTCTAAAAATGTTGAAACCAGACTTATTGTAAGGCATTTCACTGTCAATGAAACAGCAGATTCTGAAGAAACACAATCCTATTGTCATTTTTCTAACAAATTTTACTTGTCATGCATCAGTGGTCATTTATTGTTTAGTTTTTCTGGAGTTAACATCAGTGTTGCAATCACACTTTTCTGCTCTGGGCACTCCCTCTGCCTTTTTTTTACTTGGTAGCACATTATCTCTGCATATCACACGTTCCTGAGCACCTGACGCTCTACAAAAAAGTCCACTGTTTCCTAGCATGTTTTGTGCGTCTGCTCAGAATCAAGGCTTCAGCAGCCACACAGGAATGCCTTTTCACAATTTTCTGGCTCAAACAACAGTCATTTAGGTATTTCCACAGTGTGATATAACTTTACCCTCTCCTCAAGTCAGGCTGTTGAGGAGATCATCATTTGACACACCTCCAAATTCACAGTGCTCATCCTGTGCCAGAGCCTTCCTCCCTCTTTGTGGTATCTTTTATGAATACAGAATCTCTCAGACACAAACAGCTGTTTTGAAACAAAGTGTAACAAAAGAAACTTGAGCAATCTCTGCATATGTTTTTATTCCTCATCTGTCTTGTTGCAACAGACTGTGCGATAGGATGAAAGTTTTACCTACCATCACACTCACAATTCATCCAGACCTCCAATAACCCATTTATAGCTACAGTACATATCAGCTGCTCAGTTTCTCATCATTGTGGTAGAGTTTATTGGAATTAATAATACAGCTGCTCTTCCAGAAGCATCACAGACAGTCCTTCTTTCCTCAGACATTGGTATGAACAGTCTTCTTATTGTGAAGTTACAAAAGGATAAATTTCTCTTTAAAATTAAATCAGACCAAATTGGCTTTTGACCTACAGTGAAGAACTTTTTGTTACATTTCTCAACTTTTGAAACACATTTTCTAAAGTTTTGATTGAGGTTTTCTTGGCTTCCATGTGATTCTTTCTTTAACAGAGTGAGCAGCAAGGAGCTTCTGTCACTACAAAGAAAACCTTCCCAATCCCCTGCTCTACTGTCAAGCCCACATTAAAAAAAGAGAGTCAGCAACCTAAGGATGCTGCCTGAAAAGCTCCTAAACAAAGGTGTAGTTCCCAGAGTTTAATAACATTATTTGTATGCATAAAGTTTTTCATAGCTGTAATTATGTCATGTCAGACAGGGAGGATTTTTTTTCTAGTATTTTTAAATAATCTGCAGTAATGTCAATACCAATACTGATAAAAGTGAATTCACTGCTGTAAAACTTGTATTTTATTGAAAATAGCTAGGATTTTTATTGCCTTTGCTTAATATCACATGGTATTCTCATTAAGAATGCTTGAAATTTCTGAACTCAAATATTCAATACTTTCACTTTACTAAATTTTAAACATCCTTCTCCTTCAAAATAGTTGCATTCTAGGCCATTGTGTCTCTCACACTTGCTAATAGTATCTAACCTGGAAAAAAAACACCCTCACATTATTGCAAAAGTTAAAAAAATGTACTACTTGCAAAAAATAGCCTACCCAAAATGCTGTTTTGACAAAAATTTGTTTTGATAAAATATGGTAATAATAAGAAAAGTACTGGAAAGACTAACATACTCCACACTGTTGCGCCTTTGAGAAAATGTAATTAGTACAGAAAAAAGTGCTGCAAAAGTATCTGCAATAGGAGTAAAACAAAGAAATAAATTAATAGAATTAATGTCTAAAGGAGTATATCTGAATGGGGTTTTTTTCTCTTTTTGTGGTGTGATATGGAACACCACTGTACTACAGAAAAAGTAGCCAAAACAGTAGAGGACACAAGGACATCAGTTATTAAAAAGAGTCAGACAGCTACTATCTGTATATTCTTTAAGACAGAGAACATTAAAAGCCAAATAGAGGCTTCAGAAGGCTGTGAGTCTCATTGAAATCAATGGGAAAATGCACGCACATCTAAAGGCAGGTTTTGGTCTGAGCAAGGGAACCTCACTGAGACAAATGATTCTGCAAAGGCATCAGAAAGGATCAAGGCTCATGCAATCCTTGAGTTCGTGTCAGCCACAGAAAGAGAGCAGAAAGAAAAGCAAAGAGTGGCCCAAGTAGAAGAGGAATTGAGGTGGAATGTCTTTGCACATACCATGGTTGCAGAAATGAATTATGGAGAGCAGGAAAAATATGGATAATATAAGGTCTTAAAAGAAACAGAACAGCTTTCAGAGGAAAAAGCTCATTTTGTAGCGTACAGCTTCTAATGCAAAGGATAGAGCAGGACTGGCTAGGCATCCCATCCTCCTTCTGTCAAAAAAAAAAAAAATACATCCATCTTCTTGTATCATCAGCATTTTATCAGGCATTAAATGTAACAACTCAAAGCGATTTCAGTGTCTCCTCCAGATCAGGAAGGATATATTCTATGAGAACTCAACATTTCACTAAACCAATGGTGTGCTGTGAATGAGTCAAGCTCCCCAAATTAGATTTAAAGGCGAAGACACGCTTAAAATGATGTAGCGTCCGTTAGGCGAATTGCGGCGGCTGCGGGACTGATGCAGCGACCGAGACTCTAAGCTGACATCAAAGCAGAAAAAAAATCAGCTGAAATGACAGCAGCAGCTGCAGCATCCGCCTCTAAATTAGGCTGTGTTTCAAAGTCTGGACTCAACTGCTAAGCAGTATAAAGACCCAGGAGGAAGGCTGCCCAAGAAAAAGAGTTAGATTTCTAACCTAACACATCAAAGTAACACATGCTTAGAAGAGCAATAAATGCATATGGCACACATTCACATGCTGCCTAATTGCAGCGGGCTCATGAAGCCAAGACAAACCTTCAGCTGATTCCTACTTTTAGAGAGGATTTGAGTCCTTTTCGAATGCAGAAAGCTGACACAAATTGGTAGCAGATTAGAGTCTGGCATTGTGATAATACATCCCATAATTTCAAAAGATGGCCATTTTTCATACCATGACACCTTCCGAATACTGAGCTCCTTATTATATAATTTATACATCTACCAGATTACAACATACTAAATTAAGAAAACCTTTCTCTCAAAATTCAGAAATAGAAACTCAGAAATAGTATAGAAAGCCACCAATTTCACTCTTAATTTATTTCCATACCAATTTAATGATACTTGTAGGAAGAGTGAGAAATACAAGATTAAATGAAATATATTGCTGAATGGTTTAGCAGTAAAAATCATTAATTCAGGAAAAGTACTCATGGTTTAGTATGCATTTTTGTTTATTCTGTAAATTTAGGGAAACTATTTGCAGTGTTATTGATGATGTACAGATTTATAAGAAAGTAATTGGAAATAATCCTGAATGTGTGGATACGTTACTTGTTATGTACACCAAGCATGCTTAGTACAAAAATTTGCATATTTTCATAGCTGTAGGGATATGTTTTGATTTTATTTTTTGGTTTGTGCAAGCTGGCAGAGGAAACTAAGTTAATCACTTGAGATGTTTATTGAAATTCCTATGAAATTGCAGTGTAATGGTGGATTTGTGAGCTAATTCAAACTTAACACCTTCCTCAGTTGTCTTTAAGAAACTGTGAATAAGTATGTAATAGAAACACAAATTAAAAAAAAATAGAAAAAAGTTAAATATAATTCTCTATAAACCTCTGAATCTTGCTTATATAGCTTTAAATTAATATGCTTTTGTAAAGGGTTAAAGTTGCAAGCAACAGCAATCATCTACAGTGCACTCTCTTAACTTATGCATTAAGAAAAACAATTCCACCAGAAATGATGCAATAACCCTGACACAGTGGCATTATTACTCATGAAATAATATTGCTGTTTATGCTTATAGACTTCTGCCAGTTTAAAAGAATCTGTTTGAGGACATCAACATCAAATACAGTGGTATAGCAGTTATCATCAAAACAATCAGAGATGTTAAAAAAAGAAAAAGCCCCTCAATGTATAGTTCTCAAGGGAAAGCAGAAACACAAATATCTATACATATGTTGTACTAATAGGATGTGCCATCGCACTCAAGAATCAATTGATAAAATATATCTGTTGAAATTATTCATCTTGAAATGAAAATTACTTAGAAGCTAGCAGACACCCACCCCTAGAAGGACACAAAAAAATATGGTGTAAATTAAGGCCAGATTATTATTTTAAATTTTCCAGATTTTGTCGTTTGTGCAGTTGATGTAGCATCATATCAAGTCATTCTGTAAGATTAGGTAAAACAGAACTGCATGCCGTTTCTGGGCATCGTGCGGAAGAGGCTGGAGGAGTGGTGCAGCAGGTAGCGTGGGTTAGGCGCATAAGGACTCTGAAAGCATGAAGATCATCATGCTCCTTCTTAAATTAACTCATCCTGACTACTTGAGTGCAGTGACCTGTGTTTCAACCACTACAACCAACTCAGAACAGTGTGATTTGCTAGTGCTTAGTCAGATCACTTTTTATTCTTTATTTTCTTTCACTTTGTCTCTGATAATACTTACTAAATGCTAATGTTTAGTGAGCATTTCAGAGGAGGGGTATCTTTGTTAAAAACTCAACAACCATGGCTCTCAGAAAGGGTTGAGAACTTGCAGTGCAGACATGCTGAACACCGAGAATAACACAAGATCAAATAGTTATGTGGTTGCCTCAATAGACAACTTGCCTGGTATGGAAATTAGAAAGGAGAGAGTTTTCTCCTGTGGAAGATGAAAGACCATAAAAGGCCAAACTCAGCACAACCCTTTTTAAAGTAAAACATGAAAATGCTGGGTTTTGTTGTACGTACTGATAAGATGAAATGTTTGTGAAGTTATACAGTAATACAAGGCTCTAATTTGCTCCAAGCTCTTCTGACCCAGAATATTGGTATTTTGAATGGGAGGAATTTTGTTGTTGTTCTGAACAGTTCTAATAACCACAGTGTTTCAGAGAGGACCTGCTCATTTCCCCCCAGTGTGAAGCGTATCCAAACATAATTGGCATTGTATTTTCTGAGGATGGCCTTAGTTCTATGGTCTTTACCTCCTTCTTTACTGGACTATTTGTCACATAAATACTGGAAAGGGGGGAATTGAGGAAGTGACACCATTTTTTCCCAGTTTTCCACTGAAAGTTCACCATATTTTGCATTCTCACTCTGCTCCAAGGAGCACCTGGAAATCTCACAGAATTTAGGAAGAGATTCTCTGCAGCTTTAGCAGTTTCTCTCCACTTCCATCTGTGTTATTAACTTTCCCATCCCAACCCCAAATGAGCTTAAATATAGACTCCTCTACATCTGATGAGCCATAATTAGCTTATCAACTTCTGACAGGCCTAAATAGACTTGTTAGGGAATGACAAGTCTAGTTGATCTCACAGTGGAATGGGTGTCATCCCTCCCACTCAACACTCAATGGAAGGAAACAAATCTCTTAAAAGTTATTTGGAGGGTTTTCAGTCTCCTCCAGGAGCACAAAAGGAGGGAACCTAGTTTAGGTCACTGCTCTCCTACCCTGCCCTTTTAAAGTTTGCAGAAATTTTCACAAAAATTACCTGGATAAGAAGGAGACTATAGAAGTAATTTATTGGTGTGATGAGTTACCCTTTCTCCTTCTGCCCCACTAAATAATGAAGGGACTGTGATGCTGAAGGGAACAATCTTTGGCTTGTTTCTTTTGGCACTGTCTCTGCGGTTGCCGGAGCCAAAATTAGCTCATCAGCTCCTGATGACCCATGCTGACGTTACTATTCAAAATGTTAATAACTTTTAAAATAATAAGAGTCTAATCATCTAATCTTTATTTCTCTGCACTACAGCTCAACCAGATGAGTCCAGGGAGCCAAAACTTATTTCATTTATTCCAGGTTTTTTATTTATTTATTTATTTAGCTAGCTAGGGAATGTAAAAGTGGCATGGAGTAACAGTGCATTAGGACTGCCGAAAAATGTCTTTCCTATGCAGAAGAACTGTAATGCCTCAAACAAAAGATCTTGACATTTTTGGAAAGTGTTGGTTTATACTGGTGTTTTGGTACTTACATAATTCAAAACTGAACATTTAGAATTTATGCCAATATTTGCAAGTTTTGCAAAACAGACAGACCATCATTTAAAAATAGCGCATGTATGCATCTGATGTTAAACTTACTTGGATACATAATCCTTAATAGTGACCTGTCTATTTCAGAGTCTATGCAGCTTAGGTGTTTGTCTCTCTACATGCATTTCAGGATCTGGCTTTTAAAGTAAGAATGATATTACCCAAAAAAAAATGTTGCTTGGCTAGCTAGAACTCTTCCTGAAGTAGTGTAATAAATGTGTTCAATTCCCTCCTGTGCTGGAAGGTAGTCAAACCTTTCATCTACTAGATAGGTCTCCTCAACAACAAGGATATCCTAGGTAGGGTTGTCCTCCCTGCCCCAGGGGAAAGAAAAAAAAAAAAAAAGAAAGAAATGAAGATTCTTTTTGATAAATTCTACACTGCAGATACCTCGAGAATGAGTTCTCATTTAACAAAATGTGACGGCCACATCATCAGTAGGTCATTACAACATCTGGGATTTTCAGAAGCCAGCTGAGGTTCTGGGAGTGAGATACCTCTGGAAATCTGTATTAAATTTACAGCTTAAACACTATTAGACTACTGACTTCAGTGGAGCAATGCAATTTACAGCAGCTGAGTCAATGCTGAGTGCCACAGAAAGCCTGTAGAGAAATTAAAATTCCTGCTCTGATAATAAAATGGATCTGAAATCATGAAACTGCAATGAAATTAATATGATTCTCATCTGCTTTTTTAGCAGTTATTACATCTCAGTTTCTGAAAAATATCTATCTTTTGTTTCCAAGCTGTGTTTGTGCAGTCAGATTCTGCCCTAGGAGAATCTTATCACCAAGTTGTAAATCTCTGAACCCAGAGAATTTCAGCAGAAATACTTATTCATTCCTAACTAGTTTGAGTTTAACACTAACACTGTAATTAAATTGTGTTTTCTTCACTTTTCCCCTGCTGTTTGAGAGAGAATGTGTTCAGCTTTCTGGTATACAATGAGAACTAAGTGAATGCTAATCTATTTTAACCTCAGTGGATTTGAAGGAAAAGATAGACTTTGATTTTATTAATTGTTTTCTAAAATAAGGCTTTTAGGGAAAGAACTCAGAACAGTGTCTTCACATCCTTATCAGGAATTTCAAATAAAAATCCTGTTTTCATTACCGTAGCACAGAATAGCAATTGATTCTGTCAGACTTTAATTGAAGGACTTACTGCATGTCAAAATATTGGGGTTTTTATCAAGTATTCATTTATAAAGTCAAAGAAAAGTTAATGAGAGAGAGAATGTGCCTTCTGCTCTCACAAACATGCTTAAAATTGTCTATATATGACATCTTCTCTGCTACCATCATCCCACACTACACTATCTAAATTACCACAAGGTAGTAAGTGTTCCCTTGAGGTACCAAATACAGTTGGCATGTTCAACTACTAATTCTTTTTTGTTGATTTTTTAAATTAACATCAGCAAGCCATGGCTCAGGCATGACTGGGAGGGGATAACTACTGGGAGGTGACCCTGGGTCACATGGTGTCGTGGTTTAGGGCCGGCGAGCAACTAACACCATGCAGCCGCTCACCCCTTCCCCCCCCCAGGTGGGATGGGGGAGAAAATCGGAAAAAACTCGTGGGTTGAGATAAGAAC
>JANZLQ010000089.1:26902011-26942279 GCA_026212715.1 Elanus axillaris
CTACCAATGCAGAACACAGCACTATGAGGGCTGCTATGGGGAGAATTAATTCCATCTCAGCCAGACCCAATACACACGTGATCATCTGGAGCACAATATCTCAACCACTCAGACCATCATATCATCTGGCCTTCCATGGTGGGTTGTGCTGACAGAGCTGGGACCCTTTACTACTTCATTGGCCATGTAGTCACTCAGCAGTCTGACCCTTTTATTTATCTTTCCTCTCAATGTCACTGCTTTACTGTAATTTCCTGATTTAAAACAAACAAATAAACAAAACCACTATAAATTCTGTTCTTAAAGGTTTCTTCCTGACCTGGCATATAAACTGAGCCTTGAGTGCAAAGAACTTGAAAGCTTTCAAACCTAAGTTTTCCATGTACACTGAAGGTATGGATACTATATATTTTGCAGTGGGATTTGGGTTAAATCACACCTACTATCTTCAACTCAGAAACAGGGCAATATGGAGACATCCAGGAAACAGTGGAAAAACCTCTTTGCACTTTCCACATGAGAAATACTATTTTCCTTGCTCTCAATAGGATATATCCTGTCCCTTCTGTACATTGTAGGTATCCTTTCATCCTACAGGTCTATGACTTTGTCTCCTAAGCATCCACCCAAGTGAAACAACCCTTGCACTTTCTGTGATACGCAGCCCATGCATAAAGTACAGGCAAAAGTGAGGCTGTATCTGTGCCATGAAGTGTTAGCCAGAAAAAGATCTCAGAATATATTTTAAGATCTGTATCAAGTTAAAATATTGCACACTGGTGCACTGGCGTGTATGTTATTTTCCATACGAATGACAAACAATACAAAGCATATGTCTACTTTATAATGAAAAAGTCATTTTTGTTTATTAAAGTTATTTAACATTCACTGTGAAGTTCAGCGGAATGCCATTAGAGGGCATAAAAGAGTAGTTGTGTAGACAAGGTAACAGTCTGAAGCAAATAAACTAAAGAAAATAACTAGAATCAAAATAAAATAAGAAAAATATTTTTAGTGAATCACCTCTGTTGAGCAACCAGCTCTGGATGCCAGCTCTGCAAACCACACTCTCTTCATCCTTCTTGAGTCTTTTGTCACTGCAGGAAATGGGTCTTGGCCACCAGCAAAAGATCAGACCCATATTGGTCCAGGAGCAATATTTAACTTCTGGAATTTTTAAGTCATTTATAAAACAAGACACAAACCCAAAGATTCAGTAATCTAACTGCTGTGCCAGTGACACAGGCAAATCAGAGGGATTACAAATGCTCAGTACAAGGGGAGCAGCTGATGTCTAAAAGGCTCCGTAAAATAATAAGAGATTCACACCAGGAAACAGCCACAACAACACGTGAAATGTATTTTAAAGGCATTTAATAGATTTCTATTAACCCTTTGGACTGTGGAAATAGAAAGATGTGTCAGAGCAGAATCACCAGATGCAGGGAATGTTAGTTAAACAAAATTCCAGCTTTCTGAGAGACCTGAAGGAAAAAAAATGGTCCATCACAAGAAAACCATCATTTTCTGCTATGCACCCCAAAGCAGAGCTGGAGTGATATATGAAGAAATTATTTTCTACACTCCACTCCTCCTAATAACACCTTAACTTTCGGGGGGGGGGGGGTGGATGGAAGAGGTTAAAAAAGAAAGCAGAGAAATCAAACAAATATTTAAAATATGATTTCTATTCCCTTCATTTGGGAAGGCACTACAGTCATCACCACCATCATCTCAAACCCCTAGAGATATGGTGGCTCCTTTGCTATTATTAAGGCTACTATGTGCCCACTTTTTTTTTTTTAATAGGTCCTACTTCTCCTCCCTCAAAGTTCTGTCTGACCCATGTTTTACAAAGGCAGCCAGTCTCTAATTGTTTCTATCTTTTAGTCCCTATCAGGAAAAGTTAGGGCTAGTCTTTTAGTCTTGTACTTGCCAGAGAAGCTATCCAAGCTTTGTTCATGATGATAGTTCTTGCTGTTTGTTGATGATGTCCTTGGTTCAGAAGGACCAAGGCTGAAGCCTAATAATGCAGCCATCAGACATCCCCTGTGGAGTTTCTGCCAGGTGTTTATTGGCAGAAGTGTACTAAGGTGCATCAAAGTCCTTTTGAGTAAAGTAATTGTGAAGTTGCCAGTACTACACCAAAGAGAGAGAATACAGTCTGAAGACATGGAGGCTGCTCCTATGAGACCCCAGTAGTTAGAACATAATAGCTTGTGTACCATAAGGTTTCTCATGTGGGCTTTTTTAAATATTTTTGTCACTGTGTGTCATGATAGTCTTGTTCCTCTCCAAATACTCCATCCCACTTTGAATCTCATCTTCAGTTATGTCCTCTGACAGTGAGTTCCACATGTAAACTACATGCAGTAAGGCAGAAAAATACACCTTTGAGGATACAGAGGAACACTAAGCCTTTCTAAAATATCAAGTCCTTCTGAAGGGCATTTGGATCTTTTGGCTTACCCATGAAGTATGAGAAGTGTTTTTCCTTCCCTCTCCATAAACTAAGTATTCAGATTTTGCAATGTCTACCTCTTTGCAATAAATGTGAATGTGTATCCCCAGATCAGCAGACTGATTGCCACAGAATTATTTTATTTTTTAGAAATAGTGAGGGATGAACATCAGGATGACCATTCCCATGGAGTGGAAACAGACTCTGGATGTGTGATATGGGGATTAGAAACATTAAGTATACTCTCAGTTTATAGGATTTTATTTCCTTTTCATGTTACTTTTCTTTGCCTTCAGTTTTATATCTGATTGGAAGGCTTAATAAAAAATGAAGTTTAAACCTCCCTCACATTATTTACTTCATGCAGTCAGCATTCACAAGCATCAAAGCTTCTGTTTCAGTGCTGTATCAAAAACCTTGAAGCTTTAAGGCTTGGCCAAAGAATCAACACAAGCCTAAAGCAGAGGCATCAACTCATGAGACTGCTGACAGAATGGATTAAACAGACTTTTTCAAGTATCACCAGTGCTGTGGGAAGAAAAAAAGCCCTCAGTTCTACATGTGCTTTTAAACTAAAAAGTCCAGCTTTTGTAAACCATTCACTGTTGATACTCAACAAATATCTATTGATGAGATGACATCATCTGCTAAAGAAAATAATTGCTCAAAAGCTTAACCCTGGTTTTGCATAAAATATATGGGCTAATCACGCTTTGGAAAAAAAAAAGAAAACGAAAAGCAAAGAACAGCAATCAATTTTCACGATCAAGGAAATGTCATAGTCCTTGCTTGCAAGTAAGAACTCTCTTTCTATAGGGCCCGACTGCTGTCATAAGCAGAATTGGATCCTGGATGAATAATTTCATTAGCTGTCTTAGTGCTGGGGATAGCTATCACCGTATTTTTTCATTTGTCAGCAATGCCATTACACCTGCATTGTCCATACCGGGAGGTTATACTTTCCCTTATGTCACGCTGCTCTTTCCTGGCTTCTGGCTCCAGTTCTTGCTCATCTACAGGCTGTCTGGTTTCTCCAGGCAAATCAAGATTGGTGATGAACAAAATGCTCTATAAAGATTATTTGTCTGTCTTCAGGAATGAAAATTCTCTGTTGTCTGCTCCATAGCAGGGTTGCAGGGGAACACTGCTGTTTGCTGCTTTACGAGATGCCTTGTCAGCATTAGCTATCCTGTTTGGAGATCCACAAAGGCACAGAGAGGATCCTTTGGAAGTAGATACAGTTTTCATCCATCTAGCGTTGTCTACTTTTGTATTTTTTTGTTCTCCTGGAGCCAAGAGAACAATGTAGGCAAGGGACACATACATAAAAAAGATACATACATAAAGACCTACAGGAAAAAATAGTTTTAGAGTCAAGCAAGAGAAAGCTCCTTAAGGGCTCCTCACCTCTTCACAAAGTTGCAACATGTAGACAGGCTTTGGATGGCCTTCTCCAAGCACTGTTCTGGAAGTGCTGGAGCAAAGTTGTTGCACTGACACAGCCCTAACTCTAGACCTGAGACTTGGAGATGGCAGACAGTTATGTTATTTCCTTCAGTTCTGGTGCATTTTACTGCAAATCTACCTCGTACCAGTGGCACTTTCTGCTGTTCAGTTACATACACTGGTAGGCCATCTGTGCATTCCTAAGACATCTCAAACCTTGGAAAGAGTGAAGGGGAGTTTGGAGACTAAATCCTGCCTGCCTTTAAGTCCTTAAATTCAAATCACTCAGAGCACTGCAGGTCCAGGGGTCCCCAGGGGCTGGGAGTGGCTCGGGGTCCCCCAGGGAGGCAGGACAGAGCTGGGCCTCACATCCAAGGCAGGACCTTGCAGCCAGGGTCTGTCCCACAGGCCCAGCCAGAAAGCAGGGCAGGCCAGGGGCCACCAGGGACAGCCCCAACCCCGGGTATCTGTCAGCCCTTGGGACTGGCTGTGGGGAGCTGGAAGCCAGCCCTGGTGCGGTGTTGCTGGGGCTGGGATGGATGGCCCTGGGGGGGACTGAAATAATGTCCTGGGCCTTGGGCCAGGCAGGGTGAAGCCCTGAAGAGGGTGCACAGGACCACCATTACAGGCCACTACAGCCCTCAGCACCCAGCCACAGCATCACTAGAAACCACTGGCCACACCAGAGCTAATGAAAACACAGTGCTGAGAATTTGGTCGGTGAAGCAGTTGTCAAAATGGGCCATTACACAGCTTTTGGGCCCTGCATGTTGTAGCAGCTTAGAATTGAAGAGGGAGAATATTATGATCACTTTTCCTGTGCAAGATTGCCCAGGTAGAAGTGAGATCAAAGTCAAGGGCACAAGTAGTTGTTTTGAGACTACCACGTGACTAAGACTTCCATTAAACATGTACTTACACTAAGTCCTCTGAAGAGCATACTAAAAGTATTGAAAAAAGAATCTGCACATAGATAAGTGGAACAAGAGCACAATGTGATGTTTATGAATACAGATAATGATGAACAAATAATGAACAAAGTTCAAAAAGAGAAAAAAGCAATAAAATGGTGGTGGTCAAAGCAAGCTGAGTAATGGAATTTCAGTAAATGCTGCTTTATCGCTAAATGATCAAACGGGGGGGGGGGGAGAGGGGGCTGTGACCCACAACTCTGTCAGCCTTGAAGCCGACTCACCTTGAAGCTGACTTACAAACTGTGGGCCTGAACACCAGATAAAAACAACTTTTATTGTCTTGCTAACCTTTGTATACTGGAAAATAAAACACTATACTTCCTTTGACATTGTGTCATACTTGAGATTATTCTTTGAATATTCCTTTCAAATTAAATAAATTCCTTCCTTTTGATGCAACTAGAAAAGCATTTATATTGAACTAGAATAAAACTGTTGTTCATTTTCTCAGAGGACAATGACTTGGCCAAATCGTAGGTTACATAAAGCTCAAGTTATTAAAAGCCTATTTTTAAGTGATGTTTGAGAGCTACATAATCTGCAATGATCTTTTGACATTTCCACCCAAAGGAACTATTAAAACTCATTTGTCTTGCTGCACTGTTGGGCATACACCTCTTTTCAGTAAGATCCACTAGCATATGCCACTGAATTAAATGGTTTTCACATGGGTTTTTTTGTCTTTTGAATAGTAATACAGCATAAAAAAGCATGAACTCCTGAAGTTTGGTAGTGCCATTTAGCACCTCCAATCTTGCACCTTCATGAGGCCGATTAGTCTGAAAGAGGTCCCTCTGAAATTCAAGAGCAATATATTTGTAGTGAAACCTCTTTAGAAGTCATAACTAATTTCCTTAGTTATGCTGTTTGCTTTATTTATGCCATTTGTTTCTTTGTGAAAAAATAGACAAGTCAGACTGTCCTTTTCTGTGACTAGAACTTGGTCTTTGAGAAGCTGGATGAATCTGATCTATTCAAACAATATACAATTTGAGAAAGTAAATATATAACATCGGCTGTCAGTATCAATCAAGTTCCATTCCTTTCATGGAGTTTTGTTATTTTATACCAGTTTATACCTTTAGTCCAAAGTTGCTTAATGATAGATTATAAGTTATAATGATAATTATGCAACATCTTGTGAAGTTTTGTTTAACAACATTGGCATTGCTTTGAAAGTGGTAGAATTAGTCGGTTTTAATTCTATGGCCTTGCTGATGGACTTAGATTTTTTTTTTTAAGTCCTTTATCTTTTGGGTAGAAGGAGGGAATGTCATTGGCAAATGACATACTTTTCCTGCAGACATCTTTAGATTATTCAGTCTATGGACTAAGTATAATTACAGAAAATATTTTTTTTCCAAAATTCAAACAGTCGCATGTATTAGTGAATAGATACAGAGCTGATCCAGCACTATCAACATTTTCTAGCTACTCTCATTTTTCTATGAATTTAGTGATTTCAAAGCCATCCTGGAATGTCTATAGGACTGTAATTTGACTGACAATATCAACTTCCTGCATCTACTAATAATCCTTCTTCTCAGGTTAGATTTGTGTGTGGGTTTTTTGTCATATTTTAAGGATCCCTCTGCAGGACACAGAGGGTTTTTCCAGCTTTTTCCTAGACAAATATATGAAATATGCTGTTTTAAAATAATGACACACTAAAACATAGCTCTAACCAGAAACACCCAAGGTGGTCATGGCTGCCTTGAGGAACTGTCATACAGGCTCCCTCCTTCCCTTTTCCCCTTGCATACTGCTGCTTCTGTATTCAATAACTATTTCCACTCTTTGATTAAACATAAGCCATCTCTTGCTCTGTGGATTTGCAATAAGACTTCAAATACCTTAGCACTTAGGAGCCAGAATTGTTCTTCAGGCAGAATAGCACATAAATGTTAATTTAGCGTGTTCTGGACTTGGGACACAATTCCTCCCATTCATGTACATCGGTTTTACACTGCTTTAATTCTGCCAACTTTATCAGAGTGCACCTTGATTTGAATTGCTTAATAAAAGCCTAAGTGAGGCACCAGGATAAATCAGGCAAAAAAATAGCAATCATATTTTATTATATATATATATATATATAGTAGCGCTAAGTACTAGTTCCTCATGTCCAATTACATGGACCACTGTTGTGGTATTTCCCATAAACAAAGATGACACAGGATAGAGAGATAGACTGACTTTAGTCAGTTGACAGCTAGGTAACAGCCAGCAGTAAGGATGGAAAGCATTTGAGCCTGGGGGTTTGAAGTGCTAAAGCCTGCATTTGTGTCTGCTTTTTATTGTGTAAAGCATTTGTATCACTCTCTGAAATGCATCTTATGTGTAGAAAACTTGCTGCATTTTATTTTCCTCTTTGTATTGATTCATTTTTAGGTGTCTTTGGTTTTTTCAAGGTTCAGGTGCATGGTGCCACAACTTCGCCACAATTATGACAAATCTCTTAGGTGATAGGGAGGTGATGCAGATGAACAAGGCCCCACTGGATGGGGTAAGCACATCAGCACATCTAGAATTCAAATGTCTGGCAGTAAAAGTGACGTGCTTTAGGCTACATCCGGCCCTGGTAAACATAATGGCAAATTCATTGAAGGCTCTGGTGTTACACCAGATTTGGCAATAAAAAAGTTGCCTGAAGAGTTCCAACTACTTAAAATGCAGAAGCTCACTTAATAAGACAAGTTACCATAATGTCTGCCTGCCCCTTCATTGAATATCTGGCTATATTAAGGGTCTTACTCCTCACCTTCAAAGCTATCCATCAGATTAGCCTAAGCTACCATGGATGACCTCCCAAAAGATTCTCAGTCCACTGAACTCTTTAGAGTCAAAGTTAAAAACTGGAGTTAGAACGACAAAAGACAAAGCTCTCCTGACTGCTCACCCACAGTGACATATCTCCTTCCTCAAACAGATGAGCTGTTCTGGGAATCCCAGCGTTTTCAGATCAAAGTATAAAATCCACCCCTTAACATGGTCAGAATAAAAGATAAAAAATCCTGATGTCAGGGAGGTGATGAGAGAACTATGGGGCTTTTTAATGTGTTTACTTCTACAGTCTGGAATGTGTTCACACAGCACAATGTTGGAGCATGGCAAAACCGCTTCAGCAGGCAGGGAGGTCATTAATGGCATACTTCTGCACTGGGAAGAGACTAAATAGGAGTGAGGCACGGATCGGTGAGGGACTGTGTCTCTCTATAATTTAACCATAACAAGTGACTTTGGTGGTCTCCATCTTGCACTGTGTTCAGGGTTGTCTACATAAATTAGCAGGACTGGCTTTGGCTAGTGAAGTTTTTCATTCTTTGTCTCTCTCAAATAAAAGGTAAATTTTCAGGTTCAGAAGCTGTGCTCTGATATTTCCTGTGCCATATATCTTATTTCTTATGCCCTATACAGAAGAAACCATGGTTGCATGTGAAATACAAAGGATAAGTAATGGTTTTATTATGCTGTTCATTAGGCCCCACTAGTCTAGTACTACCTGATTTTGAGTATAGTCACACACTTACTGTAGAATTTGACTATATAAATATTCATCCACTCCAAAACAGCTTAGTCTTCATGGTGCATGTGCAAAACAAGGATTATCTGCAAGAACTTCTAAAGTTTCAGGATTCCTGCTGCCTGGTTTAGTAGAAATTCAGTAAATTCTATGTAAACAACTTAAACTCTGTAGAAGTAGAAACAATGTTACAACCAAGGGCCACAGTGTATTGACAAAAGAGTAGAGATATCAGAAAAGCAGCACATCTGAGACAATTGAGGTGTTTACACTACAGACTACTGTAGTGCAAAGGTATCCCTGCAGGCTCTACACACATATAAAAGTAGGTAGTCTCTACACTTATTTAAACCAGCTTTAAAAGAACTCACTCTAGCATCAGTATCTTGCCCTGGCAAGACAGCTGCTGACAGCTGATCCATTTTGACTCCTTTCTAACATATTAATTGTCAAAAAGACACAAGCATGAAGTTAGATTTTCATTCATTCTGTTTTGTTCGTATGGGATTTTTGTTCTTTATATCTGATTATGAAGAACTGGTTTTAGTGAAGGCCTTGAACCTGCAAAACTGAACCTGCTTAGCCTTGTCTCCCTGATTAATCCAGCTGAACATTCATGGAGTTTCTCAGGAGCACACAGTTAAGCAAGTACCTGCATGTTTGCAGGTTTCAGGCCTCAACTGTCCACATGCTTGCACCATCCATTTGTGATTACATACATTATTTCTTATAACGCCTCTAAGATTTAAAATGACTGTGCATTCCAGACATATAATTAGACTATACACTGGACTAAATCTTAATTTCAGGTAAGTCATCATAAAATGTAATTGAGATGAGGCTGCTGATTTCAAGTGCACTGCTTTGGATTTTTACTGGTGTTGCAGAAATTAAAATCTGGCCTATAGTAGCTATTGTTTCTATCCTGAAAAAAACCTTCTCTACAGCTCTTTTTTTTCTTCCTACTGATAGGGCAGTAAATAAGTACTTAGCCTGTAAAATGAATATGGTACGTGAAATACTTTGTCTTTGTATGCTTGCAATGTATGTAGCCTAATACAAGTATAGAAATGGATTAGACATTCCTCTTAACTAAAGAGATATATCAGTGCATAAAGTCACAGTCTGGGTTCATTTAGCCTTTTCATTTGTAGTGCTCCATATTACATGAGTGCAGATCTATTTGAATCTCTTTAATATTCATGATCCTCTCACCAGTCTGAGTGAAAGAGATAAAGCTTTTGATAGCAATCTCAGCAACTTGATTAACAATGCACTAATCATCACTACCATTGACCTGATTCAGAAATGTTTTCAATTCATCCATCACTTTATAACCAGAGATGATTGCATTACCTTACCATTTTTTATTTAAATAAAACCACATGAGCTGTAAATATCTTGCCATTTTACTAAATGCACCTTGGTACCAAATTAATTTATTTTTAAAACTAAATACCAAAATGACCTATAATAACCAATTAGGGCAGGAGCACAGGGAAAGTGTATCACAAGTGGTCTGCAATAAAATCAATTCACTTTTACTTCACATCAATAAATGTTAAATTGTGCCAAGGAATTAATTTTGCAATAAATTGTTATTGTTGTTATAAAATCTAACTAACGCATATTACCAGGAGTAATTATCCATATATCAGAATGCATTGAATGTAGAGTGTGCACTATAATTACTCCCAAAATTGCTTATCATTCAAATGGTAATTTTAGGGCTAATGTTTCTTTAACTATAACTTTAGAAATTTCATCTGAAATTTATTTTTTAGGGTTTTTTTTCCTTTACTTGGTACTGCAAAGAAAACAGAAAATGGACTGTGAAAAATGCAACAGATAATAAACATGCTAATGTAGTTTAATCAGTATTTCTTACTTTTATATATAATTGCCAAATGTTGTAACAGTATTAGTAAAGTAAGATATCTCATTTTGAGTGGAATTTCCTTCATGAGTGCTAACTGGAATCTCCAAGCCTATTCATAGCAATAGGTAGAGTGTGGGTTTGCAAAAAATACTAGCATCCAGCTCTGTGTGAATATTTTTATATTCTGTAGTGGTCATTAAGTGTTATTATTAGACATTAAATCTT
Source organism: Elanus axillaris (assembly GCA_026212715.1). Taxonomy (NCBI): domain Eukaryota; kingdom Metazoa; phylum Chordata; class Aves; order Accipitriformes; family Accipitridae; genus Elanus; species Elanus axillaris. The sequence continues at coordinate 26,912,520 of JANZLQ010000089.1, forward strand.
TTTACTGTCCTAATATTTGTGTTCAGCCTGAAGTCCACTCTCACAGGGATTTGGTTCAGAATTTTGAAACTGTAATATCAATGACCAAACTGGGGAAAAAAAAAAAAAAACTCTTTCTTGATTTATACAACTAGATAGATTAAGAGTTTCCCGTCCTCCAAATGTTTTGCCAGCCATTAATATAATTCCTATGGTGCACTGGGAATTATTCAAGACTAGCATAAACTAAAGCAGTGTACCGCCACAGACAATCATCCTAGTGGATGGGTAATTCTAACTTGCAATGTAGAAGAGCTAAGTAGAGATTCAAGCCTCTATACTATTTTGCCTTTTCTAGACCTGGGAACAATGAATGGTTAATTCCACAATGCAGATATTACCCGGCTTTTAATAATTCTTAAATACTGTGATTAAATTGGGTGGATCATTACATGTTTGTAGTTATGATGACTGTTTTCAGCTCACCTGAAGCTTTCTAATTGGGTTTGTTGCTTTTTTCTTTTTTAAAAATTTTAGGTGCCTTAACAGCATGATATATCTGAAGTTCTGGACTCCCCATGTCATAGAATACACCTGGAATGATATTAGTATTTTGTGTAACTCAGTCATCAGACATGGAACCATTAATATCTAGGTACAATTCTTAACAGTATCCAGTTGCTTATGGATGGGTTAAGTCTAAGCTAGTGGTGCTCGTTTAGTTTCATCATCACTATTTCAACTAACTTAGAAATTTTTGGCAACGCCTGTAGATAGAGCAGGGACTCTAAACAATTCTATTCATAGAACTGGTCACTGTGGTTTAGACATAATGACAATTATAAAAGGAAGAGATTAGGGAAGACAACTCAGCTGGCGCTGCTGTGTGATGAAGCTCTTCCATGCAATGGGAACCTCAGTCTATGCAACTGCTACATATAGTAGCTCAAATTAGACAACTGAATGGCTTTTGCAAATTATTTTAGAAAGATAACATTTGAAAAAACAATTGTGAAGTGCCATGAAAAAAAAATTTTGGATTCTGTAGGTGCTACTGAATTTGCAGCTTCATCAGGAAGTATTTGTGAAGATGGCCAAATCAGTTGTTTTTCAGATGTCTGTAACACATCCTGAAGATGTGACAGAATATTCTAACATTTTCTTTGCTGCCTTAGGTTAACTGCTGATGTCCAAAAACCCAGGAACCCAATCATTAGCAAGAATTTATCATGATCGAGAAAGTGTGCTTTCCTTTTGGAACAGAGCAACACCTTTTATAATGATGAAATGGATGATGTCTTAATTATTCCCCACATATTGTAGTTGTAACGAAACATTTCAGTAATAAGCAAGACATTTTAAACCTCCTAGCCATTGTGAAAAACTTCAGCATACCTGGGTGCATGGGACTTCGCGTACTCCATGCTGGATACACAGTCTAAGCCCACCAAGGTAGGTTCCTGTCTAGATCAATCCAAGTTAGGTGACTGATGTAAACCAGACTTACCCTCCAGAAGGACACAGAGAGGCTATCTGAAATTACACACCTATGGTAGCTAAAATTTGGTGATATGATTTTTATTGTACTGACTTTGGGTTTACATTTTTTCTTAATATTATTCCTTACAAAGTTTGAACACTCAGAGATGCCCAAGGGTTTTGTAAACCAGGTGCTGTTAAGTACTTTTGAAGATCCTGACACAATAAACTGTTAGGAATATTAAAGTAATATTTTGAGAATGAAATACAAAGAAAAAGGTAAAAAAGTTAAGATATCCACAAGACATATATAGTACTTAAAATAAAGCCTCTATATGTGAATTTGCTAAATGCACCTTTCACTTCTAGTAGATGCTTCTGATTCAATTGTTTTGTAGGTGCAAAAAATAGTTTCTTTTCATATTACTTTTAAGGCCCTTCTGAAGTGAATCATTTTTATCCAATGCGTCATTTTTAATAGATTATCTAGATTTAATTTTGATAAAGAAAAATGTGTATCAGCTTAGCCATTTAATACAAAAATACATGGCCTAGAGAAATGTTATTTTAAAGCTGTTTGCCTTTTAAATTGTAACAGTCTGTATACCTATTTGTCTAGACTCCATCAAGGGGACTATTGTAGCTGGAGGCATTGGTTTGAAGAAGACTAAAGGGCTACATCATGTCAAAGCCTCAAGTAGGAATTACTGCCTTTCTTGCCTCAGTTCACAGCTGTATTATGTCACCAAATCACATCACAGTGTAATCAAAGATGAATAAAATATTTTTTTTTCTTTACCTTAAATGCTTTCCCTGTCAATTACAATCAAAGGACATGATTTCAGGTCTGTCAGTTTGCTAGGTTCTCTCCTACTGATGACTCCAAAACTGTAATCTGCTAAATATAAAATGAATCAGAGAAGTCTTAGAATGATTCTGCTATTAAGAAGAGGAATGTTTTTCTCCCACAGGGGACAGGAAAGTAATTGGTCTTTAAAGAATGAAATCAAAGATGTTAAAAAATGACCTTTTTTGGTCCTTTCCTCTCCACCTTTGGCTTTTGGGTTTTTTTCTGTGCTGAACCTTCAGCCATTCAGTATTCTCCTCTTAAGAAGATAGGGGAAGTATTCTAATCAAATCTGTCCAGTTTTATGTGCCACTAGAGTAAACATTTAACTGGCATCTTGCTTGCTACATCACACCTTTTTTTCCCTCTGTATTATTGTCGATTAGGTGCTTTGTAATGGGCAGGCTGTACGCCTGCTGCACCTCCAACTTCTAGGCAGTTTACTAGCTTGATTACATCATTAACCATAATCAAAAACATTTCCCCAGAATGATTTTAGCTTTGTAGTAAGGATTGCTTCCTTTGATCTCAGTAGCATCATTTTACGATAGGTTGCTCCTCATTTACACTACAAATGCTGGCAAAAATGAAAGTGGTATCTTCACTAGTAAGACCAAATAAAATAAAATAACTGGTTCAGCAGTCATGCCAGCTGCTTTCATTGATGAACAATCACTTTTTTCTTGTAAGAAAAAGTATGTATATACATATACATATATGTATGTGTGTGCGTGTGTTATTCTGTGTACTGCAATTTCCTAATGTATCCTTGCATTATACTTACCAACGCATCCCTTTTCAATATTTAAAATGTGGTAAAAAGCGTGTCAGTGGAGTGCAGCCTTGCAAAACGTTCTCAGTCACAGCAAAAAATTTCATTACACCTACATTGCTTGCATATAGACCAGAAGTTTATTTTAGTGCACTGTAGTCTTGTCAGAAGCCTCATAGATAGCAGTCTTAGTTTTTATGATTTCTAATTGCATGTGTCCTTATTATAAGGCTAGTTCAATAGTTATAGCTCATACCAATTACCTGCACTATGAAAACATCAAGTAACCACTCCAAAACTGAAAACCTAGATGGCAGACTTACCTACTACAGTGAAATTATACATGTGCTATTCTAGAGCACTAGCAGCAATACACCAGATGCATATAATAAAAATCACGTTTGATCTGTACTGTCTCCAGGACTGAGCTAGAGCTGACCCATGTGGGTGTGACAGACAGAGGATGTTCAAAGACCATTATACTGGCAATGCCCTTGATCTCTCCTGTGCTCTTCCTGTCATATTTTACAGTTGGGGCTTTTGGTCTTTTACGGTAGATCTAAAGTGTACTGGGGGAAGCTGGGAAGTGTTTTGTGGCCTGCAGCGTATGTCAAAGGGATAGAAAGGGAAGAGATGTTCTGTGGACCTCTGCAAGCTGTGCATCTATGCTTGACTTCTGGGGACTAGGTTTGATGGCCCAGCTGGTGCTGTTCAGTCACATGTCCCCACCTTACTCCATTCAGCCACTCCATGTACTGCAGGATCACAGGACATGGAGGATTTACATAACCTCTCACCTTCCCCTATTAGAGCTGGACAGCCAGGAGCGGGGTGCCTGTAGCTACTCTGGATGACAAGTCTTACTTTGTAGCAGATTTTGTGGTTGAATAGATTCCCCAAAACCTTATTTCTTTATTATTTTATTCCCATTTCGAAGGAAAAATGCTGCACTTTACAAATGTCTAACAGGCACTTGTCTTCCATATGCTTGTTTGAGGAGCAGTAGAAAAGGAAAAGGAAATTAGTGCCGTCTTCTTGTTGGTTAAACCAAGGAAATTTGTTTGATGTTCTTCAGTTGCTGATAGTTTTGTAGACTCTAATATAAGCCTGAAAGAAACAGCATAAAAACCCTAAAAGCTCAAAATCTGCTGAAATTGTCATCAGCTTATGCCATCCACAGTGGCAGAGGACTAGGGTTTTCTGGCGATACACTTTCAATTTTTAGAGATGCCAATGAATAAAGGAAGGGTAGCAACTGGGTGCCAATGAATAACAAAAGGGTAGTGACTGGGTCCTACCTTGGCAGGTGTCCAAGCAAGCCATGATGTATTTATGTGGATATTCTCTGGCTTTTCAGAAAAAGAAAAACAAACAGAGTCTCTAGTGGCCAAGTCTAAAATGGTCACTGCCTTTAGTAGGATGATGCACAGCACAATCTATAAACATGGAGACACAGGAAGCAGACTGCCTGCATCCATCAATTTAGTAAATGCCTCCAGATTAGCAGAAATATTTTGAAACAGCCAATAATTATAAGAGTTGCTTGCCATTGCATAATTATTTTATAAACCACATAACATACAACTGTTACTAACTCACAGAGGCCCTCTTCACACTGTACCATATGGCTAATGGCTTCTATTGCACATCGCACCATACTGAGTATTCCTTCTCATCATACTGTATTGGCTACTGTCTCAGTTTGCTGCTAATGTCTGTGTTACCCTTTCACTGCATGTTTATTTTATGAAATTGTGGCATCTGTTTTTGGTGTTTATTCTAAAATGACAAAGTGCTACATCTCCAGCCCTAGCCTGAAAATTACCTCAATATTAATTTCCCAAGATAGATTTAAAAATATATTTTTGTTGACTTTTTCCTGAGTCTCTGATAAATAACTTTTGACCTTTTTAGCATTTTGATTTAAAGGGCATTTTTTGTTTCTTGAATTCTGTTCCTGAATGATTTGCACTGTGTAAAATTGTATCTTTTCTTTCTGTGGGTGAAAACCACGCTTCATCTACACTGACCATGCTACCAAAATATTAAATTATAAATAGCCTTCTTTTTCATTTACCTCCCAAATGTCTTCATAATCTTTTCACAGCAAATATTGAATTCTAGTATGAAGGCAGTATTGTGGGACCTGTACACCAGGACCTCACACAAAGAACATTTTTCAAAGTTTCAGTGGTATCACAGCAGCTGGAATATAATTTAAAAACAAAAGAACTAAGTACAGCAATGGTAACCTATATTATAAACTTTCTTAACAATACTTTGAATGAGTGATTAGAATTGGAACGGTCCTATAGATTTTAATTCTATGTCATCAACCAATGTGTCAGATTCAGGCAAAACTGATTCGACCCCAGATATCAACAACAACTAAAGACGCAAACAACTTGCATTTGCGAGCCCAGTTCCAACAAAAGTCATGTTTGACATGGGCCAAGCGTATGCTGTGGAGCTGGGTCATTTGCAGTCACTCTCTCACAGAAAAATCCTGGAATCTCTTCTGCAGCCACAGACACCCCTTGACAACAGAGACAGTACACAGTCAATTGGGCAAGACAGCCAGGTCAAGGGTAGCTACAAGGCTAGCAATAGTACAAATGCTATGCACTTGCTTCTCCAAGATGAATCACATGGAAATGTGGTGGTGACCATCTATGTGCAAGTGTTGTGCTGTTGGCCCTTGGTGTAAGCCTCACCATGGGACTTTTTGGTTTTAGCATTTGACCCTGCTCTTGTTAAAGTTGGTGACTTGTTTCCCAGGTACTTCAGCGGGACCAGAATATGGCCTTCGGAGGACAATCCAGTTTTGAGTTCCTCAGAGTCTGTTTACTTTAATGCAAATTGACCATGACCAGTGTCCCATGGGATGTATCCTGGCAGCCCTGCATGGCCTGGGGACTGACTCATCCACCAGCTCAGAGCTCACCTCATCTTCCAGCATGGTTCCCCTACAAATGGCCTGTTCTCTCACCCTGCAGACCAGTACTAAAGCTAAAATCAGTCTGCTCACTCAGTCTATCTGCTGACAGATAACACAGTTCCAGAGAGCTAATTGGCAAATTTAGGCATTTGCAATACTTGGCAAAATTACTCAAATTTGTTCAAGTATTTTTGAAGCTGTCTCTGCTGCTCATGGTGTTCCTCGGGCACTTACAGTAACTGATACCTAGGGAAAGAGAAGGAAGACCCATTCCAGCACACCAACTCTCTGTGGAATACTGTATGCAGCAACTACAGAGCCTTAACTGCTGCTTAATAAGTTTTTTAATTGACCTGTTCTAGTTTAAAGTGTCTTGTGTTATCTTTTGCTTGTTTTGGTTTTTTTTTCTAGATGTCATGCAGTGAAATTGCCTCAGTGAAGCAAAGACAGTGAAACAGTCATGCACGATGTGTGCAGACTAAACCAGAGGATTCCTATGCATCAGTCTACACATGGAGCTGGCTACACTTCCAATCCATCATTTGGAAAATGCTAGTAATGCAAAAAGAGGAAAACATTCTGGCAAGAACAAGGAAGGAGAAAGCATTTGTTAAATGCCTGATGGACAGTTGGAAAACTTTAGATTGATTCCATTCAAAATCCTTGCATACTTAAGTGCAGTTTATTGCTTATTAGCATGACCTAGTGCTTGTTGAATGGACATGACTGTGGTTTTGCCAACTGCATTGAAACAGAAACGGGTTCCCACAGTAACTTCACATTAATATTAGCACGACCTGAGTACTATCAGCTGTGCAGTTTTATACAAAAAAAAATGACACTTTACCATATGTTTAATAGGAAATTCACCCATTTTCCTGTTTGCAGTAAATCATAAAATTAAAGGTTTTTTCTCTATTTTTTCAATTTTAACTTTTGCAAATCTAGAAAAAATTTTAAATGGAATAAAAGAAACATGATACACTGAATTGGACAAATAGGAGGAAAGCAAAAAGGAAAAGGAAGCATTAAAAAATAATTTTTTTCTAAATATTCTTGGGCAAGTAAGGGAAGAATTGAGTTCAGAATATACTATCTAATCTGTCTGGATTGCCAGCATGTCTTTCATGAAATGAAGATTCATAAGGAGCCAATAGGTAATCTAAGCAATATAAACAGTCGTCAAATAAAGGACCCTCAATAGTGACAATAAGAGAGCCTTATACTTAAATTGGACTGTTGGCTTCATGAAAAAAGTTCTTTACATCAGACATTTTGGCCTGCAGAACCACAGAGGCATGCTTTACTGTGTTTGTTGTTGTCTCACAGATTATGGAATCACCCTGTGAAACAAAGTTTGACTTTACCTTGTGATTTCCTTTGCATCTATGATATTTGAATTAAGGGTTATTCAAAAGTTATGCCTCATTTCCTTCCATACCTCCATCTCCAGACTGCTGTCAAGTATTATTTATTAACTCTATTATAGTACCACATTGAGACCCTAATCAAGATTATGCCCCTACTGTGTTAAACTCTGTGCATTATAAAATAAAAGATAATCCTTCTCCCAAATTCTTACATCAACATAAGTGAAAGATGTTAGCATAACATGATAACATAAAAAGAACTTAAGTGACTTGATCAATGGCCGATGGTAAGTCAGTGGCAGAGCCAAGACCAGCATAACTTCCCAGGTCCAGCCCCCTGCTCCGAATCATCAAGGATGTAACAGGAATGATAGTAAAAATGTATGAGAGAACTATTTTTTTCAAGAAGAAGGAAAAGAGTTTCACAGCTTTGTTACATTATTTTTTAACAGCTACCTGAATTGTCCCTTTGGACAGGCATCTTTTTGGCTTGGCAGAAATAAAGGAGAATGTAACAGAATGCTTATTGACAGGAGAAAGAAAACCAAAACTTCTTTGTGTTAGTTAAAAAGTCATTACTATGAGGGCAAATATCTGTTCTACAGTATCTGATGTTCTTCCCTTTTCAGTGCCCGAGATCCACTGTTTTTTCTCTATTCTCTCACTGTATTTTAGACAAGATGGAATAGAGGTTCCTTGGCCTCATTGACCCAGTGTAGCAACAAAGATACATTAAAGGAGATGTGGTTACCCTAAGCAGGAAAAATACATCCCCTTCCAGATGCAGCCTCTGGTTTTTAAGAGATACAGCATTGACTGACTAGCAGACAAATAGTAGAATCTGTTACTATTGTGATAAGCTATTTTAACAACTAATACATATTTTAGGGGGAACTGTATTTGGTGCTTAGTATGTTAATCTTAGCGGTACATGCCATTGAATTCCTTGATCTTCGTTTGCTTTAAAATAACGACAATTAATACAGAAAGGTAGCTCTTCACAATAGGTGTAGATTTACTGTTGATGATCTTCCTTAACTACATGATGAAAAGGCTTAATTCCTGAAAGGAAAATTCTAGGTTGCCACACTGGACTGGAAATAGCCAAGTTAGACAAACAGCAGCAAGCAGAGCTTGGATGATCACTTAAGACTATTTCCAAATGCACACACAGTAAGGACAAAGGGGTTCTTCTACAAAACACTTCCTATTAAATAATTCTTGGAGTAGCTCAACTTAGTCAAGAACTTGGAGTTAAAATCAGATAAATCCTACTGCCTACAACTGGGTTTAGGCATCTGCATTTAACAAGAACCTCAAAACCTTTTACAGATGAATTGTGGCTGAGATATATGCAGGCTGAAGAGCTCTTCAGAATCTGTTCCAATGAAAATATTGTCTAAGTACATAAGCATTAGAGCTGAACAAATAATTCTCGATGAATAATTTATCTGATTGATTTCCTCTTTTTATTCTCTCCCTTTTCAGAGGCTATGCACGGACAGAACAAAAAGTATATTGAATTTATTCATTATTTGAAATTATTCACAATCTTGTTCAGTGAATAATTCTAGGCCTGCAAATCCTTTGAACTGTGGACTTTGAGTAGCTAATTTGCAGCTCACACCATAAAGTGTGTAATAACGAACTAACTAGCTAGCCAAGCACAGTTTTTAATTGCAGGAGGCTGACATCTGAATGAGTCTTGTTTTAAATTCAGTTCAGTAAGTGTACAAATGCTCAAGCTAAAAAGTCATTTTTCACAGGCATTTTCCCTACTTCAGTGCAAGTGCTCCAAGGATGGGTTTGAAGTATTTGGAGGATACAAGGCTGCCCATTCACACAATTCTGATAGTCCCCTTTTCTTCTAATGAACCTTAGCAATAAACAGATGAACTTATTCAGGAGCAGAAACATTCAACTTAGTGTGAAAGCGCATATTAATAAGACTAATAAGAAGGTTCATGTGACAGGTTTTGCCTAACTGAGAGCTCACACAGACAAAAAAGGGAAAGGAAAAATATCGCCTTGAACAAATGAAAACAGGGAGTTGAGTCTGGCAAGTCTCCACAGAGCCAGAACCGCAGTCATTTTTTGTGCTTTTTTCCTTCTCTGCTTTATTTACTCCTGTCTGTCCTTGACAGAATGATCAGTTTTAAAAATGAACTTCTTCTGGGTCTCCATATCACTCTTCTCCTTGAAAGACTGGCTACAGAGAGCTGATCAAAACAGAGGGCAGGTAGACAACCAGAGCAGGATTTCAAGAAAGGCTTTAGCATGCTTTAAAGTGTTTCAGCTAGGGGGTTGCAGAGGTCAGAGGCAGCATTAACTGGAATTTGTCTGCCACTTCTTTGGTGTTTCTGGGTATCCCTAGAGGCTTTCTCATATCCTACCTTTGAACTTCAGACTTCTAGCATGCGGGTGTATATCTCATTCCACAATTTTGATTGTGAATCTAGCCAAAGAAAGAAGCTAGAGTTTATTTACCACCCATCAATCAGCAAATAAATTATTTACAGATGTGTTCATTTATTTGACTCTTTCATTTATTTACTTATGACTACAGCAAATACCGCCACCAGATAGTGTCCAGATGGAAAACAATTACCTCACACTGGAACCGTATGCTTCCTAAGAGAACTTGAGAAATTATTTGAATTTCAGGCAGTTAGAAACACTTAGAAGTAAGTTTAGGCCTGGTTTTGCAAGAAAATCCCCTTTGGATACAGTTGCAATTAAATCTTTCTGATGTAGCCCCCCCTCCCTTCCCCAGCCCCCCCGCAAAAAAAAAAAAGATTTGACCTTCAGAAAGAGGCTTAGGATACTGTGAGTCCAAACTGAATGGTAATCCCATGTAAGTGGCAACTCAAGAGTAGACTCTAATCCTCTGAAAAACTGCCCTGTGCACTGTGTCAAGTACAAGAGTAACCAACCCGCGTTGTTTACCCAAACACACGTCACCTAGGGCTCAGAATCTTGCTAGATGTAGCATGTCAGAATTTACTAGGAGAGGAAGAGCCCTTTGATTACATTGGAAAAGAAATAATTAGAATCGTACTAGCAGATCAAATTGGAATACAAAACCTTACACTACTTGAAGTTGCTTAATAAGCTTTATAACTACTTACAACATTATAACCACTGAGGTAAAATGGGAGCACAATGACACTGATGTAATATAGGTCAATATAGAGGACAAGGAAGAATATAACTCTATATTCTTCACTGGCATCTCACACACTTCACAAATCCAGGTAAGAAACAGTTCTGCAGTAATATCTAACACCAGCAATCTGCAGTTTGAGACCCTCTTTTCTGTATCTCCAGACCGTCCTGAAACAGAATCCAGCCTATCATCTGGATCATTAGAGTCCAAAACTCTACAGGCCCCACATCGTTGCTCAAATGGTAGAAACAATAGCTTTCATCTGCACTCCTCCAAATCCAGATGCGCTGTCATTTGCTCCTGCTGTGGCATTGCATTTTGAACTTTGGCTGGGTTGTGCCTTACAGGCAAAATGTATCCCTTATAATTCCAGAGAAGAATTGAATTCAATTTCCAGACATCTTTTAAAGATATTTGTGTTTCAGATACGTGGTCATTTGGAGGGATATTTTTTCAGTCCTGCTCTTTCTGTTACTTCTTTCAGGTGATGGAATGGGATAGAACTCTTGCAAGAATTCTCCCAAGGAATGGTATTGGATGACAGCTTAAAAGCAAGTGCAGTACTTGGGTATTTAAATAAATAAGAAATCAGGATGAATTCAGGAAACAGTTTTTACATACTAAAAAGAGCACAACCCTGTACTAGAAAGAACTGTATGACCATCTTGTTTAAATAAGAGACAAGAAGATGATCAACATCATGCCTTATTAATAATAAAACTGGAAGTAATAACTATGGAACTAATCTATCTTGGAGAGAACAGTATATTCCTGTATTTCCTGTCTTGGAGGGAAGAGCAGATTTTTGCCACAGAAACTCCTTTCTACATCCAAAAAGATGGGTTTCATCAGAAAGCTTATTTCTTGTTGTAAAGAAGCTGAAATATTTTGGAGGTTTGCCAGACATCATGAAAAGCTAGTTTTCCTAGGGATTTCTTCATATCAAGGAGTATGAGTCCCATTAACAAGACAGGGAAGAAAGATATTAAAGCCTTGAAAATCCTTACGCATACACACACACATATTCCAACAATTTTACAAGTAATACTTCACTTTTTAAGAGATTCTAAGGTGTTTTCCAAAATAGAAAGAAGCAGGTCAAGTTCGTTCAACCAAAAGTGATTTGGACAAGGACACCAAACACAAAAGAAATTCTGAAGGCTTAGTAACAGAGAGGCAAAGAGACCTTCCTTCAGTTTTTCCTGTCCAGGAATCTGGGAAATGGCTTTGCCTTGATTGACCTTCCCTAACAGAATACAGATCAGCATGGGATACTTCTGGACGCTGTTACTTACAGACTGGAACATGGCTTGTCAACCATAGACTGCAGCTGATACATACGTAATTTAACAGCTATGAATTCCTTCACTTGCCAAGCACCTTCAGAGAATTTCCATTATGCAGACAGAAGGTGATCACCATAAATTTAATAGCTTACAGATCTTTTTTTCTGTTGTTCATGGTTAGCCTTTTACATTTTCAGCTTACGAAGGTACAGATGGGATTCCCTAAACAGTACAGAAGCTAGATATGCTTATGCCCTCCATTATACTACAATATGAGTTTACAAACATGAAGTCTCTGATCATTAAGTAAACTAAATACGCTTATAACTTGAAATCACCCTATCAGTGCTATGGTTTTACATTCTTATTTTCTTTTTTTGTTTTGTTTGTCTGATATAGAATTATTTTTTCCAAGGCTAAATAAATAGCAGATGGGTCAATCTTTAGGTTGCAAGTTGTATCTTTTCATTGCCAGGTAATATTCATAGCACAGCAGGGCTAAATGATGCTCCACAGTTTGAGGGCATTTGATGGAATCTTTTCAGTGATTACTTTAAGTGATGACATTTAAGTTGTATGAAATGGACATCTAAACCTTTGGATTTTGGAATGAAAACTGTTGTGGGAAGGTATTTTCAATGGCACAAGTGTGAATCATTTAGCCACCTTCCTTTTTGACTAATCTTATTGTCATTGCCCAAAATTAAACAATTCAAATCATCTTGACACCCATAACATCTTTTTAAAGATTGACTAGCTTTTCACTTTATGATACTACCCTCTGAATATGGGAGCCTACAACTGGAGATGGCACCCCAGATGTGGCCTCACCAGTACTAAGTAGAGATGAAGAAACACCTCCCTCCATCCCCTGGCAACTCCTTTCCTAATGCATTGCAGGCTGATGTTCAATTTGATGTGCACCAGGACCTCTAAGGCCTCTACAAAGCTCCTTTCCAGCTGGTTGGACTTCAGCCTGTGCCAGTGTCTGCAGTTATTCCTGCCCAGGAGCAGGACTTTGCATTTCCCTTTGTTGAACTCCATGAGATTCCTGTCAGCCCATTTCTCCAGCCTACTGATACCCTTGTGAATAGCAGCACAGCCATTTGGTGTATCAACCACTTCAACAAATTTTGGATCATCTGCAAACTTGCTGAAGGTGCACGCTGTCCCATCATCCAGATCATTCATGTCAAACATTATTGGCCTCAGTATTGACCAGTGGGATGCACCACTGGCCCCCAGCTGGACATCATGCTGCAGTTGAGCTAGATTTCAGTCCACCTCACTGTCCACTTACCTAGTACATACTTCATCCGTTTGTCTGTAAGAATGACGTGGGAGGCAGTGGCAAAAGCCTTGCTAAATTCAAGATATAAATTCAAGTTATAAACAGAATCAGCTGTTCTCCCCTCATCCACCAAACCGGTCATCTCATTGTAGAAGGCTGTCACGTTGGTGAACCATGATTTCCCCTTTCTAAATCAATGCAAGTTACTCCCAATCGCCTTCTTGTCCTTCATATCTTTGAAAATGGTATTCATTCAGCAGCAACTTTTTTTTTCTTGATAATATTGACGAAGCATCTTATATCCACCTAAACATTTTTTATGGATTTAAAAAAATCTGATATTAATACTGGTATATCACTGAGAACAACAAATAGTAAGGACAAGTTGTGAAACATTCCTGGTTCAGAACTTCAAAGGTAGGGCAGAAATCTAGGCTAGGATAAATTATAATTCTCTTAATTAACAGACTTATAATGGAAATGCAAATTCTGAGAGAAATGATAAAAGGAAGTGTAGATCCTAATTACAGCTTATCAGAAAAATATTTTTAAAATGTTGAAGTAATTTCCATTTTGCAGGATTGAGAATGATCACAGTCTCTTCACAGCAAAACCTTTCCCACAATCTTCCAAAAGGTTTTTGCCTTGGTTTGTTTTTATGTCTAACAGAATAAATTTTTTGCTAGTGAATTCATTAAAAAAAATCAGTAAAATCACAGTTTCTCTAATAAATCATTAAAAGGTACAAATCTGAAAAAATGAACAAACTTTTTTTTAAAAAAAGTTCTGTTCTGATGAACAATTTTGTGCTGACTCCATTTAAATAGAGTCCATTTAAATACTTCAGAACATTAGAGCAGGGTGAGGCCTGGGGTTTTATGTTTTTTTAAGAGAGTGATGGAAATCACATCCTGGAAGTGCTGGTTCTGCATTAGGAACCCATTGGCTGTGATCAACAGGAGGAGGAGGAGGATCCAGCCGACCCCCACTCTCCTTCAGTGTTGTTGCTATGGCAATACTGAGCATCAGATTAGACCAGCTGTAAAGAGAGACATGCTGTGTGCTCCCCAAGTCCCTACTTTGCTCTTTCTTTTGTTGGTTTTTTTTTATTAAAATAGCATTACAGATTGTTTGCACTGAACATGTATAATAATAATGTGTGAAAGAATAAACTCATTAGACAGCAGAAGCTACCGTCAAGGCAAAAACCGAGCGGCAGTTAAAAAGAAAAAAGCATTTCATATGTGTGATACACCCTCATGTTTCAAGACAGAGCCAAAAATTGAATGAAACCTCTCTGCGGTTACATTAGTACATTAATATTCATCACTGGTGTTTAGGTTTTTTAAACTTTCCTTTTAACCCACTGTCAGAAGCAGGCACATACCATTTGCAGCACTGACCTGAAGTGGTGTATAACCTTCTAAAAGAACTCTAACAGAAACCTAAAATGGAAAACTCCCAACTAACTTAGAGCATCCTAAAAGAGAATTGCAGAAGAGTAATTACTAAATGAAACACAGAAACTTCAATTCCATTGTGTGTTGGATTTTTCACCTTAAAAACTACATTTGCTGTCTTTCACTTATCTACTCCTCTTCCTTTAAGGCTGCTTAAGTTTAGCATTAAAGTATGGTAGGGATAAATCCCCTGAAAAAATCCCCTGGCTGCTTCTATTTACGCATATGCATGCACACACACACACAAACACTCTGACATTTTTGCTCTAGAAAAAGAATACAACATTTTAAGAGGTTGCATGTGTCCAAGATGCACATACTGCAGGAATCAGGGAATCCAGAAAAGGTTCGTCATTGTCTGAGTCCTGTGCAGCCAGTCTCTCCTCTTGGTAACTCAGGGTCTGGCTGGCACATTGGCAGTGTTTTCCAAATTCCATGCACTCTTTTGATACTTAAGCACTGTGACTGAATAGCTTTTACTTAGCAGGTTTCCTCAATAAAGCACCAATCAAGCTGAAAGAAATTGTTTAATCCATGACTTGGTCTAAGGCCAGGTCAAGTTGGTCTCATTTATCATCTTTTTAAGGTGGAGCTTTTAAATACAGGCAGATGATACAGCTCTAAGTGTTGGAACCCATATGGAGAAGGTATGGCTCTATTACTATTAACAAGTTGTTGTTAATACCTCTTTGCCAAAGTAGCAGAACACAGCGCCTGGTCAAACATAAAAGCCTTTGAAGATTCTTATGGGAATTCAGTTAGACTTTCACTGTGTAAATGCACAATTTGTTTCTACTATATAGACCTTGAAATGAGGTAGATCCCAAAGGCTATAGCAAAACATCTGCAAGATCCTGTATGGGTCAAATATTCTACTGATGTGATTTTCTCTTTGAAAATTGGTTTACAGATGGTTAGCAAGGTGTTCACAGTGTTCAGTTTTATTATTTCATTGTTGACATTTGCGTCCAGTGCTCTGAAAATAACTTTGTGAATTCAATGCAATAATTACTGCCTAAAGGAAACATTATTCGGTTACGTGAGGAAATTAAAGCAAGTCATTTCATTTCTTTTATTATCATTTATTAACTTCCCTCCATATGTAAAGCATCAGAGAATGTAGAGGGGAGTTTCAGAAGAATTACTCTTTACAAAGTCCAATCCTGCTACATTTACTTTGAGGCTTGGCATCAGCTGGATTTATCAGCCAGATTCTGCAGAACAATGCTTTGCCCTGGTGTGTATCACCATCAAATTCTGGCTCTTCATCAATACAGCTAGCCCAGGGAGAGCAGCGCCACTTAAACAGTGATCGTCAGGGGAAGAACAGCTGATTTAAGAGCTCTTATACTAGAAAACAAGGAGTATGGATATGGACATTCTCTACAGACAAGATGATCAGAAAATGGTAGGTTCAAAAGAAATATTATTTTTCTCCATGATGAGAAGGGGAATAGTTTCTTAAGTTGTTCTTGTTTACTGTTGAGAAAACTTTGAAAGAGTAAAGTTGTTCATCTTGGGAATTGCCTTATTTCATTAAAAAAAAAAATCAGGGCACTTAGGCTACATTTATAATCTGCTTAATACTAGTAGTTGATTTAAGTTTGAGCATTCTTAAAAGGTCTCAATTTACCTTGTAACAGCAACACTGAGCTCTCAAAAGTGCAAATGTAGACATTGTCAGATGTGTTCTGTGGCGAACAGCCAAGAAAATCCAGTGCTGAATCTCAGTAAAACTAATAAATCTGAACAATTAATGTGCCGATTACAATCACTATCAGCTGTCATGCCAAAAAATGTAATTCATTAAATAAAAATTAGTTATTTATTTCTGATTGTTTTAACTGTATGTATCTATTTTAGACACATGGAAAACTGGACAATGAGAAAGACTGGGTTTTCCCTTCTTATTTCCCCTGTTTATTAAAAATACACTTAAGAAATAAAACCTTAGGAGGGAGGGGAGGGGAGAAGAAAATATATTATGCCTCAAAGGAAAGAGAAATTTGCTGGATACAACAGAAAAAAATTATTATAGTTTTCCATGTGGAAATAATATAGCTACAGCCAGCACACCAAGCCTGATTTCAGATCAGCATCATCTGTTGTGTATGAACTACTCATGTAACACAAGCAATTGCGAGGCTAACTTCAGTGTCAGCCTGAAGGGTTGGCTTTACTATGCCTTTGTTTGCAAAAGGTAACACTAAAGTTTTTGGAGGGATGTTTGTAATTTTAGTTAAATCATCATTTGAAAAATATAAACAGAAAAGTACCTTCATGTCAGGTAAAGGTACTTTGGGCCTAACAGACATCTATCTGTCCTTTTCCAGGCAGCACAGGAACACTGCATAGCAAATGTGACTTGGGGTAGGAGAAAGAGCACCAGGATTTTTGTGTTTGCCTGCAACACTTCAGTTGGTATTAGTTGTGAATCAGTCCAGTCCATATATTTACACTGGCCTTGGCTTAGGATCATCCCCATCTCAGTTAGGAGCACACCTGCGGTTGCTCACTTCATAGCTGATGTAAGGAAATAAACAGCTCCAAAGGGGCAAGTCTAACTGCAGAGGAAAGGAGCCTGATTTAATCACCTAGCTGAGGCGCCTGAGCTTGATCGGGATAAATTAAGGGGGTCTGATTAATTTTGTTCTTTTTCTGAGGGAAGAAGAGTTCTGTGCTGCTTGTAATATAGTGAAACTGTTTTCCAGTACCTGTGAGTCCCTCAGACTGTGCCAGAAATGGTGCCATCTTTGGGGGAGGAAATCAGGGCTTCCCATGATACCTCACACCACTTTTATGTGAAACTGGGATGGTTACACTTTGACTCAGAGCAAACAAAAAAATTTACTGCAGAAGTGAGTGCATGGCAACACACTTAGCATTTTAATAATAATGGCTCACTGCAGTACCATTTCTAATCCTTTTTTACTTTTTTTTTACATGAAAATGGATTAATGGTCCATTTTATGATTTTCCAACACTATTTGTTGCAAGGCTCAGGCATTCTGCTCAGATGGCTAACCTCTTCTGTGAGCTTTAGAAGTGTGCCCTGGTTTGCTCTTTTCAGTCTGCTGCATGTTGAATATTTATCTGGGTTTTTCTTCAGTCCACCTCCAGATTTCTGATTCTTGTGATTTATGACAAAGACTTTAATGACACTGGAAAGGACAGCCACCTCAATCTCATTGTTTGCACAATCAAAAGATCATAATCCAGCTGCAATAAATCTCAGCTCTGATGAGAAATAATCTGGCATTGCCTAAACATGACATGAAATATGTTAAGAAAAGTCTGTCTTAGTTTCTAACT
Organism: Elanus axillaris; assembly: GCA_026212715.1. Classification (NCBI taxonomy): domain Eukaryota; kingdom Metazoa; phylum Chordata; class Aves; order Accipitriformes; family Accipitridae; genus Elanus; species Elanus axillaris. The sequence continues at coordinate 26,930,420 of JANZLQ010000089.1, forward strand.
TGCAGCTTGAAGCTAAGAGCAGTGGATGAGATCCAAAGTCTACAGAGCACTTTTTGGTCTTGGTCTTTGAAGCTTACTAAGACTTTCTCAAACTGCATTTTATAAGCCCACTATATATTTTTCCTTGTAAAGCCCACGTATCTTCTTGTAATTTTTTTCCCTCCCTATCCAGTTGAAACCAGTATATTCATAGTATGATCAAAGTGCAAATGTTGACATTTACACTGCTGGACATTTAAATAAAATTCTTATGTAAGTATCTATTAGGCAAGATTTACTTCATGCTATTTTCAATCAACTAAATAGGCAAGCAGTATATATAGAAAAATAAATCCCCTATTCATACTTACACAAATATTTCATGTACACTTTGTTTATTCATTGGAAGAAACTGAGCGTATCTTCCGCAGTTTTACCACAGGTCATCTGAAGGGCAGTATCAGGATTCCTGTGATCCATGTAGGCCTCCCAAGGGGGCAAAGAACAAGACCTGTTTGATCCAGCACCTGCTGTGAAACCATCACTTGGATACTTTTTTGTAAATTTTTGCCAGACTGTGAATAGTATAAATATGTAAGAAAGAGCAACAGGAAAATCAGCTGGATATTGACAAAAACGCCATTAGGAGCCACTGATCAATCATTTCAGGCTACGGGGTTTTTTCTGCTGGGTTTGCAGCTTCAGCAAGGTCAGCGGTTGGCATCAGCATTAGCAGACAGAGGCCACCACATAGTTTTTAGCTGCACTTTACCACACTGTGCTTTTGCATCATGTCTAGAGGGAACGTGCACAAAATGCAGAATATGGCAGTTGGCATTTTTGTGCAGTATGTATGACTGGCAAGCAGTTTGGACACTATTTGATGAGCATTTGGGATACCCTGATAGGGTTTAGCTATACAGCTTCTAGGAATCATCAGATTCTAATTCCACAGAAAAACTTCAGCAAAAATCCTCTTAATTGCCAGATAGATTCTTGGAGGGTTGTTTTGTTTTGTTTTAAGTTTAGGTCCTCTGGAACTTGACAAAAAGACCTTAGGGAATGGATTTGAGTAATGATTTTCTGAAGCTATTAAACTTAACAATGACTTCAAAGATTTAGCATCTGTTTTTTAAATGTTTGCATGAGGCTGACAGTTGGTATACAATGTTTCACCCCGTTGCATTTGGCAACTACCAAGATATTAAATGTTACATAAAATACAAACTTTGCCTGAAACCATGGTTCTGATCAGGAAGAAGACTATGAAATATGGCATCTTCATGTTCATCAGCCCCAGGTGAGGGTTTAAAGTCTGCTTGACTTACTGACACACGTACCTTTATGTCCTTAATCATTTGTTAGCACCAGAAAAAGGCAATGCAGTGAGGCCAGAGTGAGTTTCACTCCCTTCTGGCTCACGTATCAGGAGCTGTTAGCAAAATTCCAGCTCCATGGTGGGGATATGCGAGTCCAAAACAAACAAGATGTTTTTCAGATGCTATGTGTTTAAAGCTCTGACACTTGGAAAAATTTATTTTATTTTATTACTGTAAATTGAGCAAGTTTAATTAATATCAGCTCACTGACAAACAAGTATGCTGGTTTAATGGTTGCTTTTCACACTGTGCAACAAATCCTGACACACAAGCCTTTATAGGAGTTGAAGGCCCAGACAGCAGAGCTAATGTGGTTCCACTTGCAGCTGGGTGAAGGGTGAGAGAAACAAATCTGTGCAGCCCCCTCCCCTTTATGAGCAAGTTCCTCCGTTCCATTTACAGGCCTAAAGTACGGCCAGGGGCTCTCAACTTCACCAGCCATGTGGAAAAATTTCCATTTGGAAGAAACTTACATCACCTATTGCTAGACCTGTCCTGGGTCTCCACAGGTAGTGTGAAAAGTGAATAACTTACTGTTCCTAAAACTCAGATTACCTCCTATTTGTCCATTCACCCTCAGCACTATCTAAACCACCTGTGAGTTAGCTCCATTATTTGGCTCTTAACTATATGGGATCCAGTTGAACCAGTAATTTTATCTAACAAAAGCCACATAGGAAGAAAACAAATGAAACAACACTGACTTTTTAATGCCACTGACCACAAAATGCGATGACACTACTTTGTCACTGGTTTGCAAACTGATTGCTACCTTCTGCATAGGTAGCCAGTGTTTGTGATCAAGACGTCAAACACTTATATGCATCATTATAAACTGTAAAGCAGGGCACAGTCTAGGCACTGTATTTGAATGTAAGTGTGTAAGTTCTTAGGAAAGGAAACAAGTGACATTTCAAATCTATAAAACAATTCTTCCAACTTCTCACTATTCCTCTCCCAATTTATTTAGTTTAGAGTAAAACAAAGGAAAAGCTTGTAATGCATTGCCTTTCATATCTCTTCATTTGAAAGAAAGGCAGTAAAGAAGGGGGTATTTCTTAACCTTGAGAAGCCATGGCACAATTAAGGTTGGGCTACTCCCCCTCTCCCTTCTTTAAAATAGTTTATTGAAACTAAAGAGTGGAAAGAGGAATCCTACTGAAAGAAAGTCTGTTTATGTAGAGCTCATGGAAGAAAGTGTTCCAGAACATTAATTTATTTTAAAATATTGCCGTTTAATACTGCCAAGATTAGTGAAACCAACTGTCATCTGCAGAGGAAGTGCTGGTTTACAAGCCAAAGCTGTTACAAATTATGTGCAGGATTTTTTCAAGATTTCAGAAAATTTTGGTAGAAACCACATGTGTAATATGCTTATTTGATACAATTCTCTATTATTTAGCTCCTATTTTTTCCAACACCCTATTTGGCTATGGGTAAACAACTATCTTCACAGACTGGAAGGTGTCCAAGAAATACTGAGATAAATAAGATGCATTTTTCTAGGGATTTTGGGTGATATGATAAGCTGAGATCAAAGACAGATCTGAACATAAATGCAAAGTAGAACTGTGTGAAATTATCAAGTCTGCATGCTAAAATCAGTTCTCAGCTTCTTCTGTGGCATAAAATGTTTGCTGTATCTTTCTATAGCACCAAAACTTTCATCAGTTTTGACTTCAGGTTTCTTGTACTCCCTGAGTATTAGTGAGCATTAATGAAAGCTTTCACTAGGGCTCATTTACTCTGTCAAGGTCATAACCTATTTCTTCTTATTCTCTCATTGATTGTGCTACCCAACATCCTCTGGAAGGTCATAGATAATTTTTTCTTTGTAGTTTCTGAGGGAAATTCTGATCTTTTTTCTGTTTTGAGTGAGTTAAAAAAATGCAGATCCCTCACCTATACTTGTTATACAGAGGGCTATATATTTAGCTGGTATAAAGCAATATGAATCTAACTACCTTCCAATAGCTATATACATGTATACTTTCTGAGAATTTGGGACTTTAATTCCTTTGCATAATACTAACAACATTATTACTATCTGGCATTTCCACTCTTATGACAATATATGTTCTGTAAGAAGTATAAGATTGTAGTATACAGTTTGCCATAGCTAGCACGAGTCCACTGATTTCCACATAATTCTGCCATCTGTAACCTAGATAATCCTTTCTGTCTATACTGAAACACAGAAGGATATAAAAGTCTCCTGTGTACAATTACTGTGGTTGTAGGTCTTATCCTTTACAGATGAGAAGTGAGCAACTTATTGTTGGTCCTTCTAGACCCTGAGAGTATCCACTAACCATTGGAAGACCTACACAAAAGGAATTTAATAACTTCTGGAGCACTTTTTCTTTTGGCTACTAGCAAAAGGCTGTAATAGCATTGTCTCTTTTGAAATAACACTTTTTTCAGGATTTTCTAGACAGGTTCTAGCCCTCACTGCTGCCAGTAAGAAATATCAGAGATCACAGTCTGGCCTCAAAAATCTGCTCAATACCCAGTCTGGATCCTACAGAGGGAAGGATTAAAGGCCGTCATTCAGATGGAGGAAAGCAAATTTTATGTTAGACTTATGTAAACTCAGCAGTTCTCTGGCTGTCCTATTGAGTTTAGCTTTCTCATGGGTACACTTACACTAAAAACTCTCTTGAAGATGTTTCAGCCTCCTCTTCTGCCCCTGCTCTCTAACCCCATTCTCCATCCACATACTCTTGTGACATATCAGGCAGGCCAACCTAAGCACATCACTTTTATTCTTACACTGGAACTTCCATTTGTTATCTTAAAATTTATATTTCTGTAGTGGGTTGACCCTGGCTGGACACCAGGTGCCCACCAAAGCCACTCTATCACTCCCCCCTCAGCTGGACAGGGGAGAGAAAATAGAACAAAAGGCTCCTGGGTCGAGATAAGGACAGGAGAGATCATTCACCAATTACTGTCACAGGAAAAATAGACTCAACTTAGGGAAATTTTCATTTATTACCAATCAAATCAGAGTAGGATAATGAGAAATAAAACCAAATCTCAAAACACCTTCCCTCCATCCCTCCCTTATTCCTGGGCACAGCTTCGTTCCCGGATTCACTGCCTACCCTCCCCCAGTGGCACAGGGGCACAGGGAATGGGGGTTGGGGTCACTTCATCACACGTTGTCTCTGCTACTTCATCCTTCTCAGGGGAAGGACTCATCACACTCTTCCCCTGCTCCAGTGTGGGGTCCCTCCCACGGGAGACAGTCCTCCATGAATTTCTCCAATGCGGGTCCTTCCCATGGGCTGCAGTTCTTCATGAACTGCTCCAGCATGGGTGCCTTCCACAGGCTGCAGTCCTTCAGGCACAGACTGCCCTGGTGTGGTTCCCCCACGAGATCACAAGTCCTGCCAGAAAACCTGCTCCAGTGTCGGCTCCTCTCTCCATGGGTCCGCAGGTCCTGCCAGGAGCCTTCTCTGGCACGAGCTTCCCATGAGGTCACAGCCTCCTTCAGGAGCACACTGCTCTGGTGTGGGGTCCTCCCCAGGCTGCAGGTGGGCATCTGCTCCACCGTGGACCTCCATGGGCTGCAGGGGGACAACCTGCCTCACCATGGTCTCCCCCATGGGCTGCAGGTGAATCTCTGCTCCAACGCCTGGAACACATCCTCCCCTCCTTCTGCACTGACCTGGGAGTCTGCAGGGCTGTTTCTTGTCACATGTTCTCACTCCTCTCTCCAGCTGCAGTTTCTGTGCCGCAGCAGCTTTTTTTTCCTTCTTAAATCTGTTATCGCAGAAGTGCTACCACCATCACTGGTGGGCTCAGCCTTGGCCAGCGGCAGGTCTGTCTTGGAGCTGTCTGGCATTGGTGCTGTTGGACACAGGGGAAGCTTCCAGCAGCACTGTAGCTCCCCCACTACCAAAACCTTCCCATGCAAACCCAATACAATTTCATAGCTGATTAGTTTTGCACCCTTTTGCCAAAGAGTTTTTAGTCTGGACAAAAGCTAGGTACCATGAATTCTATGCTTTCAACCTGCAGAAATCAGTTACAAGAATTAGATTCATCATTCACTTCCCTGTGTAAATTTGTGTTTCACCAGGCTGCCTTCATGCTAGTAAATACTTATTTAACATAAGGTTTTCTGGGTTTTGTGATCATGTGTTTCAAACTAGTGAGCCAGAGAGCAGAACATACATTTCATCAGAAAATTGTAAGAGTTATGCGCAGACTGATCCCTGCTTTGAAATTTTACCCTTGAGTGCCCAAAAGTCATTGGAAAGGAAAAAGTAGACACGTGAAACACAACTGTTGCTTCAGGTAGAATACAAGTGGACTTCAATCCCTAGGGAGGCTGCATCTAGGAAAGATAAAGTAGTTTACTCCCTCAAAACTAAACAAAGTTCAAGGTTAATTCACAAGCAACAGCAACATGTAGAAAACTTAAAATTCTACTTGGCAATGAAAAGGAAGGGAAAGAGAAATCATCTGTAAATATGTCCTTAGGGTATGATTTGAGTGATCAGTTTTTATCAGGGATCCCAGAAAGACTAGAGTCTTTTCTAGACTCTAGAGAATTCTAGAGAATTCCTGCTCATTGCAATGGGATTTTGCCTGATCAGACAGAGCAGCACACGTGCAGCTCTGTCAGTACCATACTCGCTTGCAGAGATGAGCAGGGAGGTAGGAGAGATGGACCATACACCAATATATGGTGTCAATTCTGAAACTGACTGAACCAGTAAAGAAAGGCCTTCCCAGTGGAAAAGTACTTCCCATGGCAATGAGCTAGGAATATCACTCTTTGCTATTCCACCTTTGCCATGTTCTGGGCTAGAGTAAAGGCTGTGAGGGCAGAGTAAAGGGGATGTGTTTGTTCCAGTTTTTTCAGCTGGTCTGAGCTAGGGTGAGTATAAAATGAAGCAATATGATGCCCTGGCAAACTCTGTACTGCACTCTCCATGGAAATAGCCTTATATCAAGGATATTTAAGTGTTACAACTAAATTGATAGGTGTAAAATCAGACAAGCAAACAGCAGATTTGGATTAACTTTTGGACAGTCGTCTTGAATTAATTTTATCTGAGGACAACATTCTCTGAAATTATTGATGAGGTTAGGAAAAAGAAATGGGTTGGTTTTCATTAGATCCTTGTGAGCTGTGTTGCTTCACTACTTTACAAATACTGCTTTAAAAAAATTAATTAAAACCCAACAGTTTATAGAGGTTTATACTGATTATACATCCCACATCACTTTTTTTTCAGGTGATAAGGTATGGGCTCCTGCATCCTGGCAATATTCCAGCATGGATAATTGCATTGCCTTGCCAAGTTTTAATTGAATGAAGTGTTCTTCCTAACTTTGTCTCCTAAATTAATGTGCATTGTTGTGCATTGTTAATTACTGACCACACTTCTCCAGAGGAGGCCAACTTGCAGAGGTACCATATTGCTGTAGTGTAATCCAGAAAAGAACTAAAGCTAAAGCCCTCAAATATGTCTAGAAGAAAGATGTTGGCAGGGCAGGACTGATGTAGTACCCTGTCATCCAAAGCTTCACTTCTCCCATTTCTTCATGCATTTAAAATAATTATCAGCGTAGACTGACAACAAAGCCCTTCCATTTTTTTTTGTGTATGTTCTAAGTGAAGAAAGAACAGAGTAGGGTACAATTCCCCAGCTTCTCCGTGGTCTGTCAATGTTGTGGTGATTTGGAGGCATTTCTGTGAAGATCTCCAAGGGGATAATTGGAGACGTCTCAGAATACTCATGCTGGGATTGGAGGGGGATCTGTTTGGTTTTGTTTTCCAGAGTAAATGTTAGTTTGTTCTAACCAAAACTGTTTGTGAAGCAGAAGCATAAATCTTTTGTCCCAAACCATTTTAGAACAGATGCCAAAAATGTTCTTTTTTCAATATTTCAAATTAGAAAATTAGGCAAAGAGGAGGACAAAAGAAACAATTTTGTATTTTAAAATTTTAGGAAAAAAAATAGACTGGGGAAAGCAGAAATCAAAATAAAGCATTTCCAAAACATCTACAGGAAGTTGTGTAATCTAAGCAATTTTTTTTGCTTGATTGTTCAACACAGAACACTGTAATTTCAGCTTTTTTACCAACCCAGTGTATGGCAAAATGATTACAAATATGAAAAATTCTGAGAAATCAGGAAAGCTATATCTCTCCTACATACAAAACCAACATCATTTTATTTTTATATGGCCATATTTATTTCAACCCAATGTCCAGAGTTTAAGCTAAGTGATACAAATTATCTATAAATCTATACATGCATATGTATTTAATGTGTATGTAGAAAACACTTGTGAAGAAATATAAATATTTTCTATGTATATTTGTACAAGTAACAAGACAGTTTTTCTGTGGAGTAAATATTGCTGTTAACCAGTGTGACAGTTCAGTTTGAGTACCCAACCTGGATAAATCATGATGTGAGGGAGTTCAACTCCACCTTCCAAAAGACATATGAAGAGGCAATAATAAGAAGCAGGCAGTCCCCATGTGAGGGAATAGGAGGTCCCTCAAGCTGCTGAGATCCTTAATCTTAAAACTATACAAATTTTGAATGAACAAGTTGTATATCCTGTAGTTTTAATACTTTACAGGGCCTTCTCTCCTATTCTAGAGCTCGAAGGTTGGGTTTAGTGCTAAAGAGGACATAGTAAACCAACAGTGAAATTCCAAGTCCTGACCAGTCAGTCGGCAGAGGGCGGGGGGGCAAGGTTTACCTTTTGTAGTTTGCATGGTTTAAGGCATATTCTTTGATCAGCATTCAGTACTTTAGGTGTTGTGGCATGACACCCCTATCTCTTCTCTGGAAACCAGAGACAGCAAATGCCTGCAGCAGAGTTGAAACCAGGGTTGCTAAAGCATAAAGTGGCAAAGGAGGAAGAAATTGCTCCTGAAGAGCAGTTGCTATGAGAAAATTATGACCACATGCAAATTCTCCAGGAAGTTTTGAAATGTGCTTCAGGTTGTTGAAGAGTTCATCTACCTTTTATTCCTCCTGTTCCCTAAGAAAAAAAATACAATATATTTCTTGAGCAGAATGACTTTAAATGATTGAGGAATCTCCCTTCAGTATCCCAAACAGTTGTTTTATTGGCAACCAAAGCCCCTTTTTCATTACTCTTCAAAGATCCCCCCATTTCAATTCTACTTGTTCACATTCTGCTTCATATGATACCCCACCGAGCTGACCACATGCAGGACTGTGTTCCAAGACCTCTTTTTTTAATAAAAATTCTCTTTCAGTGTCTCCACACCATGAAACAAATCACATAGCTTCATAAGCCATCAGACAATCCTTTCAGTTTCTTGTGCAGGCGAACTGAGCCTTTTTCATCTGATTAATTCACCAAGCAAGCTGATCTGGGAAGCATAAAAAGCTTCTGAGGCAGGATGAGAATCAGCAGCTCATATTTCATAATGGCATCACTAATGCCCCAAATTAAGTGCTGAGGCTGTTTTGCTTGGCAATATCATTTCATGTTAATTTTGGATGGGACCGAAAATGAAGTTGTAATCTCTCTCTGTCATGCTGCGACTATTTCCTTGACCATCTTAAGTGCTGCATTTGATGAGGATGTAGCTGTTACTGCTGGGTATGGAAACCACTATACAAGTAAAACCTCCTTGAGTTCCTGCCCCAAAGAGTTTACAGATTCGTGCATTCATTCCTCGGAGAGTGCACTTTTGAGGAGCATGCCCAGCTCCACGTAGGGCTGGCCAAGAGGACCCAGAAAGGAGTAACTTGCAGGCCTGGAGCAAGGCAAGACCCATATTCAATGAATTTGACCTCAGCCTCTGAGAGAAAAGGAACACTCTGAATGAGCTGCAAGCACGTCTCACGTGCTACACTGGTAATGCTGCATCAGATCACCTCGCCTGACTAGCAGTTAGTAGCTCTGTTCAATTTGTTGGAGGGAAGACTTTAAGAGACGTTTGATGCTTTGAAAAGCAAAAGTGCCTCTTTATTCTCACATTTTGTATTGCTTTAGTGGTTCCAGTTGCCTTTTGGTCATTTTTAATGTTTTTCTTTTTTGAAAATTCAAGCTGTGTCTTTTGATGACCATGCACTACTCAATGTGAACAACCAGTGTTACCGGTCAGCATGTCAGTACATCTGTTCTAGGGTTCTAAAATGAAGCACCGAACTTTATACAGAAGAATTCTTACACTTTCACTAATTTGCAAAGATAATGAACTACCTAGTATTACAATTTATAGACCATTTACTCAGGTTTGCTGAATCTTGTACTGTCTGAGGGCCACAGTCAATGGATATTGATATTTATAAAAATATGTAATTTTTAATACAGAAATATTTTTATTGGTCTTGGCTTTCACAGAAGAGTGGGTTTGCTCCCTCAGAGCCTGTCCACTTGTCAGCTTCAATTTATCTCAACCAAAATGATCATGTTCCCAGCTATGAACTCTACATTTATTTCATAGACCCATAAAAGGTCAAGACCTTAGATTTTTTTTTTTAATCTATGCCATTGTGATTTTAAAAGAGCCTAAAGGATCAACAAAACCAAATTAAAAGAAGAGAACATAATTGTGTGTTCATTCACTTCAGACCTTTGGATACCACAGTTCCAATTTAAAATAAGCACACATTGGTAAGCAAGTCAAGCACAGAACTGTACACGGTATCATTTTTGTTAAGGCTGGCCACTTCAGAGTTCATTTTTACCTTCATTAAAATATTTTAATCTATGTCTTTAAGTATGTAAAACATCAAAGTTTCATTCTACTACTACCATCTCAGAAAGAGAGCAACTCTCAGTAAGACCCTTGCCATTTTCTTTGATCTTGTACAGACCTGGGGATTTTAAGCCTGGTGTTGACTCTTTAAAGAATTTTAGAACTAATTGCTTAATGTTTTTATTGTGTCCTCTTCTCTAATTTAATATGATGTTTTATGAAGTTGTTAGAGACTGCAATCTCTGTATTATATTTTTGCTGTTACTGGCAACATATTTCTAGTGAAATTTCAAGCTAAAGGGAATAAATTATAATGTTCCTTATTTTGTTGATAAGAACTTCTTTTTGGTGATCCTCTGTTACTCTGTCTGGGCAATAATTTTTCTTCCGCACACATAGGATCTTGCAATGAAATATGTAGCCTTTTTTTACCTACTCATATTCAGCAGATATTTTGAGTCTGTGGTTTACTTCAGTGTAAATTACTTCATATCTGAACCAGAAGAATATATTTGTTGCTTTTAAACTGCCTAAAATGCTGTGCAGTGTTTAATGCCTAGGGATAAATCTGGATTCTGCTGAAGGCAATAGCAATCTCCCATCAACCTTAACAGAACCAAAGTTTCCCTGAAGTGCTCAAGTACCAGAAGGACTTGCCCAAAGCAGCCTTTGGTGTAGGGTATTTAGACACACTACCTTGCCTGTCCATGAAAAAAATTCCCCACTTTATCTCCTTACCAGTATACAAGAAATTCAGGCCAGCTCAGCTGAGTGCTAATGGCTCCAATGGATATTTTCTGCCAATAGTGGTTTTCACCAGATTCTAGCCAAAGTTTACCATGGGATTATCTCACTGATTTACACTTCCTTAGAAACTGCTGTTGCTTGGAAAGAGACTCCACTGAAAACAACTAGTCTAGTTCCACTCTGGTAAAACTAAGGGACTTGTTTATATGTGATGGCTAGTTGCAACTGATTAACATGTGAAGAGGCAAGACCTAATCTATGCGAGTGTCTAATTCCAAACCAGTTTAATCTAGGGAGAGTGGAGAGGATGGAAAGCCTCATTCAAGCTGAGTTGAATGAAGGGGGACAGAAAGCATAAGTGAAATCCGTGCTCTGCAGGACAGAGCGACCTCAGCAGATGGGTGCATTCTGCACTCTCCTATGAAGTCTTTAAAATATAAGCTTCAAACACACAGCCGCAATAACCTTCACTCTCGGTGACAAAAATCACAAATACACATGGCAAGAGTGGCACTTGAGAGAAACTTTTTGCCAGAAGCAGATTAATATAGCATTCTTGGGGTTTGCTGTTATCAGAGTAAATAGAAACAGATGAGGATCCAAGAAGACCAGGCTGTAAATCTAACAATCAGAAGGCACACTCCAGTAAATTGAGGACAATAATACAATTTCTGCTCTCTCAACTCAGTGCTTCCTCTGCTCTTCAGTTACTTCATCTTTGGCTCTCATCTGAGCCAACATTAGTGGTCTGGTATTTCAACTACAAGATTCTGCATCATTCAATGTACCTTGACAATTTTTTGATACCTTTCATGCACAGATTTCTGATGGCTCAAAGCATATAGCTTATACAAATAACAAAATCTTTGAGCTTTACTTGACGTTGTCACAGTGTTTTCTGCCTAGATCTGGATTTTCTTTGACAGAATGAAAGAAATGAAAACAGATTTGTGTGCTAATCCAGTCTTATTTTGATTTTATAAAGGGTATGTAGGAAGTTGCTGGTGATGAATAAATAAAAGTAGCATGCCAAGTAAAC
>JANZLQ010000089.1:26942379-26949879 GCA_026212715.1 Elanus axillaris
ATAAATAAAAGTAGCATGCCAAGTAAACATTATTCATTTGTAGTCACATATGTATTAGTGGGTGCATCTTTGGGTTTCAGACCTCATCCAGATGGAGAAACATCTGGAATTAAAAAAATATCAGGCAAACAGTGCAATATCTAAAAGTCTAATTATGGGGGGCGGGGGGGATGGTCCTGAGTCCAATAGTTCTGTAAAAACTGTAAGAAAAAAAGAAAAAGACAGGAATACAAATCAATGTATATGTATTGGATTGTGTATCTGTTATATCAGGTTGTATGCACAGTTTTTAAAAATCCACTTCAGGTTTAAAGAAGCTAATATTACTTGCCTGGACTCTGAACAGTATTGTTTATTAATGTAGTATTTTAATTCCATTTAAGTTCCACCCCTGTTTTGGCATGGTTGTCTTGTTCCTACATAGGAAGAATTTTTGAAATATTGAATTCTGAGTACAAGTGGCTATTCATGCTTCTCAGGCTTTTCAGTGAGCAAAACGGACATGCTTAACATTTTCATTTTATCTTCTATATGTGGCAGATCATGCACCACATCAAACGCTCTCAGATGGGGTCCACAAGTCATTTGCTTACTATTAAGGCATGGTTAGTAAAAGGTCAACAATTCTAATCATAGTTATCTTTAACAAATACCATAAATATTAAGTTACAGAATTAGTACATCAGTGTATATTACCTGGTGTCAGAGCAAATGGTCATCTAATAAATCAGTCTTTGCACTAGAAACATTTAAAGGTAAATGTCATTCCAAACCAGTGTGATTTTTAGGTCTGTACTCACAGTTCTGCATAAATTCCTCATAACAAGAAATTAGACAATAGACAACTTCCTATGACTTTACATCATCAAAAATGGGGAATTGTACATACTGCTTTTGCAGAGTTCAGAAGAATTTCTACTGGTTTTCTTTCCATGCAGTTATACCAAAATATCCAAGAAATAAGGTCCTCAGTGTCAAAAAACCTTGCTCTTCCTTACTGAAATTTTAGCTCTTAATTTTTTTTCTTTTTGTAAGTATGTTTTGTTAAATACTTTTTGAAAATAGTTATATACTTGTTGGATCTTTCCATAAGACTAACCTGAACTGATTGTTTGCATGGAAAAGCTATAAACCATCTCCAATAAAAATAGAAACTTTTTACTACGGATTTTTTGTATTTTACACTATTTCACAGCTTTGATGTCACCAGAAGAATGTACTTCACAGCTGTTACTTAGCTACCATGAATTACTGCTTTAAAAAAAAACAAGGAAAACATTAAAAGATTTTTAATTAAGAAAATTCATGACAGCACTGAGTTCCTCCAGCATTTAGTGCAACATCCTTTACTTTTTATTTTAAAAGCTTAATTGAGAGCTATAAAAAATTCCCAGTTAAGAATTTAGAACTCCTCAGTTGTTATATGAGAACATTAAAATACATTCCTAGCAAAAGATTTCCCACCATAAAACAGCAAGCTCAGAGACAAAAATAAGACACCTCACACACAAGAACTAACAGCTCTAGGGCCTGCACAGCTGAAGAAAATGGTTTTGCCTGTTGGTCAGCTGTTGACAATACCTACAAGGTACATGCTCTCAGAAATCCCAAATTCTGAGTGAACAGGAAGGGGGCAGGATCCATTTCTAGGAAGAGGCTTTTGTTAGAGGAGGTAGGGCAGCACACTTGTCACACTCGAATGGGAATGTTACAATCAGCATTTATTATTATGAATGTTTCAACAGGCTAAAAAATGTCTCATAGAACAAGAAAGCCTGTTAAAAAAAATATCCCTGCAGACACTCACTATCAACTGTTTTCTTCTGTCAATCTGTTCTACACCTTGAAAATGCTTGGGCATGTGCTTGTTTTTAAGGATTTATATACCTGCACTTAATGCTTTTAAACTCTAGACATGGGAACATTTCTGAAGACAAAAAGTGCACTTACACATTCTTTGCAAGTGGAGTTAGCTTCCCAGCTCTCTCTTGGTCCTTCGACATATTTTTTCATTAAAGAGTCTTAACAGAGGCTTGGCATTGGTTGGTTTCTTAGCAAACCATTATTCCGCCATTCCGGGTGGAAATAACAACTTACCTACCTATTATTTTCAAATGGTGCCTAATTTTGAGTATCCCAGCAAATTATCTGTCTTCTGAGATCAAGTAGTGTCAGTCCTGATTTTCAGAATGCATCCGTCCTAATGACAGCAACAATAATGTTGTTGATAGTTTTAAAAACTACATTATGATAAAGGCCAAACAAGAATATCCCATGAAACTCAGTGCACATTTTAGTATCCAAGAGAAGAACAGATCTAAATATCACTATTAGCATGAGTGACATCAAATAGCTTATCAGCTTAAACTGTGCAGTAATCTGCCATAAAACCAGCAGAAAATTAACTCAACCTCAGAGAAATTTAAAATACTTATTTTTTTAATGTGAAACTTAAGTGTATGAAGCTATTTAAAGGAAAAGTATACTCTTCTAATGCTACTGATTCCAAAAGTACTTTACAATGACAACTCCCAAGTTAGTTATATTTCCTAATTTCTAAATAAGATATAAGATTAAGTGATTCCTTAGAAATATAACTGATTTTCTACCCAAAGCCACACAAACAGTATTTGGTTATAAAACTTTAACAGATCCATTTATGTACTAAATTATTTAAGCAAATGTAATGCTTCCAAATTGTATTGTTTTGCAAGGCTTCTCTTGGAACCTTTGCCATTTATCATACATGTACTTCTGTCTTTTTTCTACTCAGAAGCACAGCGTGAAAAAACTTCATTTCACATTGAAACATCACTATGTGGAACAGTGTGATGAAATGAGACACAGGAGGAGAGTTTGTGTTATACTCTGGTAAACAGTTGGTCTACAGGAATGATAGCATTTTATGCTATGACTGATATATCAATTGTGAGTCCTAAAATATGACTGATCTGAAAGCGGGAGTTCTGCCTATGATAAACTGTATGCATGTGAAAGATTACAGGTAACATGCCTAAGCCTGCTGGGAGGTCACAACCTAAATACCATCTAGGAGTTAATATAACAATGCAATAAATTCTGGTAAAATTATATCTCAAGTATACTTAAAGATAATGTTACTCTGCTAAATAGAGCAATACTAACAACTAAGACCCTGAGCTTGTAGATAAGACCCTGACATTATTCACATGCTTTATGTGAATGAGCAGTTCCAAAAAAGATCTGCACTAAAAGCAAGCATTTAAATTTTTGCAGGTTCAGTACAGGCAACTCTGTAGAGCACAGAAGGAAAATCCTGCCCATCTATTACATGGGATTGCAAGAGCTGCATGGTATTAATGTATTAACAAACACTGATCTGAAGTATTTCAGATTTTTTAAAAGCTAAAGACAAAATTGCTAAATAATTTTAATAACCTTCTGGATGAAATGAGAAAGTGTGGTCAGTGTTATTTGAAAATGTTAATTTACTCATTTGATCCACTTAAGTACATTAATAATTTCCCAGGGTGTTGTTCACATCACGTAACGCCTGGCATTCCACATGGTCCCACAGAAAACACTGGCACTACTTCAAAAGCCAAGGGTCTTTTGAGTGGACCTGATTCAATTATGTACATAAGTATGTGTTTAGGTCCTTTACAGAACAGGGAACAATTTATTGCTCTGAAGCATATAGCAGTAAGGATGACAAAAATCAAATCTTTAGACACCAATCATGCACTGAACTTCATATAAAAAGATCTTTGCATCTCTTAGGATCACTGTATGTGTGATAAACTGAAGATGAGTGGGGAGATAAATCTGGTGTCATAACCTACACTTAAATGTAGAAACAATACACCAATGTTTCAAGTCTAAAATAGTCTATATTGTAAAGGGGTGTTGTTTTTCAAATGTAAAACTTGAACCCATTCAAACCTGCTCTGTTTCCTCATCTCATTTAGAGAAGTGTTTCTCATCATGCATAAGCTGTGAAAAGATAGCTGGGAAAAAGAGTGTTGATTAGAAGGGACATTTCTGAAACACTCTCAGTTGAAACTTCCCTGCAAGAAATTCACATTTTCTTCCATAACCAGCTATATATTTGCCCACTGTAGCACTATTATAATCAGTGGAAACTTTTCTCCTGACTCCAGTGGACAGAAGTTCAAGACCTAGAATTGACCACAAGATTATCTCTTTCTCTCCTCAACAGTGATTTTAAAAACATTTGAAATATATTTCACTGCTTCTTTAATCATTTTCACATATGCACTGCTTTACTTTTCTCAAAATTAGGAAAAGTTCTAATCATCCTTTACAACAGAAAATGAAACCTGCTTTTATTTCTAGTGTTTCATGAAAATGATGCAAAGTGAGTTAGGAATGTCACTAGATATTTTTCAGAAATGGATCAGCTCAAGTGTCTTCTGTTTAATAACAATGTTCTTTTGATTGTTAAAACAGTATTGGAGCAGCATTGAAACATGTAGTTTATGTATATAAGCTTGAACATAGTTTCATGTCACAAGGAGATGTCACTATGTGTCTGGACACTGAGAGCAGGAGACTCAAAAATAAGAGTTTTAATTAAATTACTAATTACCAATAAAAGTGAGAGGCAACGCATGAGGAAGAACACTAGCTAAATGCTGTGCCACAGTAAGGAGAGAGACACGCTCCCCGGAGCTAAATGCCTGGGCGTTTATGGACATGCACGCACTTTCAGGCAGATGCTACTTAGAGCAGCCCGCTTGAATGGATGATGAACAACTGTCCTGGATCATGGGGACATTATCACCTCTGTCTAACCAATGCAACAGCCCATACCACTACACAGCATAAGCAAAGCTGCCTCCTTGTCCATAAACCTTTAAGATTGTTTGTGCCTTCACTCTGAGTTTGTCCCCTGCTTATCCAGGCAGCAGAAACTGGCTGAGTTGCCTTCTGTTTGCTTTGCATCCTGAAACGAGTGTACTTGGGAGAAGGGATCACTTTGGATCCTGTTAATTGAGTGATCCTTCTGCAAAGTAAGCAGCCAGAGTGAGTCACCAAAGAAATTAAATTCAAGCTAGCAATAGCCAGACAGAGCCACAGATGAGTGACCAACATCACTCAGAGCAAAATATGCAGGAGATACAGCATTATAAACACCCATGAATTAATTTTTTGTCTGTGAGTAACCCACAGGGGTTTTTAGATTACAAGAACAGCATAAGCAACAACTTAGATGCCTCTGTAGTAATGGAAGTAAAGGAAAGCGACAGACCCTGAGCGAGGCATGGACTTGGGCAGATCCTGCAATGCATGATCTAATCTCTGCCAGCAAAGAAAAGCTGAAACTTCTCTGCCTGGTGTGAACAAGAATGACTTTTCCAAAACACCACATCCTGAGTGATGAAGGGCTGCCCACTGTCCTTCTGTGTTGGGGCAGGAGGAGCACACGTACCAGGGCTATACACCACAAAAAGTCACGACAGTGAGACGAGTCTCTTCTCTGGGGGGAGAGAAGCACTAACTAAATGGCTACTTCTTCTGCTTAAAGAGCAAGAAACCTCAACACCCTCTGCGTTTCTGATCACTGTTTATATGGCTGAAGTCTTAATACAGAGGATGAAAAGCCAAATAAATGTAGCAATAAGAATTAGCTTCCCATCTTGTAGACAAAAGCGGGAACCATATTCAATTTCCTCACATGCTCCCTATGCAGCACAATGGACAGTCTGTATTTTAGAAAAGGCTTTAGTTGTTTTCACAGTAGGGTTGAAGTAACTAGAAGGGCTTGCCTTCAGCTCCAGAGTTAATAGCCACGTTCATCAGTTAATTCTTTGCTTAAATGCACAGAAAGGATCTTTTATTGTACAGAGGGAATTTGGATACATAGAACTAGATAGAGTGGTACAAAATGTTTATTATCTATCTCTTGCAAGCTGATCTTTTCTTTCACTGGTACAAAATCCATCAGCCTTTAAACTTGCTTATATTTATGAAATTAAAAGTACTGTCTCTGACTGTCAGACTACAATTCATTCTCATTTATTAGGATCTTAATAATCAACTGTTCAGCATAGCAAATCAGAATAATACAAGCCAACTTTTGCTTCTTCATGCAGAGTATGAAGTATTCTCACAGTACAACCTTCCTGCAAATGTTTGTTCCTTGCCAAGTCTTGCACCACAGTATGCTTTAATTAGGCCACAGAAAGCTGACATCCTGCATGCTTCCCAGGTGTACACATTTTCAAATAAAGATTATGGGCCTGATCCTGTTCCCAGTGCATGCATAGCATTTGAGGCCAATGAAAAATATTAGAAACATAGAATTTCCTTTCATTAAACACTAATATACTGTTCACATAAGAACACAGTTGTCAGAATACTAAAAAATTTATAGCCAGTAGGTAAAATACCAATGGTTTAATACCTGATACAGCTCAGAAATATTTAATGCTCAAATGTAGAAATATCATCATTAGCAGTTGAAAGAAAACAGAAAACTTTAACTCTAGCAATATATAGAAAGAAAGAGATGTACACACGTACCTGGCTTAGAGACACACTTGTGCAATTCAGTAACAAGTTGTAATTTCATGTCCCACTTCATCTGCACTTACTCCGCAGCTATTTAGTGCAGCCCTCAAAGCTTGTCAGAAAAAAATCTCTTTCTACAGCTTGTAAACATAGAAATCTATCTCCCCTTCCAGAGCTAGGTTTAAGTCCAGCACTATTCCCTGCAGTAGGAGCTGGTTGCAAGTGCTTAGAAATTCTGGAGAAGGGACACACCATAGTCCACATTTTGCAGGGTCTGTTTACGCTGGTTAAACCCAGCACCTAGCGCAGCAAAGCCCTGGAGCACGGCTAAGGGTCTTAGCCACAATGTTAATACAAAGAAATGACAGTAGCAATGCTTCTACCCCTGAAAGAACCTGAGATATTACATCTTTATATTGCTTTATGCACAGAACTCTATTTTGTAGAATCATGGTCTATTCATAACATTTTATGGAGAGTAACGTTTCTTTCCCTCAGTTGGCTTGTAATGCTGGACACCTGCCTTGCAGATGGGGGAGAGATGGAAAAAGTCAAATCAAAAGTATTTTTAAGCTCCCTAAAATCATTTAATAACTTTCTATGCAATCTGTGGCACCTCTTAAACACAAAATGATGAGGTGCATGTTTCACAAGCACTATTCTGGAATGTGGCTGCTTAAATTACCTCTCGGCCCCCACGGACTGCAAGCCCTTCCCAGGACAACCCACAGACACCACTTGACTATGGTCTACAGCCTTTGTGTGGCTTAGGGAAAGCTGACGTCCCCTTCCACTTGAAAGGGCAGGGTCTTCTACCCCACTCTGGTGCCTGCTTTTAGATGTAGAAGGTACTGAGATGAAGAGTCAAAGTATTGTAATGACTGTCAGTCCTTCCCACTCTTGACAGAAGCTGCACGGAGAAAGGATAAAAAGTAAGAGTACAGGAGGGGGATTTCTGTTGGCTCTCTCAGGAGTGAGGGTGTGGGG
>JANZLQ010000089.1:26952379-26967621 GCA_026212715.1 Elanus axillaris
CAATTTAACCAGCATGGTGGATTTGCCCGTTTTTACTGTCAAGCATCAACACTGGCATTTAACCCCAGCATAAAGAGCCACGTGACTAAATTTACAATGTAAGGTTAGCAAATCTTTCTTTTTTTTTTGTTTTGGTCAAATAATGTACTTTTTATGAACAGACCATGTGCTTACATTACATATGATAAATACAACATTGTGGAAGAAATGTATTAAAATGGATTTTAAAAGACAGATGAAATCTAAACCTGATATCCTTCCTTTCACCATTAAATAATGTTATAGAAAGTTAAATAATGCACAAAACATACAGTGATCAGCCAAATGCTGTCTAACCCTATCAAACACAGGTCAATGCCATCATAGCAGCCGTCTGAAATTTCCTCCACTGGAGCTGCCGAATACTTTGGAAGTACAGAAAGCCTAGAATTGAGACAGAATTACACTAGCATTGTGTAAATAATCAAACTGTGACCTGTGGGGTTAAAACCTATAATTGGAGTGATACTTCAAAGAGATGACTACTTTCTCAGTGCTATTTTGTGCAGCCAGATAGGAAGATGACTTGTTGGGGTTTTATTGGCCAGCAACGCTACTGCAAAAGTGATATTTTCAACAGCTGCTGGTGCATTTGTGCTCTGACAAATTAGAGGCTAAATTGAAGCATTAAAGAACATCAAAGGACTAATTTAATGCAAAAAAACAAGTACTCCAACTGGATCTATTTTACAGTGAATTAATAATGCAGATTTATACAGAATGTGATGCACCGAGTGCTTTGTTTTTACAGGACTTCAAAACCACTTTTTCCCCCATCACAAAACATTAGATTTAGTTATCTGACTGCTATTTTCTCAATTCTTTTCTTTTGGTCCAAAAAAACTGTTAATTACTGGAATAATTGTTTGGGCTAACTTATAATTTTAAACTATAAAGTAGACCGTATTATACTGTCTCACTCTCAGTCCCCCCCACACATAGATTAGTGTATTGCTATATACACACATTATATCAGACCTATTACACAATTAAGTAAGATTATTTAGGCACATAATCCTTTTTATTAAGTCTTATTACTAATGCCAGCATTGTTGAATTGTTAAGACTGAAAAACACTGGGGTTTACCATAAAGTACAGTAGATGGCATGCGATATCTCTTCTTTTAACCAAACTTCTCTTTTACTGGATAGACATAGAAGATATTTAAAGTGTTAAAAGTAATTGCAGGAAACCTCACATCACAACATTTCGTTGTTTGTTTCCATCTAAGTAAAAATTGAGTTGCCCTGTGAAGCTGTTTTCTGCTATTTTTACATTTCATCTGCAATTCCTGCTAAAAAGAAAACGTAATCAAAGAGTATACATACATAACACACGGGTAACATCTTATCTCCCTTTTATTTTTGCAGATCAACTATTTATTACACAAGTATTTTTAGCAACTAAAACCTGGTTTGCAATGTGTTTCAGATGCGGTGTATTACAAAATATTCACAGGAATTGTCAGATGACATTTTAGCTAAGAAGTATTTGAGGGGGGGAGGAAAACCATTCCATTCAGACCTTTAACAGATGTTCAAATACAGAGGTATGATCTTGTACCAGGGAAGTCAGCTGGACGCTTGCCACTGCCTTTAGTAAAAACTGCTTTTGAAAAACCTGAAGTCATTAAAAAATATAACTAATAATCCCAAAATAAACAGTACAGGAAGGGATGAATGGAAGTGTTCTTACTGGTCCGGTTCATTTTGGTGACAATGTGTACACCAAGGTCAAAGTGGTGAGAGGTGAAGAGTTTATTAGCAGGAAAAAAAAAAAAAAACAAAAGAAAAAATAAATTGCAACCCCTCAAGCACTACTACTGCATTTAGGTATTTCTAAATAGTCCAAGTTATAACTTCAAATTTGACTGTTTCCTTTGCAGTATAGTATTTTCCAGATCGTACAGACACAACAACTTCAGCTTGTAGTTTATATGACCACAACTACTTTTTATATATAATTCTGCAGGTTGATGGCCCGTCACTCATTTTCCACCACCAGGTTTTATTTTGTTTCTAACACTTAAGTCGTAGCTGTTGTCATATTTTTCTCATTTGTGGAAAGATCAAACATTTTATGTATCCTAATAATACCATAGCAGAAACAAATGTTTTGTTCTAAGATTAGGAATTTCATCATATAAGAAAATGAATCTGGTTGTCTACCGTTGCCAGTAATAGCAAAAACATAAGTCCCCTATACAGCCAGGATTAGCCATATTGATATTTACAGTAATAAAGCAGACAGCATGGCTCATCCACTAGACTGGGAAACAGACCAAATATCTAAATGCTGATGTCAGTAGAATCCCCGGGTTAAAGATTGTAAATTTATTTCTATTATGTATTACAAAAGGCACCCTTCCTCATTAATTTTACTGAAGTCTCCAGATGGGAAACAAAATATTAATTTTGTTGAGCCTTAGGCATTGTTGACTGTTAAGGTACTCACTAAATCACTGATCTTATACACATTAATATTAGATTTCTGCTATAAAAATTTAAGACCCATGGGTATAAGGTTCAGTTTGTCATAAGTACAATTAATTGTTTTCAGAAATGATTAATTTGTCAAAATGGCAAACATATATATTGGGCAGGCAAGACTCCTGAGCAAGCTAACCTACCTTAAAGTCATGGTAATACTCATGGAATTATGCAAATTAATTGAGTCTTTCAATGTTGCATAAAATGCTACTACTAGTACAATGCATGGAACATTAGGCTGTTCATCCAACAAAAAAGTTGCATTTTAAAGGCAGGCATCTTTACAAGAGAGTCCTTATGGCAGAAGGTCCTTAGAAGTACAATCTATTTTTCTGCAAAGTGATAGACTTTCAACCATTACACAGAAGTTGTATTTTTTATTACAATTTTTAAAGCAACCCTCAAGAGAAAAAAAAAACAGTAAAATTCTGCTGGCCCTGAGACAAAGGAACCTATAAGATTTGCACTCTGTACTGCTGCTAGGGGGAAATGGTATATGTCCTAGTAATAAGAGTTTTACTAGTAAAACCTCATTTACAAGCCTGGGAACTCGTGATACACTACATTAAAATCTAAAAAGATTAACTTAATTATGCAAATTAAATTTACTGTTTATCTTCTAAATAGTAAAAGTCATTGTCAACATTGAAATAGCCGAATTATTCTGAATGCATTTCTTTCCCTCTGAAGTGAACTACACATATATTTGAAATTCCTATGTAGTTAATTATTATCCAGAAAGTCCATTCAAACATATATTTATGCTCCTGACTAGCCAAAATGTTTTATTTTTATGCCTGCTAGTAGTGTGTGGTTATCAATGGACTCAATACATTGATGCAGCAAATAAAAATATTCGTGTCAAATATAATCACCTTTAATATCCATAGATTATTTTATCTGTGATTAAGTAGTCTAATAAAATGTTCCCTAACAAATCACTTGGAATTTCCTGGAAATTTACCCTGCTAACTCTACTTCCTCACTCCTAAAAACAGTAATTCTGAAATAAGAGATACTCAAAATATTCAAAGAGATATTTCAGGGATGAAGAAAAGCTTCTCTCATGGCTGAAAATCTCACTCCTAAATCCCATGGAGCCCCACAGAGCTGATTCTGATCTTCACCCATTTTATTCAAATGCCACCAACCGACTTTAGCAGTTGTTCCTATTTTACATTGCTGTAAATACTATCAGAATAACAATGTACACCAAAACACAGGTAGACTGTGAGTGCAACATCCATTCTGGCACACAACGGAATAATGCAGGGCCATTAGACAAATGCACTAGTGAATCAATTATTATGGTTTGAGGCAACAACTTCTGGCCCTGGACTAATAGACAAGTATTAATTTCAATCTCTCCAGTGTCAACAGTCTTGCTATTAACATATATATCAAAGACACAGTTATTATGACAAACCTAATAGCCTTTTTTTCCACATCTAATCACATTTTAAATAGTTTTTTTAACTTCAAGCCGGACTTCACATTTGAAAATTTATGACTTTAAGTGCAGACATTCTTTGCTGCTTTTGGTGATATCCTGTAAAACAATTATAAACACCTGACATTCAAGGGCCTTATGCAACGTTATCCTAATTAATTTCATATTTGACATATTCAGTATAAGAACTAATAGCCAGGAATATCACGTTCTGTTCCATAAATTCAGATACATTTTTCTTTTTTTTTCTAAAACCAAAAAAAAGTCTGTTAGAATACCTTTATAAATAGTCTTAAAGAATAAAAAATTTAGAAATTCCAATCCAGAAAGAAAATCAGCTCTTAAATTCACTGCATATGTGGATATCAAGTCAAGCTATAACAGTGGGGTCCATTGTGCTTTGAGTGCTTTCCTGTCATACCCATTATCTCTAGCAACTGTTGCTGTACATGGAGAGGACACAGGGCATTTCAACTCCCAGCCCAGGTTTCAGCCCAGCCTACAGGGGAGTTCAGGGGGCCATGATGCCAGAGAAGCTGCAGAGTCATCACTGGAGATATGGAGCTGTCGCTCCCAGAGGAGACAAAATGGAGCAGAGGGATTGAGGTCATAGCTCTGGATGGGGAGAACATGCAGGAGGAATACAGAAAGAAAGAGCAGGGCCATCCCTAGCATAAAGCTGGGAGACAATGGTCAGTCGTGGTACCCAAGCAAAACCATTTGGGGACCATCTCCATTTAGACCACGCTTTGGTGTTAAGAGTTTAACAGCACATGCCAGCAAACCAAGGGGGCAGCAGGAACGTGAGGCAGGAGCCAGCTACCTCCATACCTATAGTCAAGGGGCTTCTCCTATTTTTTTAAAAAATAAAGTAGGAAGTATGGCAGAACTAAGACATTGTAACCCAGAATCAATGCTTGCTCAGCTGGTAATGATCACGGCCCAACCACGCAAAAGTTAGGGCAACCTTGTACCTTGGGATACAGCCAAGGAACAAATGAATCCCTCTACCCAGTAAGCACCAGTGACACCGTGCTGAGCTGTCCAGGCACATGTGCATTAGACCCTTCGGCTGCATTTCCCAATGGCAATGCAGACACAGAGGTCCAACGGAGTGTCCGTGACAGCCCAGCACCTACCTGTGTATTTCCAAAGGCTAGCCACAAACAATCCCACAGTTTCACAAAAACTAGGATTTGCATGGGAATTAGCAGTGCCATGCCCTAACCATCTCTCTCAGAAAAAGCCACACTTGATCCAGCTGAGGGAAGGATGGGGTCAGTTGCTTCATTTCACCTGTCCATATAGGAGAGAGTGACTTGCTAGCAAAAGTAATAATGTTGTACCTGCCATACACTCTGATGCCCTGTTAACTGTGTAGATGACTTGTGAAACAGTTATTTACCAGATGACTATGGCACAACATCTCTCCGAGTAGTTTTCCATATTATTATTATTACAGCACATTTGCTAGGAACTTCTTTCTTTCAGCTGTGACTTACTGCTCAGCTACAGAATATCCACAGTTAGATAGTAATCCTGCCCTGTTTCTATGCAAAGTCCTGAAGCCACAGGATAGTCTTGTTCCACTGCACAAGGGCAGCGATGGGATTTGAACAGGGTCACACATGGAGGGCAGACCCAGGCACACTTCCGAACATTCCCTTCTGTTTACATCCTGCACAGCAACAAATAAGAAGCATTGAGACGACAGAGCAAGAGGATGGTCATTATAATAGTGTCCACTCATCTCGTTCAAGATCAGTCTACATCTTTCCACCTGGGAAGAGAGGTTTTCTTTTCCTTCTAGTGTCTTTCTACCTACCATTTGATTGGACCAGGTTCTAGACCTGCATCTTAAGGTCCAAGGCTTGCTCTCATTTACGTGGAGGGAAGAAGGGTGCCTAGGCAGCGCGTGTTTCTAATAAAAACATGTATTATTATTTCCTTAATAGACCACAGTGTCTTAGAAAAGGTCCCATATCTGTATGTGAATTAAATATTTAGATACTCTGTTTGAAATCTATTTTTTCAGTGACCCATCATGTAACTATTGTGTGCATTTTGGCAGGCTACCATGTTGCACATATGCAGCAAATATGGCTTGTAACAAATCATTGTGATGTCCCAAAAAGCATATGTTAAACTTGCCCCATAGTCAGCAGTCAAAATACAATATTTTGTTCATTTTACATTTCTTTTTTCGGTCTGAATACAAGAAGCAATCAGATCTCATTGGGGAGTTAATCACTTGTGAACATAGAGCTATGAAATTATCTAACACAAAGGGCCCTTTTTTTCAACCCTTAAAATCACTGGTGAGCCTTTACACATTTATTCACTGTTGAAAATGATTTTGTAATTATTTTGAAAGAGTCATTTTGGGAGGTATGTGAAATGACTTCAACAGAAATACTCATATGAGAAAGCACTCAATGTAAAGATGACGTAATTGGACTCACAGCATTTTTCATATTCAATTTCTGTGAAGCCACTCACTACCAACTACTTAGTTGCTATTACTAACAGGTTATATGTTACATTTCATAACAGACATTTTTCACAGCTAGATCTATAGGGTGAGATATTGCAGAAGACAAAAGTACTCTATGTTCAGAAGCTTTTGCAGTAACAAAGACACGCTGCAGCCAGAGTTTATGTCCTCACTTGTCTAAAATTAATTTAAAGCACAAATCACAAGTCTACATCCCAGTAACGGCTTGTGCCAATCAACCATTCTGGTTTATAACTGCAATTCATTTTTACAGGCTTTAAGAAATACAGACACACATATTTCAGGCACATACTTTTCTTACATCCAAAAAGGGGGATGGGCACTTGTAAAATCAGCTTTTATAAAAAAGATATCCATAAACATGTATTCCAGAGATTAAATGTTCTTGCTACTGCAGAGCTATAAATCACCCCCTCTTCCTAAGTGACAGGAGTGTAAAATATTTATTTCATATTAGTATACATCTAAATATTGTGGGGTGACTGCAACCTGGAATTCATAGAATGTTAAAGAGTTGATAGAGTATCCTAATATTAATATAATTTATCAGTATTTGAAGACTCCAGTGTTCTGTCCTTAATCTTTGCAGTTTGTGAATGATCAGCATGGGCAAGCATCAGAAAATAAAGATAATAAAGACAATGCGGGATTAGTGGTATGCTGCAGAAAGAGAACCTTTCTGGCACCACATGCTGAGATGATGCTAACATTATGGTAAGAAAGCAGTCTCTTTGATTGCTCTAACACCACTATATTTCTGAAATGGTTGCTTTTGTTACCATCAAAATCAGAAGAGGCAACTTAAGACTTCGTTTGTTCTGTAACCTACAAAAAGGACTTCTCAACATCATTAATACTACAAGGTTTTTATTATTATTCCAAGAGGTTTTGCTTTCTCCTGTGAACCTTACATGATTTGACTGCTTTCTCAGAGTTCTAGTCTGGACTTACTTAATGCACTGATATAGGTATTTTCATACTACATTATTAAAAAGGCAAAACCAAAAAGGTATCATGCATGTGTCACCACTGCGACCTTTACTGTCATTTTGTTGCTTTTTTTTGTAATTTTGACATAAAATTGTAATTGACATCAAATTGTTTACCATGTTTTAGATGGTTTAAATGTGAACTATTAAGTATGTTACAAATTAATATTGATTTTTTTAAAATGTTTTCTCTTAAATCCATCTACAGTAAGTAGATAGCTCAAAGTTATCTCAACCACTCAAAAAAGCACTCACTGTTTGACCTTTAAACTTTCTTATGTATTAAGTTAAAAAAAATTCTCCAGTAAATTAAATTGCTTGGGGGGGGGGGGGCAAATGTAAATAAATAAATAAACAGACAAACAAACAAACCCAGGTCTTACAATAATATCCTGCATGGGACTATGTAGAGAATGAGACCAAATCCTCAGATGATTTGAGGGAGACATTATCTTCTTAGATTTAAAACACTAACATGCTACCCAAAAGTAAAAATTAAAGATCCAGAAACAGCCATTTTACTACACGAATAAAATTGTCTGTATTTGAACCAAAAATCTTTTATCTGTTGGAAACTGGAGCGTCAATTCCATTTCTGGTTGTTTCTTGGGTCATGAAGATTTTGAAAACACAGAATTCATTCCCCAAGGCCTGTAATTTCTTTTGTTTGGCCAAAATTTGAGTCTGCCATCAGGATGCGCCAGACTCAGATGCTAAAGCAAACTTTTTTTTTTCTTTCTTTTCAAATAGCCATCAATAATCTTCAAACACATATAAAATTAACAAAATATTACTTGGCTACATGTTCTTGAGCTATACTAGATGTGTTAAAGAAAGAAAGGGTTTGTGATATTTTCCTTTCACCATCAGCAACAGCGTCATTATGGCTATTTAAAAAAGTTGCTGCGCTGCACTTACTGCGGCACATGGGACTGAAATTTCCATTACAATGCACCAAGTCCGCCTCAGGTCTTGGAGACTGTGGGTATTATTTTTTTAAATGTTAATTTTTATTTTATTTTTACTTTATATGTAGAAATCTGACAGCACTTAAATTTTAATCATTCAGGAGCTTAATCCAGGATTTCTTTCAAAGCTTAAAATTCCCTGTAAAGCCAAATTCCTTGATGTGCAAGAAATGCAGAATCAAACCCTAGGTAGCTGGATCCGAGCTTTGTTTTATCAGCCAAGAAACAAAGTTCTCCTGATTTAAAGTACTGCACATAACATTGCTAAGATAAGGATTTAGTTTCCTAAGCCAGGCCCTGATCCTTTAATGAGCTGTGGGTAGGCTCACACACATACACACTGCTGGAGTCACACTGACTCCACTTGCAGTAAACTCCAGTATCGGCCAGGTTTCCCTATTTCCCCTAGACTTCAACGGGAGAGGAAACCATCCTTTATGCTGTCATTTCATTATATTTTAAGACCCCCTAATAAGCATTTATTCCGCACCCTTTGAATTCAGCAGCAGTAGGACATTACAAGAAGCAGGCTCTTCTCGTTTGATTGATATTATTAATTTAACAGTAAGGATAACTAAAAAGCACAGATTGTGAGAATTCTAAACTTGTTTTTATTTTCTAATAGAGACATCACCATCATCATCATAACTCCAAAATGGTTCATCACCAGATGATGATGTATTCACCTGAAAAGGCATAACTTTATTCTACTGATCACCACTACTGCGATATTAAGCAAATTCTCTAAACAATAAGGTATTCTGGGATTATGCTTTCTCTACCCTTTTTACGTCATTTACCTGTCTCCACTAGGAGTTCTGTTTACCAAACCGTTTTCATTCAAAGCAATACAGTTTTAAAAAGGATTTATTTCAAGAAAACATCATTTTGATGGAAAAATGTATCAATAAAACTCTAATGTTATTTCAAAGATCCCCAGTTTACCTTAGAAATTCAAAAAGAATTTCATCACTTTATTAACAAAACTACTTCCAGTACTGTATTTAGGAAATCTAAAATCACTGAGTTGCTTAGTTATATTTTTTACATGTCCTTTCTGTGATGTCAATGGCACATCTCAAAAATAAGATCTATCACCCTAAGATTTTTCCTGTAAAATATTTACATGAAAGATTATACATTTTAAAGCTTGCACAATAATTCTGCAGTCATCAGTTTGTAAATAGTCATAAAATACAAAAGTACTAGACATGTGGCAAGATTTTTATTTTAAAAATAAACAATATATTTTTGTTTTCCGTAAATACTATAAAACAGTGTAAAAGAAATGCTCAGAAACAAAATTATATTTGTAAAGTTTTCCATAATTTAGTATTTTGACAGTCCAGCTCTCTACTTTTTTTCTCTAAAAGAAAATAGTGTTTATTATATAAAATAAGACTCATTTAGTAGCATTGCACATAGCAGATAACACAAATTATTTACAAGCAGATCATTTTATGGATCTCCTATTGTTCTGGCAATACAATGTGATGATCCTCACTACTTCATTTCATTAATTCATCACTTTATGGAAACCCATTTGGCTACAAACAAAGCATCTACCCACTGTGGTGTGCTTAATTTGACAACTTTCCTAATCTAATACATGGAAACATTGGAAAGCAAATATTCTTCACCTTTAAAATGGCTCGTAAAGGCACAAAAGTGAAATTGGTCCTTACTTTAGGTTTGCGGAGGAACAAATCACAGGCTGAGCACATTTGCACGTGGCCAACAGCCAGCATCAACTGTGCAGAGCTCAGGGCTCTCCCCATGCATTTATGCACCGGCCAAAGTGCCGGAGCACCTCTGGCACCAGCACCGGCACTGGCCAGAGGACACCAAGACACAGCGCCAAGGTGGGGAACAAAGCTATGGAAGACCCCTCCCAGGTCAGCCAGGGCCATCTTTGAAATTTCAGCAATAACTGCTGGGAGGATGGCCCCCTGTTACAGAGTGGAGGAATGTGTTTGGTCTCCAAACATCGAGATAAAAATCTTTGTAAGTGGGATGGGGCCCTGAACCCAAGGACTTCTCCACCCGCCCCCACACCAGACACATCCAGATAGAATCAAAACGTGTCTGACAGCCTACAACAGCACCTGAGTTCACCACATTCATCTCACTTTGGGAAGTGAAGGGGATAGCTGTGTTACATATGTAGTAATAATGGGCAAATACTGAGCTTTTGTAATGGCCTCTGCAGGACTCATTGTTTTTGCTTACAGCCAGTTTGCTTCACCACCCTATTTTCCAGATAGTTCATTACCCCTGCTAGCTCTGAGTCTAGTGATTTTTAGGTATATGTCATTAGCCTGACTGCTGCCCAAATCTACTAGCACAGAGCTCTGAGCAGATAAATATCACAGGTGAATTTAGAGTGTCCGCTTGTGGAAGGAGGCAGCCCTCGCACACTTTTCTCAGTCCCATTGCATTTGCTCTGGGGATGCATGGCTTATTAGCACTCTGATTAATAAAGCTCATTTATACCTTTAAAGAGATCAAAACAAGACCTGTTGGGGGAGACTTGGCTAGAAGTTCTCACATGCTGTATAAATGCAGGCGAATACGCTCTGAGCAGGTCACACCATGTCCCCTTCAAGAACTACAGCCACATGAACCAGCTCAACAACACTTCCAGTTGAAATCAAACCCATGCTAATAGCAACTGCACACATGTACCGTCATCTTAATGCATGCAGAAACGATACACAGTGACTGCGTTAACGAACAAACAGCAAAGCCTCAGGTAGCTGGATTCTGACCCACTTACATGGATTTTTTTCCCTGACTGACACCGGAAAATTGCACACCAAGTTAGAAGGGCAAGAGGAGCCTGGCAAAAATGGACACTTGCGCTGCAGTTTTTGGGCACGTGCCCACAGCCCACAGCAGGGTGCTAGGCTGCAGCAGGGGCTGGGGAGAGCAGCGGGGAGCTGACCCTCTCAGGTCCCCTCACCCCATTAATGAATGCATGATGAGAAAGTGTGGCCTGCTCCGTGATTCCTACTTCCACCACACTAGAGAGCGTACCAGGCTAGATACTTACATCTGCCATGTCTGAAGATACGAAAAAACACATCCACTATTTTGGTTTGGTTTTACGGGAAAAATGTGGGGGTTAGCTCTAAAACAAAATGGCAGAAGAACAGCATTCAGTACAAGCATCTGCACAGCACTGGGCACGCTTAGCACCTTGTACGAATAACAACATGGCTTCATTAATTGCTCCCAAGTCATCCAGTTGCTGGGACAGACAAGACACAGCTCTCCATAAATGCATATGGTATGAACCAGTGCTTGCCTGTATCAGAGTTAGTGCCTTATTGCACTGCTTTGGCGATCCAAATGGTTGCTCCAAGACTCTTTGGAGCCTTTGTGAAGGGACCACGCTCCTCCACCGAGAGAGGAGCCGCGGCGGCAGCGGCAGCAGCCAGCTGGCCAGCCGTGCGGCTGGATGCCTGCCAGGGGTGGCTCGCCTCCAGCGCTGCAGCCCCTGGAAGCTTTGTAGCAGGAAGTAGCTGACAGGCCATCAGGGATAATGCTTTTTGTCTATTAGGTAACTGAAGCATAGTTTGAGGAAAGTTAACAACAACCGAAAAAAAAAAAAAAAGGAAAAAAAGACAATCCTTGCTAAACTTCATGAGAAGAAAGCCACATGCTAACTACCTCTATAGCTTTTAAGTATGAATGATAACACTCTGCAATACACAACATACTGGTGACATGACCACTACCTCACATACCAGTTTTGATCTGAGGCTGCTCTGTGCAGCCTGCCATTTCATTCCTGCAGCTAACATGCTTTGCAATTTTCCCAAATCCTACACCAGGTACAATAATATTTTCAAAATCCCCAAACCATTGCTACTTTTAACAGTACATCATTAAATTATTTAATATGTCTTCTCCTTCCCTTTCATCTTTGAGAGGGTTCTAATTCAGGGACTGGACTGTTCCCAGCAGTAAAAGTAAGAAAAATGTGTTTTCATAGGTGTGGCTGAGGGAAGAAGGTGGTCTATGGATTTGGTTGTAGAAGGAAAAACTAGTGATACAAAGAAAAACTGTGACTGTCACAGACTATTCCTTCAAAGACCTTAAGGCCAGAAAAGCCCATTATGATCTTTTAACCTGACATCCTAAATAATTGACATAAATTTTCAGTTAGCAATGAGTACACAAAGGCTGCAACACTAAGGATACCAGAACCTACGTTTTAGAAAGTCCTCCAGACTCAATGTAGAAACGCCAAGTAATAGAGAATCCACTATAACTCATATATTATATGAGTTACATTATATATATAACAGCATATTCAATGCTGTTCAAGTGGTTAAATAGTTTCCCTGTCAAACACATGCACTTGATTTCTAATCTTAAACTGTCCAGCTTCAACGTCCAACCACTCCATCTCACAGAACCTACTGTGCTTGTATGCCCTACCTGCTGCTCAGTTTAAGCATTGGTTGTAAACCCCTTACAGCTCTTTATGATGTGTCTGGCATAATGGGATCAACATGTTACTACTACTACCACCATCCACTACCACATTAATCTTCTTAACCAGAGCATCCCTTAGGAGCTCACATTCAGGTTTTTATCCACCACAACCCCTAAATCCTTTTCATAGTCATTGTTTTCAATTAAATTTTTCCTTCCAGTAAGTGTGACTTATGTGTTTGCAGATACCACAGCTGAGAAAAAAAACTCCTACCACAAAAGTATTACAGACTAACTTGTAAGATTGTCACTGAGATCAAATAGTACATTTCTCCTCAAATAGTACAGGGATTGGGGCACTCTCTACTCTTCCACACTTAGGTCTGACTTATTGCTCAGTTTCACCTTGATCCAGACTCTTATTCTGATGGGCTTAAAAGTGAACATGCTTATGTCTAACAAGATGTCAAATTAATCTTTCACATTTTCTTAAGCAGCAAAGGGAAAATCCAATTCTTTTGCTATAAAGGCCTCTCCCATCCCCATTCCTCACTGAACATGCATGCACATGATTCTGTCCCCTAAAGTATCATGTTGAAAGGTAGAAAGAGCTTACCTCAGTGTTGCAATGGCCAGACCTTGAGATTACTTTAGGTTTCCCTGTGCTTCATACTCTTGAGAGTATTTAACAGAGGGCTAGCAAAGGGTAGATTGGAAGGGAGAAAACTCTTCAACCCACTGGCCCTATGCCCATCTCTGCTGGAAGATTTTGATGGCTTATATTTAAGAAACACCACTCAGCAGGCAAGCCAGAGAGGAAAGTACACATGAAGTTAGAACATCACCATGCCCACCAGCATATAAGCAACATTGGCTGTGAATAGAGAGAGGACTCCAGAGTCTGCATGGGTTTGAATTTTGCATAAGCTGTCCCCTAACTTACGGTGGTCTTCCTTCTCACAGCAAAGAGAAGAGCTGCTGTGTTGGCACTTGCCATGCTCACTTACGCGCAGAAGAAACCCCCAAAGTGCTGTGGGTGTTTTTGTCATCTACAAACACCCTAGTGCTAGAACCTAAAAGAAGCAAAAACACATATAATCAAAAATCCAGGAAAAACCTCACACACTGCTGCAAAATATAATGCACTGAAAATCCATAGGTATTACTATGGTTACTAATCCATAGATAACTAATGTTTCCTGCCTTTTCTTACTTTGTGGGTTTCTCTGTTGTGCTTTATTCACAAGAAGAGTTCAATAACAAATTATCTTTAATTTACTGCTACTAAAAATGTAGGCAATTTTTGGTCCCAAGGTTGCTGTCTTAATATAGGCAAAACACTCAGTGAAGCGGATAGGAGCTTTGCCTAAGCAAGGATGGGAGGATTAGGCCCACCTTATTATACAGTTATTTATTACACAGTGATAATTAACACAAGGTAGACAAGCTCATTTGTTTGGCA
The DNA here is from genome assembly GCA_026212715.1 of Elanus axillaris. Taxonomy (NCBI): domain Eukaryota; kingdom Metazoa; phylum Chordata; class Aves; order Accipitriformes; family Accipitridae; genus Elanus; species Elanus axillaris. The sequence goes on from JANZLQ010000089.1 coordinate 26,966,736, forward strand.
ACAGCAACCCTGGTTGAAACATACCGTTAAAAAGTGCTGAGTATAAATAGTAGGAAAAAATGCTTATGCAACAATAAGAAAATGTATGATTGTGTATTCTATCACATAGCTTAAAAACTGCAGGTTAAGCAAATTACCACTGGCACTGTGTATTCGTAATTCTGCCGATCACCTAAATGAATGATCAGGTATGAGCCTTTCAATTCTAGCTGCGTTTCTTTCTAAATACCTTACTATTTAGCAGCCTAAAGGGAGCCAACACATCAGTAGTGCCTTCTATGCACTGTCGAGTCCCAGCTTGAGCACACCAAACTCTGAGGCCCTTTGAAATCTTTAAAGACAATCATACATAAGACAGTTTCTATATTACAGGGCTGGCTAGCGATACTGCAGCACAAAACAATATTTCAAGCTTTCTGATATACATGTGTCACCTCTATGTGACAAATAGCTTGTATTAATTAGGCACTAGACTTGGTGAGATTGCTGTTATTAACTGAGAGAAGATGGGTTGAATTTAATTGTGTGTGACATCAAAGTCAAGTGACTGATATTTCAAGCATCATTTAAAATGTTTGATATTGGAGTCATTGTATTCACATAAAGACTGTCTAAAAATATAAAGGAGAATGATGAGAGAGGAACTGAAACACATTCACACAATCCATCTTATGAAGTGAATTTGATGTAATTTTGCTTGTATTTTTGACCCAGTGTTGACAATATTTATTTAGTTAGTTGTATAAAATTATTACTTTGAGGAACAGTTTATTTTTCTCAGTACTAATTTTGGAGGCAGCTGGGAAGGTTTGTATTGGTTCCAGCATCAATGTTCTCAGAAATGTGGACATAAGGGGGGGGGGGGGGACACAACATAAAATATACG
>JANZLQ010000089.1:26967721-27022418 GCA_026212715.1 Elanus axillaris
GGGGGGGGGGACACAACATAAAAGATAGGCTTGCACTGGGATTTTCTTTATAGCCATTAATGAGCACTGTTTGGAAAATGTTTACCTAAGAAAAGTAGGCTGCACATTATTTAGGCAAACTTCTGTAATGGTTTGAAAAAAGAAAGGGGAAAAGAAAAGGAAGCTATATTTAAAATGGCATATGAAAGAATATATTTAAGGAGTAAGAGCTCGCTATGGTACTATGCACTGTACAAATGGTAACTACCTCACACTCATCAGGATGTGAGGAATGTTGTTTTAGGGTCGAATGCTTCTCTCATTTAAGATGCTGGCCAAAATCCCCTTCAGTTTGATGGGGCAGAATCATATCTGTGATGTAGCATGATAATGTATATGGTGTTTTGCTAAAAAGTGGGTCAATAAACAATTGCCCCAGAGGATACTTGTCTATAATGCTTCTGCATCGTACCACTTCCTTTCAGTTCTTTCTCTAAAAATAAATAAAATGAACCACTTGCTTATTCCATGCTAGCCATAAAGCATACAAAACAATCCAACTGAAATCAGCTTAATTAAACCACAATGCATTGCAAGCAAACATGTATCCCCTAGGTATTCCCAACTAGAGAAATCTGAAGTGCACCACAGCTGAAAGTAAATATTAACATTTTCACAAAACAGAAAGACAATATTCCTGTTAGGACAACCTCCCCGCTGTGCCAGTGGTGCCCTAGACCCACACACTGTGGGGCGAGAGGGGACAGTCCGGCTCCCTGGAGGTGCTTTCCCCTCGCTGCAGCCCAGCAGCCAGTGAAGAGCCTGGAATATAAAATCAAATCTATATAAAACATATATATATATATATATATAAATCAAATTATATATGTGTGTGTGTGTGTGTTTGTGTATAGTCTACATATACATGTGGTTTTGCATGTATGTAAATATAATTCTATACATTGCGTACATTATTTATATATATATATTTCAGAATTAGTACCCCCATAATCATAAGCTCAACCAAAACTAGAAATTATATATGAAGGATATAACCTTATCGGCAGTGGGATTCAGTTCTCAGAAGGACTTCGTCCTCCCAGGGGCAGCATATTCTAGACAGACCTGGCAAACTGTTTAACCATGTGCTTAGTTGTAAGAACCAGTTTTGGTGGGGGAACTGATATGCATCAAGCCAAAAGACACATAAATATCTTAGCAGTTGCATAGGTAGAAATCCCAATAGCTGATGGAAGATTCATGGATAAACTTCAGTTTCTGAGATAGCAATTCTCCCCCATTTCTCTTGTTCTTCACAGCAGTGGACTAAAATCCTCTCTGAAATTATCCAAATTCTCTTGTCCTCAGTGGGATTACAAAGGTGCACCTTTCCCTTACTGTGGACTGGACTGACATTAGCCTCAGGCTTTAACTAGCCCTCTGCTAAGAAAAATTTAAATTATTTCATTGTAAAGCACATTATTCTAAAGTAACTTATTGTGTCAGGCAGGATTCTACCTTTGGAAGTTGTAATATAATTTTAAACATAATTGATAAAGTAATTTATATAAGCAAGCAGATTTTTTTCTATATATGAATTGCTCACAGAAGAAGCTCTAGATTCCCTGCAATTCATTTGTTATTAGGAGCTATTTAGAGAATCGTTACAACCTCTTACTCCTCTGTCCTTCATCTGACAGACGATCGCTGCTAACACTTTATATTTCAAAGAAATTCATACAGCATCTTCCTACTTTTTGATAAAATTTGCAGAACTCTCTGAACTAAGTTGCGGTACCATGTTTGCAAATTAAAAATGTACTCTACAAATACTTTCAAATGTGTTTAAAATTAACTGTTTCCACAACCATCCCTGCCAGAAAGTTCATCTGCCTAGAAGAATATTCAGAGGAAGTAAATATTAAAGAATGTGAATATAATCAAAGCAAGTTTGCTTAAAAATCCGAACAGATATTTGAGGGGTTTGGTTTGTTTCCTCTATCCAGCTTGCATTGAAACCTTCACAGTTTGAAATTAAATTAAAAAAACTCTTCCATTTGCAGTAGAAAATACATTAAAACTAAGCTCATCTTTAAATTCTGTCACCACTGAAATCAGTCATTCTTTCTGGCATGTTGGTTATGTGATAAAAATGAGAGGAGCAAGAATCGTCAAAGGAACAAGTTCAACCATTATAACCCCGTGCCCCAATACATACATATATTTAAGTGCAGCTCAGAGGTGTTATTTGGTTCTGTAATTAAGAATTCTCGTAATACCTGCAAAAAAGAAGCAGGTATCAATGCAATAATATTCTTCATCTGTCTTCAGAAAAAGAGTGAGAACCTCAGGCAAGGTTTTGAAAGGGGGTAGTGCTACTGCTCCTTTGAAGTACAAAAACTGTTTATGTATCAAATTTGACTGTGACATAAAAGTTTCCTTTGTAGAACATAAGCCAAATTTATTTGGTCTTTAAACTTTGCTAGTATGTTGTTGGCTGGAATGTGACCTTTTTGGAACTGTTTTTCAAACATCATTCCAGTGGCTGAAATACCAGTAGCTGCATTTCAGACAGCTTCCAGTCAGCTTGTCTACCTGGCTGCTGTGAAAGCGTGAGCTTGCCGCACTGCTGCTGCACAACAGTGCCCTAGGCATTATTTTTCTTTCCTGGCACATGCATGTGTCTTTCAATTTTTTGCAGCCATTTGTAGTCCACTGGCAGATTTATTGACCAGGAAAGTTCATGCCTCCTCCATGCTACCCGAGTAGGCTCTGTTTTGTTTTGTTTTGTTTTTAGCTGGGCTTCTACCTGACCTCCAATGTTGTAGGAATCATTTTACATTGGCAATTAAATGCTGGAGTAGTTATTTGTAGCTTGCAATTGTCCCCATTTAGAAGACTAACTGCCCAATTGCAAAGCTTCTAAATGGGTGCAATTGCAAGTTCAAACAGTTGGGCCCACTTGTAATTACGGGCACAAAATTGGGCTCACTTATGTCGGAGGTTGCTACTGGAGACATAGGCCATCAACTAAAAATAACGATTCTTTGCCTGGTTGCTACTCCGTATTGGTTCATTACAGCATGAGGAATGAAAGGAAAAGCCTCTTGGTGGGGAGACGAAAGAAATAAATACATTAAGACAATCTGAGACTATAAAGTGATCAACGTGGCGCCTAGGACAAATGATCATAACTGTCTCATGCCTAATCACCCATTTCACACACAGTTTTATGAACAAGCTTTGTTCCTTTTCACGGCTTTTCTCTTATTAAGACAGACAGTGGCAGTGGTCAGAGGACCCAATTCCAGGTAAAAGATACACAAGCTGTGGGGTGCCACTGGCCATTTTAAACCATCTGTTGCACCTACAGCTTTTCTCCTTCTCTCCACTTGAAAGAAGCTGATCAAGGAAACACCAGTTGGAGGTTTTTTCCTCCTCTCACACAGTCAGACGGTGGGTACAGTGTTACTGCTGTCAGGGAAATTGTCTAACTCATTCTAATTGTAATCAGGAGAAAACTCCCACTGTTTTCTCCCCACTGCAAAAGTATTTTCAATGGTTGAAGGACATACTTCTACAGGTAAAGGCTCCTTTTTGGTGTCATCATAATGTCTTGCACATATCTGATGCTCTCCCCAAAGCATATTCCAGGCTTGACAATGAGAGCACAACCCTATGGACACATGCACCCAGGCACACACAAAAGCATGCTGTTTACCCGCTCTTCATTACCACAGCTTAACACCACAGCACAAGTAAGGAACAGCTCTGCTGCATCCATGCGAATTGCTTCATCACAGTCTACTCAAACCGGTGCGCCTAATCAGCCGCCAAGCATGTCAAGCCACTGCTGTTCAGCTCATCTGCTGATGACATGAGACACATCTGGGCAATGGAACAAAGGGAATATTCTAAATATGCTTATGCTAAGAGGAGAATTAATATTCATCCCCAAAAGGTGCAACTGCCACCCAGAACAGTAAATACAATCGACTGCCCTACAGTACTAAGGACTTGGGGACCAGATTGTCCCAAATCCATTGAAATCAAATTACATTTAGTGAGGATGTGGCCACTGAGACGGATATTCAGGTAAAACAGAAATATATTTAAATATAATTGCATTTTTTTCAGCATCACATGCACTGCAGAGTGCATCTATTTTGTGTAGATTCAACAAATGATATTTTAATGTACATACATAATTTATTGAGCAAGCAGTAGACTTGGCTAAATGAATGTCAGCCATTGAAGATCCAACATGGTGCATTTTCATGCTTATTACTTAGTACAATAGCAAAGAAGGAAACATTTAACATATTTATGAACTTGAAATCTCTCTCAAGTTCTATGGTGTGGGACTATCACAAATGTTATCACATTTCTTCTTCCATATTCATGATAATGAGTAAGTTAAGCACTTACGATGTATTTTTCAACCTAAAAAAAAGGTTTACTTACCACCTGTACTATTCTTGCAATACTGTGAAATATAGATAGAGAACATCATCTGTTTTTGTATCTTGCCCATAATTCCTGTTTATCTTACATAGTGGATAAGATGCAATTTTTCATACTTAGATATTCTAATGTATCCAACTAATTTCTGCATATCCTGCTTAAAATGATAATGATTAGATGAAAAAAAATCTTGTGGTTTCAGCACCAAAAAAGACAGTTTTAACAATATGTCTAAGATAGAACAGAATTATTAGCCATCTATTTAAAAATAGCCACAGTACTTTACTTTAGGCATCTTCAGTCTAAACTTTAAATTGCAGATGTGCCTGATGATTGCAAGGGAATGAGAGTTCAGACTCCATGATCCTGTTCTTGGCCCTGCTATTCTGATGAGATATTTCACTGGATGCATTAATTAGCATGAAAAGTTTCTTATTACTGTGGTTGCTCCCCATAAGCAAATCCTTGATTTTAGACAGCAAGAGCAGAATTCGTTTCATATCAGCTTAATTGCCTCCAATTACCTACACCCACCTAGAATTACCTAGTGACCAGAATTAGATGTGCTTATTTCTTTCTATCAGCCTTAAATGCGGTTAAGACATAGTGATTTAAGTTCAGAGGTAGACATCTCTGCGGCCGCTCTGTAAAGTTAGACTTCAGAGATGAATCACATTCCCATTTCCAGTGCTGAGAGGCCTTTGCCTCCCATTGATTTCAGGAGGAGTTGCATGTGCTTAATGTCCAAACTATAGTAGCCACTTTTTCAGGCCAGCTCTGCACTTAGTACCTCCCATCGCTCTCATTAGGCACCTGGAATCTGACCCGTATCATGGAGCAATCACTGCCGCTGCGGTTCACGATGGTGGCACATCTACCCTGCTGAGATAAAGCACCTATTTGGCCCTCTTTGGCTCTGAAGATTCACTGGAGAGGAGAGCCCAAGTGTTTCTGGAGAGCAGGGAAGAAGAAAATTAGTCTTTCAACAGGCTATCATTAGGTTAGTAGCATAATATAATAATTTTTTGTCCATGACAACTGATTTGTGCAAGGTAGAGACAGCATAGGCTATAGCAGGTTAATGTGTCCTGTGTCCCCACAGGACTGCTCCAAGCAGAAGAGAAACACAGGAGAAGCAATGCCAGAGGACACCTGGGGAACACATATCCCCTTGCTCCTGTGGGCTGGTGCGCAGAAAGCCCCTGGAAAATTTTCAAGCTGATTTGCTTTCCGTTTTCCTGATTGTTCAGTGATAATAAAAAAGAATGTCAAGGAAAAAAAGCCTTTAAGAGACTTGGAGCTTTATTTCCATTTCCTGGGCTAGCAAAACAACCCACTAGCTTATATAGCCCTTAGGCATCTTCTTTCCTGAATTCATCCTCACAGGACACTATTGCTTACAGTTTTTCTATTCTATATAAGTTCTTATACTGCCCTCAACACCATAGTAGCCAAGTGCCTTCCAGTAGTGCATTATGCGATGTGACTAACATCTATGACAACCAAAGCAGGAAGGAAAAATAGTTAAAGCCCCAGTAGCTTTCCCCCTACATAGCATTTCATTTTCCAACACTAATAACTTTCTGTGAATACACAGCTAGATTGTTGTGGTCACGTTTGTAGCAGATCGGCAATATTTCATTCTCTCTGATGCCAAATTTCTCACTTTAATAAGGTGGCGCAGGGATCATTCTCCTTTATTTTATCCACAAAAATGCAAAAGGGTGGGAATTATTCTTCAGTTATATTTATTTTAAGAATATCAGTCATGACCACAAAAACGTGGTAGTCGAGGTAGCCTTGACTAGTAGTAGCATAAGTCCCTGGCTTCAGAAAAAAATCTTTCTAAGACACAACATTTAGCACTGGCTGCAGTGTTTGGGGAAATTTTTCAGTACCAGACTCAGCTTCACAAGCCTTGGGGTGGAGGTTAAAGGGGCACCGTGCTCCCCAGCAGTGACAACTGAATATCTCATTGCAAGAGAACTCGCATATGGGAACAATATGCCTGCAAATCTTTTAAACGTATGCAATTGCTTTGCCAGAGCAATTGATATGTTATAGAAGAAACATTGCAGGGCAGGTGGTTGCTGTGAGATGACCCCACACTTGGGACCAAGAGTGAGACGTGAGGTCAAAGGTCAAGTGTGACTTTGTTAGAACCAAAAAATACGGTCACCTCACCACCGCTGCACATCCTGCAGCAGTCATCGCCACTGAATGCCACATGGAGTTCAGCTGCTTTTTAGTGGCAGGAGACAAAACAATTGTGTTTACTATTAGTTTTCTGATTGCATTAAATGTGACATTAAGAAGTATTAAACTCTACATGCAAATACAAAACAATATTCTTGTTCAGTGTCTTAGGCACGCTAGCTCACTGGAACAATGAGACAGGTCTCATGAAAGCAACTAGAAAATAATTTTAAATAAACAATTACAAAATTTAAAAAACCTTTTGGCATTTGTGCTCACTCTGGGCAGGTATTGCACCAGAGATTATTCACCTGCCACCTCAGAGAAGTTCTCCTTGACTTTAAGAAACCCTAATGGAAAGTCAAGAATTTGGGGGTGGAGGGAGAGAGCAGAGGAAGAAGGTTTTGCTTGGGTTTTGTGGTTCTCTCCCAGGGACCACGCACTGTAGATTCAGAAACCATCTAGATACTAATTGACCTAGATTAAAACATAATGTAGGGAATACTGTCGAGAAAAAACGGACAAGGTTTTACTGATTTAAAAATTCCTTTCCTTTCTAATCTCTTTTTTCTGCTGTCATTCCAAAGGCTCCCAGAATATTTCACGAATTTTATATACACATTCCAGGACGGATTGCAAAAGCTGATTAAGAGCATATGCAGTAGCAACACAATACCATGATTAGGATGGGAAGTGGAGAACACTAGACTTGATCTTGCCTCAAGCAAAATGTCCAATAGCAATGAATGCAACACAGAGAGAGGGACAGAGCACAGATGTTCAGACCAGAGGACAAGCCAAGAAAGGCTTAAAAGATCACTGGCTACAAGACATTTCATAGAAAGCACGCTGTCTTATTGCTCTGTGAGCATTATCACACAAGACAATGCAGACTCTAATTTAAACAGTCAGATGGAAAGATCCTTAAACTGGATGCCAGTTGGCTACAACAACAAATATGTATCGCTGTTCTGACAACGTTCACTGCGGTAAACTGCGCTGTGAAGTAATTATCCTAGAGACTCTGGCACCCCAGAATAAATAGCAAGTGAAGGAATCCATCAATATACTTCTAGGGTGACAAAGCCAGAAGGGAAGTGTAGGAAAACCGTAACAGCCTGGCTGAGGGGAGGTGGGGGCAGACAGTGTCCCCCCTGTAGAGCTTGCCCTGCTGTGGCTGTGCTCCAAGGGCACTGCTGCAACACCTGGCCAAGTCTTCAGAGCTCTACACATCACCACCACAACGCCAGTGAGTACCAATCTATGCATACCAACATGCATTGCCTTGTTGGAGCCATTGGAGATGTACATGCATATGCAGGACCAAAATATTTGTATTGATGTTGGGAAGTATTTGCAAACTGTCAAATTTGTCATTTCCAAAATAAAAATGTTATTTTCACCAGGCTTGCCTAGTGAGGCAAGACACACTGATGGTTCAGGGAAGACTTTCTAATCTGAGCCATGCTACATCTGCTCCCAGCTGCTCCACGGTTAGTGGATGCAATGGTAACACAAGCTACAGGATCCCAGCTTGCTAGTCCTGCTATCGGAAAGTCACAGGGAGGAATGGGAGAGGGAGGAATGGGGAGGCAACTCCGTCTGATTGCTATCATTTTTACTTCTAGAATAACACAAAAAGAGAGGGTGAGCTGTGCAGTCACAAATGCAGATCATTTCTCTAATTGCTATATCCATTCCAGAGATAAAGTAGGATAGGATAACACAGGATAAAGTAATTGAGCAAGAATGTACCTATGACATGAAGTCGAGAGAAGTCACTGACTATGTGACCCATACTTTAATGGATGTGATACAAAGGTCAGGAGAATCAGGGAAAAATCTCCCATGATTTTTATGGCTGCCACAGTAATGTAAACTCAGTATAATCAAGTGGTTAGAGCAATGGTCATGAACCTAGGAAAACTGATCCCCTTCTCTATAACACATGTGTTCAATCTCGTGTTTAATCCACTGTACAGTAATACTCATGATAACAAGAATTCCATTTGCCCAGCGAGTACTGTGATGTTGCTGTTCTCACACCAGTGTTTTAGCAGTCTTGTTGAAACTCAGCGTTGTGACACTTCTTACTACAGTGCAGTGCAGAAGAATATATTGTCTCTCTTCAACTTTGATGCATGCAGCTCAATAGCAAATATTTAGGGGATGCTGCTAGATACAAGTGTATCTGTCAACTACTTGATGGTTTTGCCTGACGGTTGTTCTAGAAATGGAACTTCCTTTGGATAGCTCAAAGGCAGCAGGACCTAAAACTTCACCCCAGCCACCTAATATCTACCTCTATTATAAAGCTTTTCCAGTGAATAAACCTGCCACCCATCCCATGAAAACTTAATCCAAGTACATACCTTGGTCATAAGCACTATCTGAAAGCGAATCTCCTGCTGGTTCCTGCATCTATCAGTATTAACAATGGTGTGTAATGTCCAAAGGCTGTTTAGATGAATGAGTGGGAGATGTGAGCCATGTTTCATAATTATGCAATTCATTGAAAAATATTTTTCATTACCTTCATGCTTTTGCCTGCTCTGTGCATTGTGCCATGATATTCATCTCTAAGTGAAGATGGATTGACACTGGCTGGATTGTAAATGTGGATGCAAATACAATTGTGTGTCATATTGTGTCAATATCCTGCTTTAGTAAGAGGAATTAGTCCGTCTGTAAATAAGTCACTGTAACGGGCTGTGTAGAAGCTGTGATGTATGGCAGTTATCAAGGCCAGCATATCAGCCTGCATGTGCCAGATGATGGTATTCTTCTCCCAGCTACGCTTTTCTTCTAGGATTTCTGGGTTAAGGAAGCAGACGGGATAAGCATTGAGCACAGAGTCAGAATACCTTTGAAGGCACACGGGACAAGCTCCAGAGTTTATTTTACATGCTTCAGATGGCATTTTAAACTGGTTTCTTTCCCCACTCAGTGTTTCTGTAACACCTACATAATTCTCTCCTGCAGACCCTTACACCTTTTTGGCTAGCTCAGAGAGCAATGCTGATCTTTCCCACCTGGACTGCAGCTATCACGCAGTGCCTGTCATTCTCATACAGATCAAAAAGGATTTTGCAGGCTGTTGTCCTTGATCCATGCCTCTTTATACGTCAGTGTTAAACAAATGCTTCAAGTGAGAGATGCCCACTTAAAAGACATCATCGCCACCAACACAAAAGGTCCTGAGGCATGTGGGGCACTGTTTAGTAATGCCCCAGAGAAAGAGTCCCGGCCACCATATCACTGGCAATGCTTCCAGCAGCACCAGGCATTTTTGCTGGAGATCATCCATCCAAATAGCAACCTAATGCAGCCCTACGTAACTCGTGAGCCCCAAGACAGTAGTGCATGAGCAAATGTTAGGGTTTCTTTTTTCCAAGGGAATTCAACATGGTTAACAAATTCTGCACTCCAGGTACTCTTCATCCTACAGCTGCGACCGCTAGCACTTTTATAAAGCTGTCTTAATTACCAGTGACCCTGCACTCTTCAAATGCATCAGCAGTACAAGGGATGATTCAGAATGACAGGGTCACAAGCAATGGGAAAACGTGTCTGATCCATGCCCCACTTACATATATCTCTAGATCATAGACTATTTGCCCTAGATTTTAAAAAAAATCTTGATATGAAGAACTCTGTTTTGGTAGAATTTAAGAGGATTTGGGTTCCAGCCCTCTATTATTAAAGTTGTGGTAGATCAGATCTGTATAAGACATAAGCACTAGAACAGAATGTGTAAAATAAAGGATTTGTGGATGTGAAAGCTGATAGACTTGGGTGTTCTGGAGAAGAAGGATTTTTCACCCTCAGCCTAAAGTTGACTAGTTCCTCTAATTTAACTTTTTACATTTTATCTGCATCGTAAAAATGTTTCTGATTTTACATTAAAAGTTGATACAAATAGCTGAGAACTGCAAGCTGACACAATAAGAATCCAATGCCCAAATTTGTGATCGCAAAAAATCTCCCTGAGGAAGTCAACAAGCTCTGGAAAATTTCTCCCACTACTGAGAATTTGTCCACAACAGCAATGATCTGGGGGGAGTCAAGAGCACCACTGCTTAGAAAAATGGTTTTCTCTCCTCACCCACTCCACTGTCAGCCCTGCTCTGGTCAGCAAACACAAGTAGGAGTTATTACATACTACTTTTATTGCAGTAAATTATTTAGAAATGAGAAATGACAAAGTAGCCTCAAGTGCCTGCTTAGGTGCTTTGCTGAATAAAAGCTTTCATACAACATGTAAAATAACCACAATACTCCCCTCCAAAAACAAGATGCTTATGAAAAAGACATCTATCATGTTGCTCAGAGCTAATCTCACATCCTCCTCAGTCCTTACAACAGAGTTCTAATATTATGTTACGGCAAAATATACTTTTTAAATAAATTACAGGAAAATAATTCAATCTTCAATTTTCTGTTATTCAAAAATCTAAACACTTATTTCTTCTGCTTAAAAACACAAATTAACCTCAGCATACCTCTCTTTAGTGTGGCATAATATTAAGTCCAAAAAAATTTTCTAAAGAATCGGGGAAAGGTGACAGCTCTCCTCCTCCAGTTCAAGAAAAGTCAGACTGAAGGAACTTACTGGTGTGATCGTTGTGATCCCACTGATGTGATTCTGCAGTCGGTCATACAAAATTCATCAAAAAGGCAAAACCAAAGGCCCCAGTCCTACCAAAACTTAAGGAAACATCTGTTCCAACTATGCTGCCATAAGCAGGCTTATTTAAGTCAATGGAAATGCACACACCCAGAAAAGCTCAGCAGACTTTTGAGAAATTCTGTCCTTTGTCAAGATTTTATTTTCCCTCAGTTTCTGTGGGTTGCTCAACAACTAAGGGAAAGGAAGAACTGAAAACTAGTGTAAAGCCATCAAAATATAGAGGGGAACACCAGCTATATATAGTACTTCATGCAACTCATTCTTTTTTTCTACTTCTTGCTCAGAACTACCTGGATTTCAGTTACAGTTTGCTCCTGGAGCTTCACATACCCTGATCTGTGGTTTTATTTAAAGCTATTTAGTGTCCAGTCAAAGCACTGATGGTTTCTGATGACACCATCAAGTACAGTAATGACCTCAGAACTAACTGTTTGTTGTGGTAAGCACTCAGTCTTCTCTGAGGCTTTCTGCCAATCTCTCATTTCTTCACGAAGTGTGACAATCTGATTCTTTTTTTTTACTTGTAGCCCCTTACTTGTAACTGGGTGTTATTTTGCCTGTGATAACTATGGCTCTCTTCAGTATTTGCCCATATTGATTGCTAGGTCAGCCTGACCTGTGTATAAAAAAAATGCAGATAGATAAAATACAAGTGTTCATAAAGGAAACAACCTGTTGTGTTAACAGATTGGCTTGTTTTCTTTTACCTAAGTAACCCTCTAGGCAATGGAAATATGCAAAGGTCAGACCAATCAAAGCACTAGAGAAGCGCTTCTGATGCTAATATTAAATTAGTAACCCTTTTTCCTTCCAATTTAAAATAGAAATGGTGCATGACCAACACATTCTTTTCTCCTTGGGAAAGTCTGAAGACATACCAATGGAAGAGACATGGGGCCAGAGTCCGAGACATCAAAGGATGCTCCTCAGAGCCCTGCCATCTTTGCCACAGTCCCAAAGCGCCCACAAACAAAACAAGGAAAAAATAACAACAGAACTGGGCAGACTTTGTGTGTGTTCATCTACAGCACAGCAAACAACATCAGTCCCTTGCAACGCTATCAAAACAATGAAAATAAGGGGCCAGCTAGGATGATGTCTGCTAGAAAAGCTTGAAAAGCTTTCAGTTGGCCACACAGGCAACTCTGAAAGGTGCCAATCAGACCCACCTGCCTGTCATTCATTCATTTAAATCTACTTTGCAAAATACCACAAGAACAGGGACTATTTGAACTCTGATTCCGTTCTAAAACCATGCCCAGAAAGCTAACCCGCACAGCAAAGTTTTCTGCAATGCGACGTCAGACACAGGAGAAGTTCCACAACTTTCACGCACGCACATCGCGCCCAGCTGTAGGGGAGGCAAACAGCAGAAGTGAAGGGCAGCACCCGGCCCTGAACCCCCAGTAGGGCACAGGATGGAGACAAAAGGGAGCCCCCCCAGAGCACCCGTCTGATCCCCCTTATCCCCGCGCCGTCCAACAGAACTACCCGCGGGGCATACCCCCTCCGCCTTCTCTCCCTCCCCCAGCTAAGTAAACAGGGTTGCTCTCGAGCGGGAGCCGTGCCCCGCAGCCCCCGGCCGCGCAGGCCCGCCGGGTCCCCGCTGGGGGCGGCCGCTCCCACGCGTGTCCTACCCCCGCAGCGCCCACCGCACCGCCCCGGCCCCGGCCCCGGCCCCGGCCCGAGCGGAGCGCTCCTCTGCCCCGCCACCGCCGGCTTGCAGGGGGGGAAGGGGGGGGGGTATTTACTCCTGTCTGCTTTCGGTCTAACGCTCTTAGAGCTTCGCCTGGTTCCCGGACAGCAGTCTGCGTGGAAACGTACATAGGCAGGGCAGTGATCCCTGGAGAAGAAGATGGGTCACTGTCAAACGCTTAGCGTTAACGTGTGGATCAAAAATGCGGTTTGGGTTCTTCTGCTTCACTTTCCCACAAACACACACCCAAAATCTGGTTCGGTTTTCCAGCTGCCCCTCCCCTTGTCTAGCATCTCACCCATTAAAAAATAAAAAAGCATTACTTTTTCAGCGCGGCCTTCTGCAGACAGATTTGGCTCCCTCCAAAGCCTCTGTGATTAAACACACAGTAAATAGTAGTCAGGCCAAAATTCTCTAAGCCTGTGACTTTTTTGATGCCAATAAATCCCACTGCACCTTTCTCTTCAGCTGCCCTCAATTTCCTTGACTCTTTTAAGGCTGTCATGTGCATCTGGACCTGGCTCCCTCTTCCACTGCAATATTTTCATTCTCTTTTAGATTTCTCTCTGAAAAACTGCAGACCATGAAATCTACATGTTTTCTGAAATCTTTGAAGCAATTCAAAAATTTGGTCACTTTTCCTTTTATTTTTCTTGCTGAAAATCCCCAGCCTGAAAAAAATCAGCTTCAAAATGGCAAAAATACCGATGTTTAAGCTTTAACTTCTTGTCCAAAAAAAAAGGGAAAATTGAAAATTAAGAATATTCTAATACATTTTCAATTCCAGGGGAAAAAAAGATCATTTTGCTTGAGACATATAGACCAAGCTGAACCCGAAACACTGACTGTTGTCATTACCAGCCTGCAACATAAAAATGAAAAAACCTTATCTGCTCATACGGAAACAGCAGATCTCCAGTCTGTGTAAGGTAATACAGGGTTTTTTGGTATCTTTTTGTTCCAGCAGAAGATCTCTTCTCCAATGTGTCTGGTACATCTGTGTTTTCTTTCATTCGAGCCAGAAACACCATGGGGCAGACACAGTCTTTCTTGATATATTTTTCTGAGCAAGTAAGTATTTAATTTTTTTTCTGTGGTGTAGAATACAAAGTAGTGTGACAGGGCAGATTCTGGTCATTTATCACAGAGGAACTTAGAGGTAGTAAATGATATAATTTTATCAAATGGAGACAACCAGGGTGAGTATAAGTGTGTGGTTGTAAGCCCCTCTTTTTTTTTCTTGCTCACCAGATCATTACTCTACACAGCCGTTAGGAGAATGAAAGCTTTTGAAATAAACAAAGTGCTGCTGTCAAAAGCAGAATAGTCTAAAGTGCAGAAATTAGAAGAGTAAATGGAACTGGAATTACCATGGGGATAGGAAGGAGATAAAATGTGTATCTAGCAGAATTTGGGGTCTAGCCAGGCATGTATTTTGCAGCAGCGATGTCAGGGAGACGGATTGCTGCCCGTTGCTCTTTGCTGCCCCTACTGATCTGCTGGCTGAGTGGGTTATGTGAGCCCTCCCCAACTTATTTCAGCCCGAAGAGGCCAGGTTACCTTAGATAAACAGTAAGTCTTTGCTAATCTAGTGCATTCTGAAAAAATAGGTTAGAGGAAGCTTGTATGAGCAGCGCTACTAGCAGAATCGAAGGGATTTGGGATTCCTGATAACCACCCAGAGACAGGCTGCGGTTAGTAATATCTTCCACAAGCACAGCTGAAACTGGAAGAGCACATCTGTTCACCTCCTGAAGAGGACTAGATTTCTGGTCTGCTAATCCCATTTTCCACTACATATTCAGTCAAAATAGCCCCTAAATGGCTGGAGATCCCTCTGTGCTCAGGGTTCCTTCAGTAGCATTAATTTGGCAAAAGTAGCCAAAGAGAAAAGTGAATGTTAGTGTTTGGAGCCTGATCAAAATAGGGTATATAAACAGCATAGCAGTACATAGCTCCGCTGTAAGCTCATCCTTTGCTGCTCTTAATACTCTGAGTTCTTAAATCAGGCAGCTCCATGCAGCTTTAATTTAGTCAAGGGCCAAGCAGCTATGAATTAAGGAGCCATAGGGCTAGAGCTTCCAGCAATCTGTTCTCTCCCAAATGTCCAATTAGAAGAGATAACATGTTCAGAGATGAATTCCTGGCAAGAGCTGAGGATGAGATTTTGCTTGAATCAACAATGTGGTCAACACGTTGAGAATGATATATGAAAATAATGTAAGACAAAGATCTGAAATGTTTAAACAAGAGATCAGTTATAGGCCTCTCAGAGGTGGTAAAGGTAAATTATTAAAGAATTTATAATTACATTCATGCCTAATTATTAATAAACAAGGATGGCTAACAGATGCTGCAGCAGCTTTACATTTCCTAAGGAAACAAGAAAAATTATACAAGAAAATCAGGGTCAGCAAAACGATTAAATCAGGAAGCTGGAATGTCTCTAGATGACAAAAAAAAACTTTTGTCAAACTATTCAGGAGGAAGCAGTAAAAAAAAAAAGAAAGCGATTCCTTTTCAAACCTCAGAGGCACTAATAGATTGAAGAAAGCTGACATAACACCTATTGAGAGAACAGAAATAACAGAAGTTTCAAGAAGTTGAAGGCCAGGATCAGATTCAGACCAATGTGTTCACTTCTTATTCAAGTGACTTCACCAGTATAGAACAAGTTGAACATGACAACAAACTGATACCTTGTTATCTTTACCCTATTGAGTAATCTGGATCAATATAGTGGAAACTTTATCAGAAAAATCTAAAATGTATGCCCTAGGAATATTAACACCAAACCACAGAACAGAAATCACGGCAAGTAAACTTGACAGAAAGCTTGGAAGGGGTAACAGTGGGTCAACGGGAGCCATTTCAGCCCCAGCTGATTTAAGATCTGAGTAAATATCAGTACAATATTCAACACTAGACTGTATGGTTAGCAAACTGTGACAGAGAGAAACTGCTGAAGGGATAAAGAATTGCCTTTGATGGTGAAGACAAGAGACATTTGAAAATGGAGGGAAGAATCACAAAGATCTATTTTTGGAAGAATATTTCCTGTTTATTTATGACCTGGGAAAAATCATCACAGAAGAAATTACTGAAGTTTTCACAGAAACAGATAATAAGACTGACAGATAAAGGTGTAAAGTGGTAACAGAAACTTGTATAAAATGGAAAATAAAACCTAGTAAGTAATTGCTGGAAAACAGAACATTGTGGCAACATTGAAGAAAAACACTTCTTTAACATGAATTTTGAAACTACCAAACATGAAAAGGAAAAAGTGGAATACAACTGAAATCGTCTACATCTTTTCCTCAAGTTCAGGATTTTTTTCCAATGAAGAAAAGCCCTCAAAGACTTTTAAGCACAGCCAGGGTAGCCTGACAAAAATGGAACATGAATGATACCATGCAGCATTCAAGAAGGCATACTCAGCATCTGTACCTGCCCTTACTTAAACAAATGTTTTACGAGGCTACATTTACATGAAGACCATTTGGCATTGCAATTTCATCAGCAAGAGCAGTGAAGTCACTTTCTGGTTCGTCAGCACAGCAGCATGGACTGAGCAGGGTAGAAACAGTGAAAGGCACTGGGTATTACCAGGTTTTAATTACGATGCTATCACAATCAGATGGTATTAGGTCCTTCATATACTCCAATTACAATGTAATGACTTTTCACAAGACCACTGTCACACCACATTTACAACATATCTCAGAAGACTTTGAAGATAATTTCTATTCAGTCTGCATCAGATTTAAACACCAGCATTTACCAGATTCTGTATTCTGCTCAAAGCTTCACAAACTTCCCACCAGGGTATTTTCCTCTTTTAAGTGAGAAATTGTAATAGGGTTACAGTCAGTGAAGAGCAGTGTTTTGACTCCTTATGTACTAACTAATTGTAGAAAAGATATTCCTCTCCATATAGAAACAAGCATCTATATATTTAGCATTGATGAAAACTGTTACTCTCAATAGGAACAGTTTGTATTAGGTCACTGAATACTTTCCATCCCCTAACATCCATTCAGACCACCTCTTCTGCCATTACAGGCCAAATACTTCCATCCAATCACAAGACAAAAAGCATCCAGTCTCCCATTTGCAAATCTCAAGTCCCACTTCCTCATTTACACCCAAAAATATCCTACCCACTGTTTCTTCTCTATCCCTTTGGCAACCGCCACGATTACGTGCATGGAAAAACATTATTAGGAAAGTCTAACGGATTTTAATTGTTTTCATTGCAAATGTTTCTCCCTGGTGGAAAAAAAGCTCTAATCATATTGTCTCATTGCTCATTCTTTACTCCTCTTCCTGTTGCCTCTATTACTCTCTCCTTCTGTTCATTCTTCTTTCCATCCTGCTTCCCCAAATATACTACCATGCCATTCTCTTTACTCTTTCTTGCCCTGCAGGGAAGCTCATTGCTCTCTCCTTTCTATCTCTTGATGATGTCACTTCTCCTCTAACAGAATCTGCAGTAAAATCCATCTCCTCCTCCTTGCTTCCTACAAACCATATGCGAAAGCAGTAGCAGAAATTGGAAGATATGGCAAACGACCCCTACAGTGATCAGGTCTCTGCACATGGTAGGCAAGCACTCTGATGAAAGAACATGGGCTGAAAATCCTTTTGTATAGATAGATCCTGTTTCTAGCAATAAAGCAGAAATTTCAGTAGATTGAAATATCGGTCGTCATTGTATCAACAGCCTGGTGGTGCCTAGAGACTTCATACAAAACTGAGATCTCTAAACTGGTTTGAGTGCTCTACACAGCAAAACTAGTCTCTCTCCAGACACCCCACAGTCTAAGTAGATCAAATATGCAAAGAGTGGAGCAATAGAAATATTGAAAGGTCAAAAGATTTGCCCGAGGAAAAAGAGTAGATCTTGTCTGCGATTACTTATTGATGGCTTGTGTATTCATTTTCATTACTTATCCCACGGCCAAGCAGTAGTGGGAAAAAAAATCCTTGTGCATGCTTTCAGACAGTTGTCTGGAACATCTTAAGCTGTTTTGCATATTTAATTGGTTAATATTGATAATCTTATAGTTAAATTAGAAAAATCCATTCTATTTTGACACTGGCATGTACCACACTCTTTGTCTAAATCACTCCACTTGTCTTACTGCCAACAAACTCACACCAAAAGAGGTAAGTTTTCAATTTTGTTAGTTTTTTTTTTTCTTTGAAGGAATTCACCAAAACAAGTTTTGTGGGTTTGGTGTGCATTCTCACTTTTGACACACTGTGAAGGGTGCTGTCTCTCCCTGCCTGTCTGATCCAGGTGTGAATTAGCATAGGGGGAAAAAACAGGTGGATTTTTTTTCCCAGAAAGCCTCCCAGGTAATGCAAGGATCAGAGATAATGGCTTACCAGTTCTCAGGAGCAGAGAATGTCCTCACAAGGTCTGTGATTTAAAAACATTTTAATGAAACAAAATCCAAACAAGAACAAATGCCTTTAGAATGTCCTAAAGATTTTCCTTACAAAATAAAACAGACACTTAGAAATGCCTGATAATAGCAAAGAAATGTGTTTGATAACTAGCTACCCATGTAGTTGCAAATTGGTGATGTCAGCAACTATGAAAATGCCGTTTTTCCACTACACTTTTAGATTCTAAAAAATTACTATGGGCTTGTTTGGGACTGTGACCTGGTATGCCATTTTAAACAATAGGCAATGTCAATAAATAATGATGTCATTTAGCCTAAAGATGGTCTCGCTTTGTTTTCAGAGTATGAGCTGGAAAGCTTAAAACAAATTGACTGGTCTCTGATCAGCTATAAAGTTCTGAGAAATTTTAACATTTCTATTGTTCTAAAATCAGAGGATGTTTTGAGGGAAATACTAACTCAAAAACAAGTTATCTGTCAAGAACTGAAGGCTTTCCACACATTTCTTTTGTTATGAGAAGAAGCTGATGATACTTGGGTGCAAAACCAAACAAGTTCAAGTAGCTGAAGAAATTTAACCTGTAATTTGGGTACTTAAGTGGTAGAGTGTAACACTAGCCCTTTCTTTTCAGAAACCACAAGTTCAGTTCTTAGGCATGAAGAAACTTGCTGAAAATCAGCTGCTATGTAATCATAACACTGAGACATGGGCTTCCAAAGGAATTTGGGAGCTCCAGTTGCAGGTACTCAGATACTTAAGAGAAACTCACCAAATGCCAAAATACTCAATGCCACGGGCTGAAAATAGGAGTTGTGTCTTGTCTGCTTGGACTCTTGTAAACCCCACCAGGCACCTTTCTGTAGTTCTGAGTATCTAAGTGTCTCCAACTATCCAATCTAACTGAAGAGAAACCATATCCAAGTAAATCTGCTTTTTGCAGCCATGCAATGTGCCTGACGTTGTGTCTGACAGTTCTTATTCCACCTATTCAGCTTCCCTTGGCTTCTACATTGCAGATAAAATATAACACATAAATTCCACCAAAGTCCATTCTGACACCACCATTTGATGGAATTTGTGCAGGATCCATTTCTTAGATTATCTTCTCAGACATACATATTAGCATAAATATAGATTTCTGATGAACTGGAAACAAATATAACCAATATACACTAGGTTATTGTGCTCTATTAAATTAATCTTTACTAATAAAATAGGAGGGAAATATGCATGGCTAATATTGCAATTTTTAAGTTTTAAGAAAAAAGGATTTTTTTTCCCCCGACTAGCTGTAAGACACAAGGGAAAATTTATCTTGTGTATTATCTAATAGGCCTTCCAGAACTAAAGACCACAGGAGGTAAGGCTAACAAAATTAATATGCAAAGAAGTTCAGCACTAGGGACCCATAATTTTCTTGCAAATGGTTTCACTTTAAGGATGAAACAACACAAGACAATACCAATTTCCTTCTTTTTTTGCAAATAGATGATGCTTTAAAAAAATTAACACATGACAGCAGGTGGGAAGAAACTAGAGAAGTGGATATTCCAAGTAGAGAGTGACTATAAATTTGATTTGTTTAACATTTTACTAACTGATTTGAATTCACTGATATGTTAAAACAATGTCAGGAGATATATTTAATTAAGACAAGATTGGTTGTCATTCAGACATGAAGTAAACATTTAGCACACCTAGTGAATTATTAAAGTGAATGAAAAATAATCTGACCTTCAGAAAGCAGAATCATAAATAACAAGGACTTAGGAAATTCTACTTGGCCATGTTTGAAAATCATGTCCATTTTTTGCTTGCATTAAATAATAACTGTGAAAGTATTCATTACCAAATGCATTATTAATTAGAGGATTTTAATGGCAAAGGAGTACTTTTATTGCAGTAATAGATTTATATCACATTTTGTATATGCAAGACTATTATGAAACATAAGAGAAAGTTAAACTGTTCTTGCCTCTGCATATGGAATTAACATATGCATTTAAGGTTCTGTTCTTTGTATCTGCTTTGTAAGATGTCAGCAATAACTAGGTATTGTTTCTTGTAGTAAAGAGCCCATTGTAATTAGATTTCAAAAATATATGCCTGCACCCCAGGAAATGGTTCAATTTAATAGTATTCCCATCAATTCAAAATAGGTGAGTGTCAGACAAGCTTCAAAGGTAACAAATCAGCTCAGCATAATTCAGAATTTTGAAATGGAGATTTTGAAAAAGGAGAAAGGTTACATACCTTGGCCTAAGAATCTCATAATTTGATGTTTATATATGTCAGCTGTGGTATATTATGGCAATAAAATATACTGACAAAAATGGTGTCCTTGAAATGAATCCTCATTTAGAACAGAGTGATATTCCAGCAAGGAACACCTTATTGTAACAGATACTGCAGGACATTAGTTTGAAATATTTTTTCTGTATTTTTATCATCCCTCCACATAAGAAAACCTTAGCCTTTAGAAGTTCAATTCACCTTTGAAAGATATCAGGAAGTAACTTCTGATAAGGATTGCAGAATTTTTTGCCTTTAGCCTTTGCAAACCGAAAATGTTGTGTTGTCTACATACCATAGAATAATTCTATAAATACTGTGTTCACTATTGTGACTAACAATTCGACCTGGAATTAAGCAGATGCAATTATGTGGGTAACTTCTGGCTATCGTGATTCTTCATATTTGTAAAGGTGTACATGTTTGTAGAATTGGGATCAAAGATTATTATAAATATGGTTTGCTTAGAATGAACTAAAACAAAATTAAAGGGAGTGGGGGGAGGCAGAAAATAGGGACTTTGCCCTGAAAACCAACATCAAAA
The DNA here is from genome assembly GCA_026212715.1 of Elanus axillaris. Taxonomy (NCBI): domain Eukaryota; kingdom Metazoa; phylum Chordata; class Aves; order Accipitriformes; family Accipitridae; genus Elanus; species Elanus axillaris. The sequence goes on from JANZLQ010000089.1 coordinate 26,989,001, forward strand.
TCTAAAACAATCCCATATGAAGCTTTAGTTCACACATATAATACTTTGTATTTCTGCAAAATTCTGCAAGATTTCAGAAGAACATGACATTTTTTCTAAAATCAGTGGGAAAATGATTGAAGATTGAAGATACACTTCAACATAAGGGTATGAAAAACAGAATTTTATAAGAGAAAAATTAGATTAGTAGGTCCCTCTCATTCAAAACCATACACAGTTCCCTGCATCCATCCACATCATCTTTCATCAGTCTTACTGAGAAAGTATTGTTTAGTAAGAAATCTGATCAGATCCATACCTTTTTATTTACAAAACAGCTATTATATCATCTGTAAGTAAAACAAATTCCTGAAATCAGTGTATAGGTAACATTCCTTGAACAAGTAGCCCCATTCAAGGGAAGGAAGCCACTCACTGGGAGTTACATGTGTGTAAGGGTTTCCAGGACTGTACTGTGGTTTGATGTGTCCTGTAAGTTCTCTTACTCACCCTCCCTAAACTTTGGTTTTGTCATTTTAAATATTTTCAAAGAATAATTCAGCTATTTAAGTCTGAAAATATATATAAATAGAATTTGCTTTGGTGAGTATCCATTCTTAGGGGAGGTTATATTTAATTCAGATGCCTAATTTAGGGCTTTGATCCTTGGGCCATAATAACAATAGCAACAAAAATATAATGCATTATTTATAAATTTATAGTATTGTAAATTCAGATACTTCTAAAAGACTAAAAATCAAGCTCCATTTGTTCAATATAAAAAGGCCTTGAAATGTAATCTTTGTGGGTTGATTGATGTATTACATAATGTCTTTTTTTTTCTTTCTCTGTACAAACATGTTAAACATGCTTGACAGTTTTCTGAGTACAAATAATTTCTTCTGTTTCCCTTTGCACTCCGTTATCTTTTACAGTATTTAACAAATTAGTGTAGGCAATATAAAATTGAATTACTTTATCCATAACCAAATTAATTATATATCAACTTTTTCCAAGACCATAAAATACAAATATCTAATAATAATGTTTGCATTATGCTGTAATAGTATCATCTTCAAGGGACAGTAAGAGGTTAATGGAGACTGCCACAATTAAATACAATATCACATTTATTCCTTTTTTATTAGGCTGCTTTAATTTCTGTAAATCATATCCTTGTAGTCAGCAACTGGAATGCAGTTGGGTGGTTAGAGGAGTTTTGGTTAGGCAAATAAAATTACATTCCTTGTCAAACAGTTCTTGTAACATGATAAAAACATGAACTTGCTAAAACTTGCAAACTTGGGTTGTTTCATTTAAAGGGCTATTTATCCCTCACATAAACAAAATCAGACATTTTCAGGTGTTTCTGTGACCCCTCAGTGCAGACCAGCAACATGCTTCAGCTCACAGCAGCTGCATGCAACACTGCCACGTGGAATTCCCTCTGTCTCAGCACAACAGGAACGGCCAAAATTTCTTTTGCTCAGTACCACAGCAGAGAATATTGGCTTGATTATACATTGTGCTGGTCACCTTTGACACCTAATGCATACTCTTCCTGCGGAGGCTGGCTCCTGAGTATCCAGGAAAAGGATCACTGTCTTCCAGCGCTCTCACAGCACCCCTTGAAAGCTGGATGCCCATGACTGGGCAGCGTATTTACACAAGCTCTTCCTTCCCAGACAGCTCCTGAGCCACAGGCTTTCCAGAAAGGGTAAGGGCAAGAAGAATTTTGTTATTTTCCCCAGAATCTGGAGAGGTTTGTAATTAATATCCCAGCTCCCCACTGAACCTGCAGTGGCAGGCTGAGCATCCTTGCCCTCTCCTAACCTGCCACCTCAAGGATCAGCCCTTGGGAAAAGTCTGAGGAAAGCAAATCCTGTGTTTTCTCAGACTCCCCTGCAAGAAATGACGCTTCATATAAATCACAAGCCTTAACCTTGGGACAATATAGTTAAACCCCCAAAGCCCTGGTCACTTCAACTTACTGCCAAGTGTTAGCTAGAACCTAGTCCTAGGAGCCAAGGGAAGAATGCACTTCCTTGTCCTCTGACTCCATCGGCAGTGTGACAATGCCAAGCAGCTTGCTGCAAAATTAGAGTGGGAGTAGATGGGAAAACTTCTCAGTCACAGCAACACCAGTCTGGCCTTTCCAGTAAGACTCCTGGAGCCACAGAGCAGTGAGCGAGCGAGCAGAAATGCTGCTGCAGCAATGTTCCTTCCTTCCAGCTCTTCCTAACACTCACGCTGCAACCAGGCGGTCCTGATGGCATCCTTCTTGCCAAACTTTTCTGCTATTGCAATGGGTTTTCCTTTGAGAGAATAAAAAGATACCTTCTTCCTTTCTGTTTTAAATACATGTCCCATCTTGATATAAGAGCTAGGATACTCTAATGTAGAGCATGTAAATATACAATGTTAAAGGACAACTGCATGCTCATTTGGTTCTTGCTCGGTATTTTTGTCTAGGGCAAATATTTGATACTCCGCCCTGCTTCTTAGTGGTCTCTGTTCTTTAAGTGTCCTTGAAACTAAAAAGCCATTTCTTTTTCCTACACTTCCCATAAATCATATTGTGAGATTTTTTTACATCACTGTTCAGAAATATCGAAGCATTAAACCGTGCATTATGTTACCTAGGGTCCAAGAGGAAACAAGCAATTATCTAGCCTCCAAATTGTAGAAATACATACATAGGAGGCAAAAAACAGTTCTGAAGAAAAACTACACATTTAAGACATAAAATGAGACTTATGCCATATTGGATTTCAGGGAATATAAAATATTTGTTTTCTTTATGAGAAAGCAAACTCATATTTGTGTGTGTCCTCCAATAGGTGTGGAATAGGGCATTTCAAATTTGTTTTTACATGTAACAAATACTGTGTGTGTCTCCTAAATTCATAACAGTCTTGGACTAAATCAGCTTTACAATTATTATAGTGCAATTTTTTCCCTATCAAGAAATGCTGTGGACTCACTGTTTACCTTTCAGTTGATTTTATTTGCCAGATTATATACCAAATGGTCCCATGGGCTTGCTGAATATATGGGTGCTAACAATGAAAAATGTGCATAGTTTTAATACCAACTTTGTAAATTGCCTTAATAATAGCCTGTATAATGTAATAGTATTTTCAACCAGTACTTTTAATTTCTAGCTCATAAAGCCTTTTCATTGAACCCCAAGGGTGTAGCTATAAAAGTAAGATTTAATTTTGTATATAATGTGGCCTAAATTAGTTTTAAAGCAATAGGAGGAACATGCAGCTCAAAGAGATAAGACTGAAATTATTATAACTCCATGAAATTTCCTATAGTAAAATTAATCATTATTTCCATTTTAACATAATTTGACATAAAAAATATGAGACTAATGTAGATCTAATCAAGGTATATATTTTAAACGACTTTGCTGTAAATTACAGAGGCCATAAAAAGTGTTGCGAACCATATGACAATGAATGATTTGAAGACACTTCCAAAGTGTAAGCTGAGCAAAACATTTCTTCGATGGAATGAGTTAATAAATAAGTACTACTCCTTAATAATGAAATGGTATATTTAGATTCATATCTTTGACCAAAACTGGAAGTCCATACCCAGAAACTGACAGCACAGTCTCCTGGCTGTCAGTCTTGGCATGCTTGTCAAGTGTCTGTGACATTTGGTCATTTTTCCTAAAAGTGCCTCTCCTGGAATCATGTGATTATGTAAAACCTCAGTTTCTCAATTTCTAACCCTCCTGACCGCAAAGAAAATCTAGCAAGCATGAATGATAAAGCAGATGAAAGGAGACAGCACATAAAAGAAAACCAAAATTATTTTCTCAGACTCTCTTTTTTTATTTATTTATTCTGCTCATCTTTGTTCAGGGGCTTGACGCATTCTTGAATGCTTGGGCTTAGCAAGTGTACTCTGTTGACCATTTTAAACACATGAAAAAAAATCTTAAAAGTCAGCAGACTGGTAGAAAGTCCTTTATTCCATAAGAAAAAAATTGTGTTTAACCAGGATTTATTTTTAAGTACACTACATAAAGCAGGGCCCAAAATTTTTCCTGCTATGTTGGCTCTGACTCTCTTTCTACAGGAAGACACCTTCCAATACCAGATGCTTTCTACTATGAATACTTCCTTTGGGCCTTAAAAGGGCACTGATTTCAGCTATCCTTGTGGCTAAATCTGATATGACTTCAAATCAGACAGGTAGAGGGTATAGGAGAAGAAAAAGAAGGGAAGATTTATGAGGGTATCAGAAGATTTAGGTTATTCCCAGCATTTGGAATACTATTTAGAATGTTTCCTATTTATATTAAAAGTTTATCCCACTAACGTATTTTATGTTCTCTCAGGTCTGTGATATCAATACCTGCACATCTGAGTTTTACTTGCAAGACCGGAAAGGTTTTGTGTTTTGTTTAGTAGTTTGAAAAGCTGAAAAAGAAAAAAAAATAAAAGAAAAAAAAAATTTGACTCTGCTTCATTCAAAACTGTCAGTGAAACGCAGGAAGGAGTGACAGTCAGACATACTGCCCCAGAGTGCTCCAGCACTGTGGTACCCGGGCACCTGTTGGACCCATCAGGACTCTGGACTTTGGAAGACTTTTCCCAAAGAATCCTGCAAGTTCCTGATGCTGGCCCAAGGCTGTTAAACAGTAAAACTTCCCCCAGTTTCGGTATGAACAGGCTCAGTCTCATCAAGAGTGGCTTTGTGGAATATCCTCTGTCAATGTTTCTTTTTTAAAGTTTATTTCATCTTTCTAAGCCTTATTGATTTTTACAGCTGCTGCTGGTCTGACCCCAGAAATTGAATAATAGGCTGCAGCTCCCGCAACACCACCTCCTACTCCAAAGTTTCACATCTTCTATATTTTGACTAGCTAAATAGGCTCCTTAACTATTTGTGTTTCTGGAGCCTTGCAACATATTTACTACAAACAAAAATAAGAACCTGTGTCAAGCAATCTAACTAATTACGTACATTAATTATACACACGTATAAATTTATATACAGAGGAAGGAGGAAATGGTGTATTAGCTGTCTATGAAATGCTGTTCTTACTAGCACCCTAACCCACCGTTTGCCCAGCCGACAGGGGCTGCGAGCCGCAGACTCCCTGGCACTGGCTGTGTGGCACAGGACATCACGTTACCTGCCCACACACAGAGGAACCAGCTGGGCCACGCTGCGGCAGGGCAGTTTTCTCCCCTCTCCGTATTGCACCACTTGGGCGAGACGTGGGCAAGGCAAGCAGCTGGCGGCAGGTGCAGGCAGAGCCCAGGGCCACCGCCGGACTGTGTCCCTCGGGTGGCTGCAAAGCTCTCGGTTTTGGGGAGTAGCTGCAGCCTTTGGGGCAGCAACAGGGCACTCCCTGTGGCCCTAGGGCCAGGAATCGGACAGATGCGAGTGCCGATCTCACGGCGCTCACCTTGTGTGACTGCAGAGCCCAGGAGGATGTTTTGATCTCAGTAAGTGGAAATAGTTAAAGTTCAGAGAGTCAGGTAAAGATAAGCAAAATCCAGTAAGAAATACTTGTTTAACAAGGTGTCATCTAAGTGGGAGGTAAATTTGTCTGTGTCTTAATTAATTAATTCAATGGGATTGTATGACTGGCTGAGGCCAACAGACCTTAAAAATTGCTACACGTTTTTAACACCAGCATGAAAATTATATAATATTAGAACATTACTCAACTTTCAAGCCGATCTCTTTTCCTAACATATTTTTAGTAAAATTATCCCACAGCCAAACTAGATTAACAAAGGTGTGGTCTGACAGAAAGCCAGGGGGGCTGGCTTGCTGCTGAGGGGCTGGTGTCAGTGCCATAGGTGCTGCGCTGATGCTGGTGCGGGTGCTGGGCGTGCAATGTCCGAGCAGTGCAACAGGCTGCAAAGTGGAAAGTTGGTCTCCTAACATCAGCCACGTGTCTCCACGGCACACATTAAAGTACTGACCTTGAGCTACCAACAAAAAACTCAACACAGCATTAATTTGTATGTGAATAAGCATTATTTTGTTTGGTACCTTTGTAGTTTTTACAGAAAATGAACTTTGCTCAGTCGTTTGGGTGACTTTTTGTTTGTTTGTTTTACTAAATTTGACTGGGGGAATAATGGTTATGGCTGAATCATCACTAGAAGGCTACTCAGGAGGACAATGGCAAATTCAAACACTGAGGATTTTTCATTTGTGTGTTGTGGTAACACTGGCAGTAATCAAAGAGCCAGGAAAGGAGCACGACCCTGCACCAGTCTATTAGATACGTGAGTTATCCAAGGCATTTTCTGAGTGGCAGAGTGGAACTGACACTCCAGAAAGAATTTATAAGCATCACCAAATAGGTTTTGAAATGCTACAGATTTGCTTTGAAATTAGTAAGAACTGTTTTATTATTTGTTTTCTACTTTAGTAAAGATGTTTTTTGTTGCATTCAACAGAAAACAATAATATTTTGAAAGTCCTTAGAAACTTTTTCAATTTTCCTTTTCTCATTTGTAAAACTTTCAGTTATCCAATCTGGAAACAGAAAGAGTATCTTACTATGCAGGATGATCAATTACAAATGATAAATAGCAAGTAGCAAAGTGCTGAAAATCCAGGCATTATGATCAGCTTGCAAACATCCTTTGTGCTCAGCATTTCACTAAAGTGCTCATTGAGCAATCATGAATAATGAACACAATAGTAAAAAAAAAAAAAAAACAACACAACTTTGTTCAGTTAAAAATTGGCAAGGAAAAAAGTCAAATAAATTATTCCATATGATCAGTTTTCCCCTCCAGTTACTTCTTTATCCTCCTCTCCACAGCAAGAACTGCCAGGACCTGCCTGCTTTTTTCCTGAAGTTTTTTTGACGATCTACTACTGGAGGCTCTCCCTCTCTGTCTGCAGCCACAGTCTCTCTCATGGAAAATATTTGGTGGACTGCAACCAAGCTCCCCTTTACACACGAGTGCTCTAATCCCACCAAACAAGAGTGCCTATTTTTCAGAATAGAGAATGAGCTCCCCTATTTCATCCAAACTATATTTATACTGATGCTCAGATTTAAGGTAGAGATTCCTAGCTGTTGCCTCATGGGGAATGAGATGAAAAGAAAGAGTTAAAATTTCACTGCTTTGGACAAAACACATGTATTTTTTCAAGGACAAAAGTTGTAACAAGAAGATATGCATGCCTGATGATGAATGAAAGCCTGTTTGTACCTAATGTATCGAAGAAATTGTTCAAGAGCAGTTAATTTTGCCGTTTCAATGTCTTTATGAGTTATCTGCCACAGAAGTACTTGTTTTAAAAAGGTGAGTTGCCTGGCAACCACTTTAATATAGAGCAGCTGACTTTTCTGAACTTTGGGAAATGTTTTATTCATCAGCTGGTATTCTTTGCTCACTTCCCTTCATTTCCAAATTCCCTTTTCTGATTGTTTACATGCTTTTTACATTCTGCAGAGCAGCCTCATGGTTGCCTCATACTCTATCCAGTACCGTGCAGTAATGGACACCAGTTTTTCCATAAGTCACTTTAAAAAAGCAACAGGCATCCATGTTATAATTATTGTTGCACGCATACTCAAATCATCATACAACTTGACCTAAGTTAGCCTGAGGGTGACAGAATGTTTGGAAGAGTTGTATTCATTTTTGGCTATTAATTAATAAAAAAATCAATGCCAGAGGCATTACTTTCCTTCAGGAATTGCCTGCAGTTCAGCTGATATCAGTTTATGGGTAGGGAATTAAGACACTAGTAGATAAAGAGATAGAAAGACAAGAACTGTTTCAGATTACACCACTTGGAAAAATTACAAGAAATCGGGAGCAGGGGGAAACGAAATATACAGAGGAGAAGTTCTTGCCAATAATGAAATAGTTCCCAAGGGAAATAGCAGACATCTCTCATTCTGAGTCTTTTCCTCTATAATTTGTATGGCAATACAGAACCTGAACAGACCAAAAGAAAGACACTGACATTTTGACCCACCTAGCTTTTTGAAGCCTTCATTATCAAACTCAGTTTGATAAAGGCACCCTCATGTGTTGATTTAATTCTCCGTGTGGAGGAAACTTTGTTTGATCTCCAGCTTGGGGACCACATCTCTTGAAGTGCTCACATGGAGTGGCATACCTTGAGGCCCTGACCCGAGGAGCCTCTGTAGGGGACTTTGTTTTGGATAACAGTTTAGAGTATGTTAACGATGCCCTGAAAGGGGGTTGTGGTACTCACACCCTTGAAACCTCAGGTAAGATAGTTTTCCTATTTTGAAATAGGACCAGATATGTGCACTGTTCACTTTTAATGAGCTCTCTAGTTTAGGAGGATGTTCTTGTTTACATATCCATATAAATGTGTGTTAAAGGTGCAACAAAAGAGCATTTCCAAAAGGTTAAGTAAATGAAGAAGAGGCAAATAAAAGCGGTATGCCCAGCCCTTGGTATTGTGCATGTGTTCTGGTGGTTTAACTTTGTATTTTTCCTCTGTTTCTGACTTATGGCTTTCAAAGTAAGTTAAGAGAAATTGTTTACTATTTGAGAAGAAACAATTATAAGCCAGTATACGGCATTAAAACTGCTCAGCAATTCTCCTTATAAGGCCATTAAGCAAAATCAGTGTCCTCTGAGGAGGGTTTGAATGGCGTGCAGTGTGCACATGCCCTGAGCAGCACAGGGCGAAACCCCTCAGCACTGCACTGAATGCCCTTCATCCCAGGGACTGGATGAGGTGGTCCTGCTTCACGCAAAGTTACGCAGGACGATAGCACGTGTGTCATCACTCACTGAATTAAAATGCACAGACAAACATAATGCCATTATCTCCTAATCTTCAGCTGTTCAACCATGCTGGTCCAGCGCTTTTTTTCCTCTTCCAGTCTTAGTGTGCTAGGTGGCTACAAGCACCTGCTGTGCAGAGCGATCTTTGAAAAGAGTCCTTGAAACAGAATGTTCTACGGAACTTTCCTTCTATGGCACCTTGCTAAGGGTAACTGCACTGAGTGCAGATTTGGCCTTGTTTATTCTCTCTTTTAGGAGACCTTTAAACTATTCACTTCCTTTCTACAGAAGTACATTAATGATAACATCATTTCAAAAAATAGGAGTGGAACCTTTATGCTAAAGAAATATGCCTGATTTATTTGTCACTAGCAAAATTCCCATTGAATTTAGTAGAATCTGCACTCTACTCTAGGACTTCACCAGAAAGGGATTTTGGCTCAAAAATACAAGACCAGTTGAAGTCCTGAAGTTGTCTTGTGGCTGTACAGCTATACTGTTCAAAGAAGCATCTCATATTTAGATCTACTAAGTCCTGAAGATTTTTACAAGTATACTAGCACATGTAATTTGCGTTAAGACTGGAATACAGGCACAGACTAGACGATTACAAAAACACCAGAGAGATTCATGTTCATATATTTCATTCATTATATTTCATTAAATTCAAAGCAGCACACCCATATTGTAGTCCTGCAAAAGGAGTCTGGACGTCAGTCCTCCAGTACAGGCTCAGGGAAACCCTTGCCATAAATCTGATTCACACCAAGTGTTCTCCTGAATAAGAAGCCATACACAGGCAACGTCCCACCTCATGTAATGTTGGATGGAGTCAGTGGACCCTTTGCCAGTGTTGGTCAAAGCAAACCCAAATGCAACCATGGAAGTGTTATTGCTGGCAGAGACGCAAACCAGGAAAATTGTGCAGGTACATAGAAATTAAGTCCTTCCTCCAGCCATCATTTCCAGTTAATGCACCCATGTAGCTAAACAAATATTCATAATAATATGTAGTAACTTTAAATTAAATGTTCTTACTAATTAGTACATCATTTCATCATTCCTGTCTTTTTGGATGTTGCTCCCTTCCCAGTGAAAGTCTCAGTTTCTCTGTACATGTCTTCCTTACACATATTAGGAAATATTTGTATATCAGTGAATATTTAGATCCTATTCCTGCCCTTACAATGGCACACATACACACCACCACATTTGTATTAAATTACCTTCAATCTCTCTGCCTTTTTCTGGGATGGTTGGAAACCACCTTCCAGCTGCCTATGAAATGGTAAAGGAAGCTGTTAACAGCCAACGTTTCCTTCAAGGTGGAGAAATGATTCCCTAAAGAAAATCTGTGTGGTTTAATGGCCTTCCTATGCCCGTTCTTGGCCTGCTACACAGTTTGGTCTGTACCTCTCTCGCACACAAGAACTCCCTGTAGCGAAGCACGGAAGTTTGAAGCGCACATGGAGAAGGCATGTTCTGAGCAAGCCTAAATACTGCATCATTCCACAGCTTTCCATTATCACCTGGTCAGTGTAATTGGCAACACAGATCTCCAGAAAGCAAAAATCTTCCTGTTTCTTCCTCAGTCCTCCAGTTTTTAATTAAATAACCTGTGAGGTCTGCTTTCTTGCCCTCTAGAGGAAGTCAGATTTGCTGTACATATTAGTTACATAAAGCTGCCCAAGAGTTTAGTGTGCTCAACTATCAGAAATTCAAGGGAAGCTTTTTGCCTCTTTTCGAATCTTTTTAATTTTCTGAAGAAAAATGCAAGAACTAAAAATTAAGAAGGCGCTGTTTTGGAGACAAAAAAATATATCAGGAAATGTCAAACTCCTTCCGAAACTTTCAGCAATTTTTAGTTTCCATCAGCGTTCCTGGGGAAAGCATGCTTTTTGGTTTTCCCTGAAGAGAGGCATTGTAGCAGGTAGAACTGACTTCTTTTTGGCCCCCAGCATGCCCAAGGTGCTGCTAAGGTCTCATGTGTTCCAGGGGATCTCAAAACCTGAGCGTGGAAGTAGAAAGAGTGATGTTCATAAGAAAGCAAGAACAAAGGTGCGAGAACATCCTTTCCTTTAGCACTGTAATTTTTTATGGAAAATGTAGCATGGCACCGAAGAGGAGGATTTCAAGGTCCTTGTAAATGGCCTACAGGTCTTACACAGGGGGATCATACTACTGTCATGTTTGGGCAGACTCACAGATTCCCCTTTCCCTGCTCACCAGATGCCCGCTGCTCCCCCCTCCCACCCCTCCTGCTTCTCACAAGCTCCGTACCAGCCCCTTCCCCATCCAGTTCCCAAACAGTTGCCCCACATCTGCTGCCCCTCTGACTTTGACCGTAAGCTGCCCAAGCCACTGCTTGTGGTCAGGTTCCCTACACTTGGCTTAGTGCCTTCCATCAGACTACAGGGCCAGGCCAGAAATATCAGGCAAGCTGTGACAAAAGAAACAGTGCCTAACAAGGAAAAAGAAAAACTGTCTTGTTTGGATATGGTTAAAATGCACCTTTTTAAAAAAAGTTTACTCGTTGGCCCGTTCTCTGTTGCACAACACTTTCCTAGCATGCTTTATTTTTTTATCTATTATTTTGTTACCTTTACTATTATTACCTATTATCTATTATTAATATAGCTATTATATATATCAACTATACGTCTACCACATACCCTTATATCTTTCTATTCTAAAACTATCTCTCTGTCTACAGGAGAAGAACCTGTCTCAGGAGCATCTGATCCCAAGTGATTGGATTACTAGTAACTAACACAGATGGTACCAGTTGGTGGACTCCTTACTCTGTGCTGCCTGCTCTCCAACCCCAAATACATTTTTAGAAGCCTTAAGGAGACAACAGTTAGGTGAGGTAATGGTTATTCTTAGCCTATTATCTCTCACGCAAATGCTGTTTCCATAAATAAAACCTGAAGGATCTGTCAACACATGGAACTTACTCTAACGTATGCCGATGGCATGAAAATGAAATGGGATCTTCAGATTTGTTTTCAACTGAGTAAACATGGTGATTTTTAGGGCAGTCTATTAAATACATGCAGATGGTAAAACAAATTGACATAATATTAATTGAAACACTCACTGTCCCTTCAAGAGTTATTGGTTTAGTTCAGTTTTTCTAATGGAAAGGAATTTGTTGCACTGTAACCTGATATTATTACTACAAACTAAATAAAAAAATTTTTTTAATCAAAAAGGCTCCTGTTTTTCTTAAATGTAATAATAATTGAATCCACATTTTCCTAGCTATGTAACAAACAGCATTTTTATGCATAACTTGTATTCATCTTGGAACATGATATATTTTCAAAGGCATTATGGAACGAAGTGCATAAGCAGTCAGATTTGAATATAACATATTATACCATTCAATCAGCTTACTACAGGCCATAGCCTTAAAAATAAAATTATACCAGTACTGCTGGCATTTGTGCTCCAGAGGGAGATGGTTAATTCTTCAATAAAAAGTAGAAGGATTTACATCTGCCCTGGCTGACAACATAAAAGATCAACGTTTTTCTTATACTTAGGGCAAAACGTTCTCTGTAAAAACCAAGTTAATGCAATATTAAAGCTGCAGAGTTAAGCATATAAAAATGAGGATAGGCACAGTTAACGATGAACATTCAACCTTAATTCTATCCTTCAGTGTGTTTGCATTAAAACATGGTTTGCATTGTGTGATCACTTCATTAGCAATACAATTAAAAATATTAAGCAGCAGAAACTGTGGGGCAATCATACCAAAACTTGTCCTTTAAAAACAAAATTCAAATAACTTTATAGTGTACATGGTATATTCCAAGCTTTCGCCTTATTATGGCTTGGGCAGGATTTTCTCTATAATAAGAAATGCAGTGGGTTTTGTTCCTCACTTACAAAGTTACTCCCAGACTCTTCTGATATGATAAACAGAATATAATCAGGGAACAAAAGCATAAAAGGAGAAAGATGCACTATATTCTACATATATGACACAAGTTCTCAAACTTTAGCAAGTAACTGAGTCAGTTTGAATGCAAACATTTTATATAAAACATTTTATTCTTAAAAGTCCTAGTTTCCAAAAGCTGGAAATATTTTTTTCTTCCAACACAAACCGTTGAATAAATACAATAATATATTTCTTCATGAGCTACTTGGAAAACTGATCTTGTAATCTTTTCACAGTGAAAAAAATGTATTTTCATACCAGAAGTTTGAAGCACAGAAATGCTACTAAACCCAAAACATTACTTCTTATTACATATTAAAAAAAAAAAAAAAAAAAAAAACTAGGTAACAATTTTACTCATCTCAAAAGGTAAGTATCTTCCTTGTTAAAATTCTTCCCAATTCTTTTGAAATCAATCTGGTAAATCAGTCAACATACACCCTACTACACCTTTTTTTGTTCACATCAGATCCTCTCCCCCCAGGCCTTTCCTCCATACAGTTTCTGCACCAAAGTAATTCAATCAATCATAAAAATGGTTCAGTTAAAATCGGTGCCACCTCATATCACAAACAGAATATTACTGGTACAGAGTTTATTTATACCACTGCTGCTTGTTTTCGTTAAAGCTATACTGAAATAAATATATTTATAGCTAACACACTTGTGTCCACACTAGGCTGTTACATTGATTTAAACACTGTCTGTTTTCTCAGCAATTCAGCTAAATTATTAAAACAATGACATAAAAAGAAGGGCATAGAGAGCCAGATGATAGAAACCAAAAAACACTTTCACCTCTTATTTTCATCACCTTTTGTTTGGATTAAAATCTTGCAGATCATGTCTAAGCCTATAGTCACACAAAGCAACCACACTAAAAAAGAAGGGGATTTGGAGGGCTCTGCAGCATTCACCTCTTTTCAGTAAGAGCTGCAAACAGTAGAAACACAAAGTAAAATCATCGTTAGTTCAATAGTGTATGAAAGTGTCCTTTTAACAAGAAAATGTACCACTTCTAGTTTCTTCTTCACCTGTAAAAAACCTCTGTGAAACTTTTTCTCATTATCTGTGATTTATTTCCTTATTCCTGGACCTGGAGTGTAATAATAGTCCAAATGTAATAGCCTTGACCTTTGCAGCTCTTCTCAGGGAGGTCATGAAGAATTTTCTTTAAGTCACGAGCAAAGACTTCAACTAGCAATAACATGATGCACTTAGATTATACCTTACTTCAAAAGATGTATGAGGGCTTTATCTACTGGAATGTATAGCTCAGCTGTCCCCTGTGGCTAGCCATATGATCAACATTTTTTTAAGAGCGGGGAAACTGAGGCACACCGAGAGTGAATTACAACTGACTCCAACTGGCAAAGATGGAATTAGAGGTCAGGTTTTCTGCATCCAATACTCGCTTTAACCACAGTCCCATCCTTCCTCCCAGTGCTGTCCATGTCCGCCCATAACAAGGCACAGTTATTATTTAAAAATTGAAACATGGGAAGGTTTGTGCAGATGAACACTGGTATAACTGCTCTTCTGTGGTGCTTATTTGAAAATCCCAAGGAATTTTCATCTCGTTAGGCAATGCCCAGTAATAAATTTCTTGTCTCCACTCTCCTGCCTGCTTCATCCCATTGTCTCCTTTCCTAATGCACTGCACATCAGGACTGCCATTTTTGGTACGGCTCTAAATTCAGTTCTCTCTTTCTAATTACAGCAGTCTCAGGCTGTTAAAGGGAAAATAAAAGGAGCACTCCATTTTACAAAGGGGCAAGCAAACTGGCGCAAAGTGCGTCTTAAGAGCATACTTATCAGTCAGGAATCCCTCATGTCTTTTCTCCCACCATTTTGTCAAAACCATAAAAAAGAAACAAAATGGCAACCACTAATATTCAGATTAATAAAGACCCATATGATTCCCAGCTGTTGACTATAAGTGGCAATCCGTGTGCAGTCTTTTTACCCAATGTGGTTTTCACAATACCCATATTTGTTTCTGCCTCTCAGTCAAGCTCCAAATAGGAACTGGTATGTAGTAGGATCTGTGCAAATAATTTATTGTCTGTCTTACATTTAAGGAACTGCAAAAAGAATGTGAAAAAACAAGGAAGAAGGATTTTGTCCATTAATCAGGACCTTATAGAGAAAAAGAATGGGGTTTTACTTGTTAATAGTGAACAGCGGTTCATGCTTTTAGATTTCATGACTTTCCATAAGGCACAGGCATTCATATGGTTCTCACATTTTCTGAGAAGTCATGCAGAAGTTAACTTAAGTTTAAGCATTTACCAAAAGCTGCAAGGAATACTGTTTTCTTTGAAAACATTCACAGTTTTCCTCACTGTGCCATCTTTTCAAAACACATTCTAGGTTTACATAGCCAAACATGTATTAAATATTAATATCACACATTTATATTGGTTCCTGTTTATTTTCTAGGGGAGCATAACAATACATATTGTGCAGTTTGACAGCGCGAGCTACATTATCTCCAACTACTTTTAAATGCCAACTTTCAGCTTCATAGGGGTCCAGCTAATTGGGAGCCCAAAAGGGGTGAGCACTCCTCTCCTCCCGTGTGCTCCCGGGTCAGCCCCGCCAGTGGGTGCCCGGCCCTGTGGAGTCTTCTCACGGTGGCGTGATGCCAGGAAGGAGGCAGTGCCAGCCAACCAGCCACTCTCCCCATGCCACGGGGAGCAAAGGAGGCCTCCGAGCGGCCGTGGGAGCGGGAACGGCGTGGACTGCGGGCTCGCGACGGTCCCAAGGGTGTTGCTGCAGATGGCAGTAACTTAAAACAGCCTCACTGAGCGCGCCGCTGGCAGCCCCCAGCCTGTGGGAGCATCTTGTACAGCCTCCTTTGAACACCCTCACTCCTGGGTTCGGAGCCAAGCTCGATCTGGCCACACACAAGGTTGGGAGCTCATGGAGGTACGGGCCCGGCTGCTGGTGAAGCAGTGCCTGGGGAGCCACGAGGTTGCCTCTCTTGAAAGAGTAAAAGTGGTTTGCCTATGGGAGCTTCAGCTGAACAACACTGTTTTGCAAAAGCAACGTAAAGGTAGGGTTTCTTGGGGAACGGCTTACAGGAATGGAAAAAAAACTTGTTTTATTTCCTGCAAATCAGGAACACGTGTTTACTAGTTGTTAAAATCGACTTGTGTATTAACTCTTTAAAGCCTAAACGTCATCATATATGTGGAAGAAAAAGGGCAACGACGATGACCAATATTTATCATATACTTTCTACGCAAAAGAGCCAGATGATGAAATTTATTGCAGAATACAGATACATTGCTAAAGAGATGTGGTTTCACAATACTCTTCCTTTGCAAACTATTCCTCCATTGCATAATTTTAAAAATTATGTGAAAATATTCCTATTGAAAGCAAATATGATTTATACTAACCACGCAGAGACAGCTGGAATATGAAGAAAACTTGATGCATTTACTGTTTGAAAAACAAGACACTATATTTAAGGACACAAACAGAAATCAGGACAGCAGCCTTTGGGAAAAGACATACAGAAATTTTAAATCAGGGATTGCATTCTCTCCTTCACTAACTACATTATTAAAACTACAATATGAAACAAAGCATGGCTTTTTATTTGCTTGTTTATTTGGCTGCTTTTATTTAACTATGTTCAGCTTCAGTCACTGATACTTAAAATCTTATAATACACCATTACTGTTGCATTCAAACACCAGAACAGGTTATCAATGACTGTGATGAATTCTACATATGGGGGTTTTTTAATTATATACTCTAATTAAATCAAAAACTTAAAGGCAAAATTTTGGGTGACATTTCTGGCCTGTACTATCGAGCAAGTCCCTTCTAATTGTAGAATCACTGAATACTGCAGGAGCAAGCAGACATTTGTGTCTCTAATGTAATTTCTGCACACATATCATGGTATAGAGCTAGCAATCATTTCCCATAATAAATTGCTTTAGTAGCTTCTACAAATAAGACAACATTTATAAAACGGCAAAAATGCAGTTCGGTTTAACTTCTGCCTTAAGTACACTGCTGTGTCTACGCTGGGTTTAATGCATCAGCCACTTGTTTCAGTGTTTATAGCCGTATAACTCAAGGTCCCAAACTGCAGGCCCTCTCAGGACATGTTCTGTCCTCCTTAGCACACTGGCAGATGCCAACCAGTCCCATGTCCAGTCTACAGCTGCTGTAAACTCAAGGACGGACTTTCTGCCATGCACGCCCAGGCCTAGAGGACGCAACTACATGAGTCCTAAATGCACTAGATTTCTCTCCCACACTGTTGTTCCAAGATAATATTTAGCTTGACTTGTCACTTCGCTCTCTGCTCTGGGGACACAGACCTGTTGGGACCTGAAGGTGGTGAAGGAGGCTCCTAGGTCAGTCCTGATCCCCATGACTCAGCCCTGGACTCACCACTGTACACATGGACGCAGTGACGGCCTACATGTTGTCAGATTTTGAACCCATCCAGCCCTTACTTTTCTGCCTCCAGCAGCTAAAGACAACTTAAACTTCCACGCTGCCTAATTGCCAAGGCCAAGTGTGATTCATGAGCAACCTGCTGGGTTGTGGTTTTATTTTTGGCAATCAAGCCACTTCAATGAGCTTACACTGTCCTGCCGGCTCCCACATCCACCCCGGTTTCTTTCAGGCAGTCCAGACCTGGTTTGTGACAGAGCCACAAACACAACAGTGCCAGCACAACATGGGCACCTTCGCTTTTGGCAGCTCAGTACTTGGGAAGATTTTTCAAGAGCATTCATGTCCCATTTTAAGCTCTAAAATTCAGTAGCCAGATATTGAAAAACAAGCAGCATCCAGTATCTCTACTGTAAATGTAGATCATTGAAGACCTAAAACCCCAACAGAAGTGTGAAGCACCTTGGAAACTCCGACCAGCTAAGAACAAAGACAAGTCTACCAAGAGAGTGCTCATAGGGTGGTGGAGTGTACAATGTTTTTCACATCTGCCCTTTGGGGTGGGCCTGACAGTTCATGGCTGACAAGGCCATGGGTAATATGTGGGGTGAAGCTGGAATTAACTGACTGCTCACAACAAAACAGCAGCCTCTGAAAGGTCTGAATCTTTCAGGAAGATAAAATGGAAGAATTGTACAAACAAGTGACAGATAAAGAGATGTCTTTGGGGCAAAATTTTGCTTAAATCTTTAACCAAAGTAACAGTCAAGACAAATGTTTCCCCAAAACAGTGAAGAGAAGTAACTATAGCCCAGGGCCATCAATGACCTTTCCCTTGAAAGCATCCTAATACGGTTCCAGCTTAACTGGCTCGTGTCTAAACATCTATCTGTTTGCCATAGACAAGAAAAAAAAATCGAGTAAAAATGTTGGTTTAATTATATTGGCCTGTTCTGGTGGTATAAAAACTTCTATGAATACCCAGAACAATGTGTGAGTGGGGAGTGTGTCCCTTGTAAGTACTGAAGTTAAAATGTTTCTGTTGGCTTCCAGTTCTGGAGAGATGGTGACTTTTAACTCTAAGCACATGCTCGATTGCTCTGTGGTGAAGGGATAGGATTACTCATGGGCTGAATGTTGATTTCTGGATATTGAAATATAGCACGTACAAAAATGGAAGAGATAACTGTGGCTGTGGAGGCTTCACGATGTCAACTGCATTAGCCAGCATTTTGGGATGGTTGCAAAAGGCAGGTGATTGCTTACTAAATATGGTCATTACATATGCATATGGCTCTAAATATTGAAAATTAGTCATTTTATCTACTGCCATTGATTTAACTGAGATTTATTCTGATACCAGTCCATAAAACACTGATAGCCTGAAATTTTCCAGCGTTTTCAACACAGAAGTTTCAGGCTCAACTAAAATACAGACCTCCTATGACAATAAATACCTGGATAAGCATTTGGTACTGTATTGAAGAGACATACTCACAACATGAGCTACATAAACTCATTCTCTAAATGGGAATATTTTAAGAGATATCAAGTACAGATGTTTCAAAGTAAAATTTAAGGTCTCCCTGGGTGTCCCCAACTGGTGATCACTCTATTATAAGCTTAACTCTTCACAGACAGAGTTCAGATTCCAGCTTACCTACCCAACTTTGCATCAGGGAAGAATAACTGTTATGTTTCAACAGTTCTTTGCACCCAATACCTAATACAAACCATGAACAGCTGCAATTTCACTGCCCAATCCTTTCTTATACCCTTACAACATTTGTGCTGTTAATGTAGGTTAATTCTGCAAATAACACTTCTGTAAATTGTTCTTGCAAACTGCTACATCATTTATGTAAGGACTTCTGTGAACTTTGAAAAATTAATGCCTTTAATTTTGGTTGATGGCAACATCAGCAGAGCTCTGTAAATTGCACTTTAATGAGATTTTGCTACAGGGGATAATCTGCTACTGACAGAGTAACATCTTGAAAACATCTGTAGACCTATAATTTTTCTATGACGATTAGATCCCACCACAAGAGTCCAAATACAGTGCAGAAATAAAGGAAAAAAATGTAAAGTCCTAAATGAATATCCAACCTGTTCTTTAAAAAGAAGAAGCACGCAATGAAAAGTTTCACACGCTGAAAATAAATCAATTTTTCTGACTAATTAACATTTAGCTTTATTTAATTAAGAAAGACTATTACTGTCTTCACTGCTGTGCATCTGTATATAATGAAGCAAACAGCAGTAGGTATAAGATACCACAGAGGGATATGCCCAAATAACCCAGCACTATAGGTGCAAAGGAACGTCTATTATTGTTAAGTAACTGACATCAGAGCCTCTCTTTAATGTTGTCATAAATAAAAGAAAGATTTTCACAGATGCTTTCGCATATGGTTTCTTATTTGTCTCTGATGGAGATTGGGAGTTAGATTAGATGCCAAAATTAAATGATTTAAATAGACAGCTGCATAATGCAAACTACTAAATAACACCTTTTGAACACTTTCTATTTATAGTAAGTTCTAACTCACAGAAGGATGACAAATCTCATTTTGCTTATACCACTGTAGGTTGTTGCTATAAAGCCATTGCTTTTACAACACTGAAACTTCAAGGTACACTGCAGTCTATTTGGAAGTGCAAAGCGCACAGGATTATCATGGCAAACAGGAGTGGAAAGCTCAGAATCCAAGATTAACTTTAATAGATTAACTTAATCGTTGAAATATGCAGTTCATGATTATCTGTAATAGAGCTATCCAGGATGAACTAAAAGGCAGGTAGAGAGAGGGCTTCAATACAAACCACTGGAGAATTTTGAGTCTGTCATCATCCAAGTTCAAGTGAAGTGATGGACATCAGAGAAGGCACTTAATGCCTAAGCAATAATCTATCATTTACCAGCACTAAGGTATTATATACTGGGGATAAAACTTTGCATTAAAAGTACTGTATCTGGTGCAAGAAAAAATGCAGGTGTGCGAGTACTGGCTATATAGCTATGTCAGTGTATTCAAGCTGACATGGGTAAACAACATCCAAGCATGATAAGAAAGCAGAACAAAACAAACAAAAAAAAAAGACCCTATGTGTTCAGAGCATTGTTTTCAAGACCTTACGTCAAAGAAGGCCTGCAGCATTTCAGGAGATATAGTATAACTATGGTTATATATATATATATAGTATATATATACTATATATATACTATATATATACAATAGTATAACTATTCCTTGAATTGTTTTTCCATGTCCTATACAATCCTAAAACAGAGGAAGTAACAGTTCACAAGCATGGAGTCTGCATGAAGTTATTCTGGAAAGGAATAGGAACTGCCAAATCCTACCAGCATCAGAAATCTACACCTGAAAGCAGTTAACAATGACTATTTCCAGCAAAATGGAAGGCACTAGCTAGTGGACAATTCTGAAATGTTCTGCCAAAATGGAGGATTTTTCCCACCACCTATTTGTCAGTAGAGGCATCATGTGCAGAAACACAAAGAGGAAGAGGCATCATTTGAAAGATACATTTATAGGTTTCTACGTAGTCTATCCTATCTGCTGTGAAAGTCAGAGAAGCAGCTTTTAATCCCTGTGGCAGGAGCTGAAACTTATGCACTAGGTGATGCTCTTGTCTTCGGCCCCCTTCTGCCTGCCCGCCACTGCCTGGGCTGCTCGTACAACAGCCTCCACCGCAGCCGCCACGGTGGAGCTTCACGCAGCCCTCAGCGTGTTGCGCAGCTTCTGCTGTTGTGCAGACTTGGGCCTTTTCCTTTTGTACTGAAATTAGAATATATTAATTTTATCTTCTGTTGCCTCTTCTTTAGGATTTGTGAGTCACAGGCTAGATCACTTTTCCACAGCTCTCACGGTTTTGAGTAGAGCTACCAGGGCACATAACAGCCCTCACTCCTTCCTTCACACAGGCACAGCCCAAAATTTGCATCCTTCTTTGCACCCAGTATAAGCAGCTAATGAAGATTAGGATACTATTATCCCTTCTCCACCACTTTAGCCTTGCTATGGCTCCACACCAGTATCACCCAACACTAAGGGGATGACCCAGGAATCAGATAACATCCAAACCCACCTATCCTTTTCCCACCCTGATAAAGTGAGTAGGACATGAAAAACCAACTTCAGCCTGTTGCAATTCCAATTTTACAGCCACAGAAAATGAACCAGGAGGTATGCATTTTGTCACAGAAAGAGAGTAAGGATGCCAACACTCCCAGTCCCAAGAATAGTTAAGTGGATTATGCTGCCTCTTTATAGCTTGGTCTCATACTGCACGCTATATTTGTCAGTACCATATGGTATTCATCCATTTTCCTTTTTCTAGACCATCCTTTTACTAGCTAGCATCATACAGTTGATACCATTAAGAAACTAACATCTAGTGGTGACAGTATTAGCCTGTAGCATGGTACTGTATAAATAGAGGTAATGAGAACTTTACTGTAATGTTTATAAGACCCTTTAGATACCCAAAGTGCCTTTCATATATTCAAATAAGTAATGACAACACAATGCGATCCCCATTCTCCAGAGAAGAAGCAGGCCTGTGTTTCCATTTAGAATTTCTCAATTCCCTTTGCTTCACTTCTAACAGCTTAAGTCTGCTATAAGTAGCTCCGGGGAAAAACTTTCAAGCGGCATGTGTTTTATTAACTACATTTTGTAGGAATTAATATAATTAAAATAGTGTATTTTATGTAAATGCCAGCTGAATTACAAAAGATATCATTAGCAAAGATTTGAGCCTAAAGAAAATATATTTCCAGCAATCTCAGTTGTTCTACAGTCTTAGTGTAACTAAAGCTCTGAAAGGGACTCAAAATGTGGATAGATGTAGATGTACTTACCACTATGAAACATTTGCAAAAGACTAATTTAAGTTTGAAATATGGAGCACTGAGACATCACAATGGTCTTCAAAAGTCATCACTTAGAGCTTTCCCTTACTTACGGTCCTCTTGACTGGGAGAAGCTCCTTGTCTCTCTCCACTAAAATGCTAATGCAATGAGTGTAGCACCAGCTTTCCAAGAAGTCTTACTGTGCTGTAGTTTAAATGATGAAGCTACAGAGGGAAGCGAAGCTTTGGCTGACATCCTTGATAGGAAGATCATTAAAGCCTACGTGCCTCTTTTCCCACCAAAAATCTGAGGAAGTTCTCAACAAGTAGTCATGTAAATTTAAAGCAACTGTGGGCAGTCTTATTTTACACGTCTAAACATGAGGAGCATAATTAGAACTTAGCACATGAAAAGCGACCAAGCAAGCTAAGATTTAGCATCAAACAGGGCGGAGCACTTGGAGAGCTCCAGCAAAACTTTCTGTAATGTTGTTTCTGTGGCACCATGTCCCATAGATGAGAAGAGCTCTGCAGGGCCCTGCCTTGAGGGACCGAGCAGCCCTTCACTGACACTGCCAGAGTGCTGCTGCATTCAATGGGCTCCCTCCTCCCTTGCTGCAGCTGTTAAACCAAGTGTCCTGGAAGAACCTGTTTGAGTTTATGCTATGCTACTCAAGAATTGATCCACAGTAGGCAAAAAACAGCTCTGTGTGTGAAACACCATTAAATGTCCATTGCATCACCCTGTGCAAAGCAAGAGAAGCTTTTCAGTACTGTCCAGTTCACTTTATGTTGCTTCATGTCTCATTACCTCAAGCAGAATAATGATTAATATCACAACAGAGTCCACTAAGAGTGATAGATTAGTAAATGGCTGTCATTTTTGTGCAAAAATTATTTTTATGAATGTATGCACTTTTTACCTTCAAATATGCTCTTTATTAAGACTCTGTCACTACTGCTATTGGCATTATATTCTGTGAGTGCTTTGCTACAATGTGTTATAGCTCAGCAGGTCTCAAAACTGTTAAGTTCAAAGCTGCTAGAACAGGAACTATATGGCAAAGACACCAAAAGTCAGGTATTGACTCGTGAGTGTTTACCTGACTTCTGAAGTGATTTTCAGATTAAAAATCCAAAGAATCCACTGCTGAGGAAAAAAGGTCAACAGTATCATGAATATCAGAAGCAACATCTTGTAGGGCTGAGTTCTTAATAAAAATAGATGCAGTATGAAGCACAACTAAAAAGTTTGAATAGCTGTAAGTAAATCACCTTGGGTAAGCTGACCAGAAACAGTAATTAATAATGCTAACAATTATATTTTTTAGCATATCAAATAACTGAAAAAAATTAATACACCCTAAAATACAATAAGAATGCAGTAAGAAAATGTGAGTGTAAACATCTTCATATTACCATTGACAACACAAAAACAAATAGAAGGTGTCTACTGAAAGGGAGGGGGGAGAATCTATTTGAAATATTGTTAATGTCTAAACACCTAAATCTTAAAAACAGTTGCATTTTCAGGAACCTTCCTAAAAAAGAAACAATTGAAAATAAATTGCATTGGAACTGGAAAAAACATTCCCAATGTCAGCCAATATTACCATCTGGTAATAAAGA
This sequence comes from Elanus axillaris, assembly GCA_026212715.1. Taxonomy (NCBI): domain Eukaryota; kingdom Metazoa; phylum Chordata; class Aves; order Accipitriformes; family Accipitridae; genus Elanus; species Elanus axillaris. Next base: position 27,012,639 of record JANZLQ010000089.1, read on the forward strand.
TATGAAGGTCAAAAAATGTCAGCTTACTTTCCTAAGCCAGAGACTGTGAATTTCAACCACGGAACAAGCTTATTTTCAAGGACAGAGATCAGTACACAATTGATTGCCATATTATCCACAACCCAGAGAATTTGGTTGTCTTCGCTAACAATAAGCCAGGAGGATAAACTTTATACTTCACTGAAGGAAAAAAAAAAAAAAAAAAAACTAGAAATAAGAATTCCTAGCTGACCTTGAAGAAACTGCTTAGATTAGGCAGGGAGGAATAGCTCTCACATTGAAATTTAGTTGAAAATGGTCAACCAAACAAAAAGGGTCCCTTTGTATTTCTAACAGCTAAACCATATGCAAATGAAAATCAAATTCTTTTTCCTGCCCTATGAATGTTTGTCAAGTGGCTAAAATCTAGGCAGCTCAGCCTTACCAGGAAAACAGATGTTGCCTCATCTGGTTTGATGCTCATATGGATGTTGAAGTCTCTAAGGCTAATAGTACAGTTCCAACAGTAGCTCTGACAGAGTTTCAATGAATACATTTGTGATATATTTCATACACTCTGATAGTCTATACACCCTTGTAACTACAAACTTTGATCCTTCCCTGGAAGTACAGGAAACACCTGGACAGTCTAATAAACTCTGCTGCACAGTTGGCCACTTTGTGCATTGCAACCAAATTGTAACCAGGTCTCAGAAATATGAGATGTGGATCTCCATTTCCTCTGTATCGCAGCCATCGATGCAATACTTTCCATGCAAAAGTGAGCCCTTGGGGAGGATAGTGGTGGGAGAAGAGACTCAAAACAGATGAAAGAGAGCCAGTAAACCTAAATGCATTTCTATATAATGTGTTTCTCTTCAAGCAAGAGGATGTTGTCCTTTCTCCTGTATGCCTCCTTTGCTGAGCACAGATGTATTATCCGAGCTCTTTCTGCTCTCTCTCCTCCTTTACTCATTCCCAGGCATAAATATCATACTTTCCACATCTCCAGATCACCAATCTCAGTCCAGAAATTGTGAGCACAAGGTATTTGGACCAGTGGTGACTGTGACCAATATAGGAGAGCTGGCTTTCCTCACCTCTGCCACATAACAGTTCTCTTTTCAGCAACTTTGATTATTGGTCAAAACCAGCACTTTAATACTCACAGTGTAACTCAGAGAGAAAAACAATTTGAGGTTTAGGAAGATAATTTCTTGACATTAGTCCTTTATCCCCAGTGATGTTAAGACACAACTTTATTATGCTGTTTATCATGGAAGACTTATGTAGGTTTAATATTTGTATACCAATAGGGTGGTTTAGCATGTCAGCTTCCTGAAAGACTAACTTGCAATTTTAACATCTTTGCATTCCTTCCTCTTTATCTCTTTTCTTTCATTTGTATACTGAGTTAAACACATCGAGCAGTGGTGCAGACTTCTCCTTTGGTTTCTACTGGTACGCTTCAATCCTAAGCAGAAGAGACTTACCTAGTAAGGAAAAGAAGTCTCACCTCCATCCTTTCTCTTGATTTTGTATATAAAAGTTACCACCCTGACAGATAGGTACAGCAACCTAATTCCAAGAACATGCTTTGGGATTTTTTCTTGTCATTCTGAGTTTCTTGCATTCCTTGTCATCTTCGTCTGCCCAGAGTCTGACATGTTAGCTGTTTGCTAAGTGCCACACACAAGCGGTATGCTACAGATGTGACAGCAGATAATGGCCCCTAATATGGTAAACTGAGCTTAACCACACCTAAGCTGCTGATCATAATCTTGTCAAAGGTTTTGCAGTACCTTGCTTGAAAGTGATGTTAGAGCTAATGGACGATCATGGATGATTATTCCTCCCTTATTTAAGAATGAGCACTACATTTGCTTTTTTCCAGACTTTCAGCTTTGCCCAAGGTCCTTTTGACTTTTCTGCTGAATGATGGTTGCACAGGGAGGCTGTTAGGTAGGTCTCAATTTAGGAAATGCACTGAGGCACATGTTTTCATTCTTCTCTCCTCAAGAATAGATATGCTTTGCTCAATCAGCACATCTCCTGCTTATCTTACAGCAGGCATAAATTGGATTGGCTGATGGGTATAGATTAAAATTTGGCATGAATTTCATTACATATTCTTTACCTGCAGCTATTTTTATTAGCTTCCCTTTCTCTTGTTTGTACAGGCTTAAATCCTTTTTGTTGGTGCTTGTTTAAAACATTTTTTTAAGTTCTGTATCTCTCCCTTATCTGAGTTGTTATCATTCTCCTCCTCGCTTACAATTTGTATACTCAGTAGGGCAGACCAAAAAAATTAATAAAACAAGTCCTTGTTTCCAAGAAACAACTGTAGTGTCTACAAAAAGACGTAATTATAGTAGAATAGCTCTTCACTTCCCATAAATAGCATTAAAAATAAAAAAAATCTAAATAACAAAATGCTTTTTCAAGAAGTTTTCCAGCAAATTAAAAAGATTTTATGTACCTACAAATTCTAATCAAAGTAGCAATTAAAAATCCATTTTTTAAAACTCAATTAAAAATCCACCTTTTCTCTGGAGTAAGTAGATGTAAGTTTGCTTGAGTGTAATATACACTGCATCCATTTGACAAGAGGGGGAGAAAAACAGGCTTGGGTTGCGGGTTGTTTTTTTATTTTAAGTGCAAATCAGCATGAATGGTTTTTATGTTCCTATATTTTGCTTTAGCATCAGTAAAACTTTACATTGAATTCAGGTCGGTTCTCAAAATTTTATTTTTAGCTGTGAACAATTTTGCAAAGTTCTACATGGAATGTAATTTCCTTAAAATTTTTATACAGCTAAAAATACCATACTTCAAAATGTGTGTAATATAAAGAAGTTATAGTACTACTTCATAGCAGGTGGAGAAAATTAATTAAAGCTTCTAATTAGAAATTATTTAATAAGGAAATGTTCCCCCGTTCCTTTTAACTGGGACCTAAGAGAAGATATTTAAGCGAACAATGAACTCCTCACAGTTAAATCTGACAAAGCTTCTGCTTTAGCAATTATGCCATTTTCAAACCTTTGATTTAAGGCAGTTTATCAAAGCTGACTGCATGTCTTAATTGAACTTACCATTTCAGTGTAAGTGTTTGCATCCTCTAGTTTGCTTGCAACATGTTTTCAATACACATGCAAAGGGGAGAGCTAAGCATCTTTTACTATTAATGAAAAAATGTTTCTAAATGTACGTGGCATCCTCCCTCACCTGATAACAAGCCGCAAATTTAAGGCTTTGGTTCTTGTTTTTCTACTCACTGCTGATTGAATTATGTTTAGAATATATTTTTTAAAACATATTTAGAGACATGGTATTTTTTCTGATCAAACTAAGGTGTCTCTTCTCTATTCTTACTACTGCCAAGCGTGTGATTTACACACAGTTTAATTATTCAGATGTTTATTATGTTCTACATAATGAAATTTGGACCCTCATATTTTCTTCCTACATGCTCAGTGCAGGCTGCAATTATAGCCACAGATATCTGTTTATTTGATGAATTTTGCTTCTTCTGCATAGTTTGATAAATATGGAAATAAGTCAAAACCTACTTTATATACAGTAATTAAAGTGAAAAATCTAGTCATGATGCAAATCCTTAATTGGACTCCAGGAGAGATATGCAGAATTTCTCTTTAATAATATGGGATGACTGGGGACAGAAAAACAAAGCACACTAAAATATGGTTTAGAAGCACAATTAATCACAAAATAGAAAACAACCAATTTAGCATAGCTCATTCAGTGACTCTCAAGGCTCAGGTAATGTTCTTTTAATCATCTGGCTCTAATATTAAGGTTGTGTCATGTGCAGCTGAAATAAAACACAATATATGTGCTGATCTTCAGTGTGAAACATGTTCTCTGGACTAATTTGTAAACACAGCCTTTTCACACTAAAATGCTCAATCTACTTAATGACATGTAAGTGAATGATCAAAGCAATGTAAAATGGTTTTTAACTATTATTATTTAATGTATTAATTCAGTAGCAGAAAGAAACCCTCTTGCAGTTGGTTTCAGGGCATATGTTTTTGTTGGCTATATATAATTCATTTTGTTTTTTCATTTTATTAAGACAAAGTCATTATTTTGGCTGATGATGTTCCAGAGAAGAATATCCTTGTTAAGTGGTATTAAATTGACGAGTTATAGCACAGAGCAAGTGGGGCTGGGGTACAAGTCTCCAGGAAAGAGAAGTCTCTACAAGCTAAAGAAACGAATGTTTTCTTTCCAAGCTCTGAACATATATTGCTCTAATCAGCTAAAATTAACCATCACTGTCACTTGATTTGATTGTAAAAATATTATTCTCCATATAGCTTCATGTAATATCCCATTAGGGGAATATGATCACGCTCTAATCAGAAGGTGTTGGATTTATTGTGCTAGTTTGTTTAAACTACAAATATAATTAATCTCCTTTTGCACTTCTCCTAAATAAGAAACACCAGAATGACACTTTTGTCTTCAAATGGATTATAGACATTGAGTAGGAGCCAGAGGTCATCCCCCCACACTGCCATAATTACTGAAGCAAGTATCTGCTTAAAAACCTAAAGCATTTTGTTGAGCGTTCAGCCTGCCTGACCCGGCAACGGCCGCGGACCGCACCGGAGGCTCTGTGGCTCAGACATGACCAGGAGGACCACTCTTCTGTTACCCAGATGTGCCCATTGGTAGAGACCATGACTGCAAGCTTCCATGCTGAGAGCAGCTGAAATTAGAGAGGCTTGATGTCCAGTATTCAAAATCACTGTTAAAACTCTTTCTAAGTTGGAATCCCAACTGTCTTTGACAGATAAAAGGAGTCCTATGCAATCTAGTTTCAATGTAGTCTACTCTTGACCACCCTGAGATGACCTGGCACCTCTTCATGCACCTGCCGTAAAACTTAAAGGCTTCAGAAATTCTTTTCTTTGAAGTGTCCTAATAATAACAGTCTAACCTTTGATGTTTCTTCCTGTACCACATGCTTGAACTTCTTATAATCTAAAGTGTATAACCTTCAATTGCTACACACAAACCGGTTGCACATCTTGAGAACACAACACTATAAACCTAATGCAAACTGTAGTAATGATGTTTTTATTTCATTTGTATTTAGCACTTTATTTATATAGCATCATAAACCTAAATGCTTAACACACCAATTGGGCATTAACGATCTGGGCTGATTAGCATGGAGCAGAATTCACATGCCGCAGCCCAAAGACAGAAGAAATAAACAAACTCAGGCAAAATAAACTTTGTGTGCAAATGCGATATTTTAGGAGAAGATCCTTTTCTCACCAAAAATCAGAAAGAAATTCTGTTTCCAATGGCTTGAGATCACATTCAGAGAGTTTTTTTTTTTGAATACATAAAAATTATTAGACCACGAAAAAGTCAGGGAAAGTTATTTTTAAAAACCATTCCTAGCCTGATCATTACCTCAGGTTTCTGTAAGTTTTTACAGAGCCCTCTGAGAATGTCTGTCCAGCTCTGTTTTATGTTACTTCACAGATTTTTAATATTCAATAGTCCTTATCCAGTGCAAATGTTTAGATCTAAAAAGAATTGTTTCTAGTATCTATTTTTAACTTATACATCGGGGATGAATTTTACCCAAGATGTATCATTTATATAGCTCTGGGGAGAGAGAAAACACATCCTCCATGTAGCCCCAGCCCTGCAAAGGCTGAACATGCTGAACTTCCCTTGCTGTAAGCCATTCTGCTGAAATTGTGAGCATCTGCAGAGTGCTGCTCCAGCATTATTTAAATTCCTGCCTTTCCTGTTAATCACTCTTTTGGGTGGTCATTTCCAGCTGACTATTTTTCACCTTATGGTTTTCCAAAACTTCAGGGCATTAGATCCAAGTCTTGCCCTCTGTTTGGAATTTTTTTTTGAGATTGCTTTTGAGAACAGTGAACTTCAGAGGAAAATTATTTAAGCAGCCATTATTATTCCCATTTTAGGGTAATGTGTTCTGTCCAGTTACTCAGAAGAATGGAAAGGTTCTTTTTTTTCTTCATAACTAAGGCTAAGCTGGACATTTACAAAGAAATAATCATCACTGAAGAGAAAAGCCCTTCTGAGCAGACCAGTGAAAACAGTTCAGTCCAAACTGCCCACATAGATCAGGAAGGAGAACTCGAGGTCAGTTTTGTTATTAGGTGTTTGCAGTAGATCTGTACTGAGCTCAATTTAGCTGTCCAAGGTTCAGTTCCTTTGGCTCCCACTGCAAGATTAGAATCCAAATTTGTAAATCATCAAAATGAGAGCAGTTACAGTTACACGAATATAACTGGTCAAATAGCTCCAGTAGAATGGGAAAACCTTTGGAGAAGGATGACAAGTATGAACAAACAAAACTCAGTAACAGCCTCTAGGCATGGGCAGGTTAAATAAACTAAGCCTCCTGGAACTGGAAAAAAAAATACTTACATGACTAACAGAGACATAGTAAAGCTCCATAATATCAAGAATGTTGTGGTCAAGATATATGAGGAATGACTGCTCACTCTCTAGAAGAGTTGAGGGGCCATCAGACGAAACTTGTAAATGTCAAGTTCAGAAGAAAAATAGGGCATTCTTGCTATACAGTTTGTAGTTAAGGTAAGGAACTCTTTTCACTGTGAGACACTGAGACTGCCAAAAATCTATATGGATTCAAAAAGCATCTGGAGAAATTCATGGAAAAGAAACTCAACAGGACTAGTAAAGAGAAACATGGCATCTCTACAGGAGGAAATCCCACAAGAAGCTTGGAGTGTAGTTCTGAGAACTGCACAGTTGCTCTTGTATTCTTCCCTTTACATCTGTTGATGGCTATAGTCAAGCACAGGATATTGGGTTAGATGGACCTTTAGCCTGGCTGTTGTGGTTTAACCCCAGCCAGCACACTAAGCACCACACAGCCACTTACTCACTCCCCCCCACCGAGTCGGATAGAGGAGAGAATCGGAATGAAAAAGGTAAAACTTGTAGGTTGACATAAGAACAGTTTAATAGAACAGAAAGGAAGAAACTAATAATAATAGTAATAACAATTTTAAAATTACAATAATAATAAAAGGATTGGAATATACAAAACAAGTGATGCACAATGCAATCTCTTACCACTCACTGACTGATGCCCAGTCGATTCCTGAGCAGCGATACCCCCCTGGCCAACTTCCCCCAGTTTATATACTGGACATGACGTCCCATGGTATGGAATACCTTGTTGGCCAGTTTGGGTCAGCTGCCCTGGCTGTGTTCCCTCCCAACTTCTTGTGCCCCTCCAGCCTTCTCACTGGCTGGGCATGAGAAGCTGAAAAATCCTTGACTTAGTCTAAACGCTACTTAGCAACAACTGAAAACATCAGTGTGTTATCAACATTATTCTCATACTGAATCCAAGACATGACACAATACCAGCTACTAGAAAGAAAATTAACTCTGTCCCAGCCAAAACCAGGACACTGGGCCAGTGCAGACACTCCTGCAGTTTGAAGAAAACTGTACAGCAGTCTGACTCATTTCAGTGTCTTTAACAATAAGGCAAGAGATGTAGATCATTATGAGAATGAGACAGATCTGAAGAAATAGCATATTGATATACACAGAAAAAATTGACATTGGATTTCTCAAAGACAATATTAATGTATAGTGATGGAACCAGGCAGTCCACCTAAAGATCTAGTTCAAAGTCTCCTACCTGGTTAAAACCCACCTGGAGACAAAGAAAAGGTGATAAACCTCAGGTTATTCATAGCATTTTGTCACATTTGTCTGACTTTTAAATCACTAAGGAGGTGCTTAAATGCGTGTTCCTAAAGCAGAGTGAAAGTGTCAGCATTTGGCTATATGGTACATACTTTTGACCCAGCCTCCAAAGCATTTCCCAGGTTTGCTCCATTTTGTCTTCACTGGTGATGTTTTTCTACTATCAGAGGCTCCCAGAACTCAGTGTGGTATTGCAGGCACCATTTCACATAATAAAGGCATTAGCACCTCCTTGGTTTCTAAAAAGATCTCTCTCCAGCCTGAAACTACTTTTACCGCTGTATCACTTTACAAGCTCTTTTCTAATTTGCTACCCACTATAATTCTAGGTATTTTTCAGTCTGACTGCTTTGTAAGTATCTCCTTCCATTATGTAAAGTGGTTTCCTTTCAGATTCTAGACTGTAGAGCTACTCAAAGTGAACAAAATTTTTTCTCTCACATCTTTCACTATCATGTTGCACTTAAATCATTTCTTTTGGGAACTTAATAATGTTCTGTAGTTGATTAGAGTTTAAAAGGTCTACATTCTTCTTTCAAATATGTACAAAAAGCTCCTATTGACTGACTTCAATTAACCTAATTTATTTCAATTCAACAGTCTAAATTCATTCTTCGTCTAACTCTACTGAAGTCTAGTGAGCCAAATATTGTGTGACACAGATGAATTTCACATCCAAACCCAAAGCAATATTTCAATGTTGTCCATTACACAGATAAACAAAAGGGGAATACTTGACACTGAAAACAGAGTGAAACACATACCCTGACTTCTACAGAAGTTTAGACTTGATTGGTTTGCTCCTTACATCATATAACTCTAAAAATTCTACTCCTCAACTTAGTGATTAGCACTGTGAAGTCCTGGAGTGGAGTCATATCAACAATAAGTCTCCCTTAGGCTTCAGCAGAGGTCAGGGTTTCCCTACACATCTGCAGAATAGCAGCATTGTGTTTATTTAAAGAAACTCAAAAATAAAAATAAAGCAATTAGGAAGCTTTCCAAGAGCAAACAAGTTGAGCAGGAAGAGAAAAAAAAATCAAAGAAAACAGGAAGCAAGGAAAACTGCGAGTATTTACATCTTCTACATATGGAGTTTGGAAATCCAGGTGGTTTCTGTTTTGGTCCTATTTGCTTCAGATATTGAAATATCCAGATGTCAGTACAAAAATATGCTTGAGAACTATAACATTTTAAAAGAAATCTAAAGTCTTGCTTTGTCTATTCTGCCCTTTAACTGACACCTTGTCACAAGCATAATCAGTTAATACAGTAGTAGAAATAATTTGGGATTTTTTACACTTTTGCTATTACAATTTCCAAGGTTCAGCCTAACTTATAATGGAAGTCAGCTTGTTGAGTCAGTGACTTCAGAGGGGTTTGGATTAGCTCCAGGTTAGGATGCACTTTTTTTTTAGTAATACAGCTGGTATATCTATATGAACAAATATACCCTCTCTCTCTTGGCTGACTGGCCAATTGACCTACTTTGGGACAAGAATAGCTGTTGTAGGTAAAACCAAAGTTTATCAGCTGGAGTATCCTATTCCAACAGTGGCTGAGGGTGGATGCCTGGGGAGGGAGGCTGAGCACACTGGAAGACAAATGGGAAAACTCTCAATTTCAGCCATTTGTTGCACAGAGACTTCCTGAACCACTTCCTGAACACTGAAACCAGTGCTTCTAGATCTCAGTAGTGTTTTCTTCTGTTAAAATGTCCAATCAGTTGTTCAACTCGTATAACATCTTAGCATCCTGTGGCAAAAAGTTTCAAAGCTTAACTACATACTGTGTGGAAAAGTATTTCCTTCAGGTAATTTTGAACTATCAGTTGACATCTCTTGAGCCCTTCCATTATTGGATGTTATAATAACATAGTGAATAAATGTTAAGGTATTTTAATAGCTGATACTTGGTGATTTACATGTATTTTCTCTTCTATAAAGGTGCCACTGTGTTGGGGATTGGATTGCAGACAAAGGGCATGGGTCTAGTGATCCCTTGTATCAGGAAGGGATGTTTCAGTTA
>JANZLQ010000089.1:27022518-27036244 GCA_026212715.1 Elanus axillaris
TCACTCATATTGGGTCGGCTGCATTTCTTCCTCCGCCTTCTCAGGCCCGAACCTATGTCGGGGATCCTCCCCGCACCACTGTGTGTGAATTAGTCAGTTTTAAAAAGAACATTCCAGACATACAGATAATATGCAATTCATAATATTGTGCTGATTAAATAAGCTGAATTAGACCATGAAGCACAGTATCAGCCAGTCAAGAAGTTGAAGGGAGCTGACATGCCTGTTTTAAACACTGGATTATACTAAAATCAAGTATTACTCTCAACACAACACTGAGGAGGAAAAGCAATACTTCTTCAGAGGTAGCTCTGGGTTCAGGAGCCAAGAAACACCACCACCCGAGCAATATCATTTCCAACACAGGTGTCTGATGAACACAGAGACTCACCTCATCTGCTCGTAGCAACCAATCTTGTTTAGAAATCAGACAGCCTGTCTTAATATTTCAATGGCTTGAAGTTGTTCCACCAGGTCATGTTGAACTAGTCTAATGCCACAATGGCAAAACTATTAAGTGCATAAATGTAAATAGGCAAATAGTTGTTATAACTATAAAAGCAAAAAGAAAATTACATCCTTACTCTGCCAAGAAGATATGAAAAACAGTCTTGGCTACTACACTACTAGCCTTTTATGACAAAAACCTATTACCTAACAAGTGCCACCTGCTGAGAGACAAAAACAGCAGTGTTCATATTTTAAAGATTTTAAAAAAAAAAAAGGTTTTTTCTGCAATTCTTATGATTTGTACTCTTTCATATTTCTGTTACACACTAGTCTTGGTTGAGAGGTGATACAAGTTGAAGTCACTACAAATTCAGTAGCAACCTTTGCTACCACCAAGCATAAGGTTTGGGGAACACAATGGGACACACAGCACTAACTAATGGGGTCACGCGAGATTTCATCTCCCACATCTCATTTGCCCTAACCTAGGCACATCATTTCAGTCTTGTTCAGGTACGTTGGTGCCAAGCCAAATGAATTAAAACTCATCAGCACCAGCAACAAATAAAAGAGCACTGTATGCTATCTGTATACTAAAACTATAATGACATCTGCTTTCACGGTAATCCTTCTAATATCTTCACATATTCATTAAGCAAAAGGGCACTATGAAGGAAACAGAACTGCCTACAGAAGTCAAGATTAGTCTTATTGAAGCTTCTTGAAGACAATGCTTGAACATGGATTTTCACACAAACAATGAGCAGTGATGATTTACAGTTTCTTACAAGAATCTAATAAATCCCTCCACAGGCAATGGAAGTGCTTTCCCTGGACAGTGAGAAGAAATATTCAGAATAGGTTCTTTGTCCCAAAAGAAGTAGTATATTAAAGTCTATAAAATTAAAATACTAATTGTCTTTCCCCACTCCTTCCCACAGCAAAAATGTTATTCCGAACAAACATTAAGTACGATGATGTTTCTCACAGAATCCTTGTATGAGCAGAAATAGATCATCTCCTTGCTTTTGAATTTAATATTCAAGCAGAAAGAAGTCATCATTTGGATGAAATAATGCAATTGTCTGAAAATTAAAAAGTTGGCATTAAGTTAATATGTTCCATCTTAGAATATATTTGTGTATGACTATGTCAGGTATTTTTATCAAAATAAAATCAGTCCCAAGACCAAAAATGAAGATGTTGGTCATGACTGTCACAAAAAAAAACTCATCTTTAGGACTCAGTTCAGTGGGGGGACAAATGGGCTGATAGCTTAGAGAATGGTAGATTGCTGAGCTCTGTATTTATGGTATGAGCTCATTCAACTATACCGACAAAAGGTAAAAGTTTATGGTAGTTCCTGGGTGATTTTTATTGCTTGGAGGGGAGGAGACATTTCAGAGGTCTACAAAGTATTGTTATCATTCTTAGAAGAATGAACTTGAATGCATATTTTTGTCTTTTCGTTATTATCATAAATTAAGACCTTAGAGGAGAACTTTAATGGGCTATTTCTGTCTGCTTTACAGGAGGTGGCAGTAAACCAAAGGTACATAAAATAAAGATTGTAGAACACAATAGGTTTTTTTAAAGCTTTGATGAGTTGCTCAGCAGATGTGGGGAACTCAGACCATGAAGATCTACCAGACCTTATTAAAAATCCATACAAAACAGTTTGTATTAAGCTCTCAGTGTCTTAGATTTGAAACAAAAATGAGTTTAACAATTTTTCTTGTCCATTCTGAAACCAGTGTTAGAATAGAGAAAAATCTCTAATCCACAAAGACAATACAACAGAACTGAGCACATCTGGGTGTGCTGCATTCCTAGAGCACCTAGAGTACTTCAGAACTCTATTACCCAGAATTTATGGCAAAAGAGGCCTTTTTAGACAAATAAATGTTTTTCTATTGACAAAGAACACCACAAATACTTCTTTAAAGCAAGGGAAGTAATTTTATTGGGCATAAACTGGCTTTCCTGCAGCAGTAGTCTTGATTACTTTCCTGAATAACTGCAACTCCCTTCTGGGACTTTGTTTTAGTTTTCCCCTATACATTTTGAATGCTCTTCCAGCTCTGTACCACAAAACCCACCCACACACTGACACCAAAACCATTTGCAAAAAAAAACAAAAGTCCCTGATCTCCATACAGGGAAGTCTTAAAGAATTATCTTCTCTTGGTCTGTCCTCTTCTCCTTTAAAATCTGTTCTCCATATCCTTGAAAAGAAAGGGATCCCATACATGCCTGCCTACAGAATGGGTACAGATCCATATTTATCCTGCTTCCCATACATAGAGTTCACGAAGCTCTGCTCATGCAGTACTTCACACCTGAGAGGATAAGCCAGTCATTTTCTACTAGCTCACTATTCAAGCTGACCTCAAACAGTATATTCTACCACCTGAGTTATAAATGGGGTCGAAGTACCTGATCAAAATGAGGGGCTTTCAACAGGCAATGACTAAAATTATTTAAACTTGAAGCTATGGCAAAACAGTCTCAGAATTTAGCAGAGCCAAAATAATTAACACTATGTGAAGTCATAGAAAGCAATAACACACAGCTTTTCTGTCATCAGTACTGCTGAGCAGCAACCACAACAAAATGAGAAAGGATGTCCTTCAAAACTTAGGTCAGTGAAGTAGGAGTGGTGCTTTTGGAGATACCACTTAAAACTAATGGTATGGTGAGGCTCTTAAGAAGGTGCTTCCTTAGAGACAGAAATACATAATAAAGTATAACTTTAAACTACAGCTTTCATACCCCTAACACTTACTTTCCCTTCCTGGATCCTAAACTAGGAAATCAATTGATGCTGTTTATTCTCCAACCTCTTTCCTCATTCCCAAGCTGTCTCCTATATACAGTCCAACACCAACACAAAGGATATGGTTTTAGCTATAGCTGGGAAAAGAGGATTGACTGGCTCACCTCTTGAAATCTTCTCCAGTCCTATAGCTTTATGATCCAGTTCCTTAAGGGAAGAAAACACCCAGTTTTCTATCAAAGCTAATGTTCCAGTGGAAAGCTAAGTCCCCAGACAGTGGCAGGTCAAAATCTTACTGCAGAGAATACTTCTGCAAAATGATAAGCTTGTTGTTGATAGCCAGGGCCCAGATCCAAACAGGACATAAATCACCTAAAATTAGTCTTAAACAGAATGTGAACACCCACAAGTCAAGAGCTGTAAAAACCTCCGCAGAGCTGCTACCAAGTGTTCCAGCTCGTACTTTTTTTCCATACCTTTAAAAAAAAGTAATAAATTACTTGGAAAACCTCTGTCTGAATGTGCACAGAACTTCCTTGTGTTTTTACCTAATGACAGGCAATTTGGCATCACTCCCATTTTTAAGTCCAGTGGAGATACTGAAACCAGTCATTCCTTCCCCAGTAAGGAGGGCTAGCATTTGCAGAGCACAAGTTAACAAGGCTTGAACCCTCCACAACATTGGTGTGACTGCAGCAGCTTGATTTCAACACACAACTAGAGAAAGAGTCTATGTGTGGCTCCTAGGAGGTAACATCCTAGAAGATGATACTCAGACTGAAAGCCAGAAAATCCAGGTTCAAATCCTACCTGCCAAGGGTGATGAGTTGGAAGCCTGGTTAAGCAGAGGACATGCAAACAGTCTACTCACAAACCCCTCTGAACTGTCACATTCTCCATCCTTTTTGCCAAAGGCGTGTCACCAGTTAGAAGACAACACGAACAAATACTAGAAAGTAAAAAAGAACCCAAAAGGGAGCCCAAGTCTAGCAGCAGTTGGGACACCTCGTAGGGAAGTGAATGTCCTTCAACATTAACACTTACTGGAGAAAATAAAGGAACAATCCTATTTGCAAGAAAGACAGAGCAGAGCTGGCCACCCCCAGGAAGTGTCTAGTTGGCTTCTGTTGACTAGTAAAGGACTATCCTGCACTGGAACCAGTTGGAATTTTATCAGTGAAATATGAATGCTATTAAGTTTGTGACAGATGATATGCTATTAAAGGCTGATTTTCTCCTCTTCCTCATGTTCCCTTTACAATGCAAGTGCACATATCCTATCTCATTTTCATGCAATAAAGATGGTTTTGAAAACTAAATGCATTAAAGGTGCCTGAGGTTAGGTTTCTAACTGAAATTCAGAAGCTTCAGGAGAAGCTTAGGGCTAAAGGGCATTTTGTATGTGAAAATATCTTCCTCCTTTGGCCACCTAGTCAAAGTGGTGAGTTTGATGAACTGTCAGTGCACTCTCCTCAGAATACAGACAGCACGTAGTTGAGGAGTCCCTGTCTCTCTGTCTTCCCCTGCCAGAGAGCAAGCAGATACCCAGAATCTACTGCTGAGACATGATATTTTCCTTTAAGAATGATTCATCAGGAATTAAGGGGGATCTTTAATCTTCACCAACACAGGCTTTATAACAAGTCCTTATCTTCCATGATGTTCTTAAAGTCACCAATACACAACAGCAAAGTCATAATGTGTTTCATAAGGAAATACTATTTCTGTAGTGGAAATTTCCTTTCTTTTTAATAGCTTCCTCTTCTTGCACTTCCATTCAAACATACACAAGAAAGTTCTCTGTGAATCTAAAGTTATATCAGAATACTGATTTTAATACCCATGGGAATGTTTCTACCTTTTATAACTTTTTTTTTTAAATTAATGTGTATTTCAGCTGAAAACCAAACTAACAAGACTAAGAGCCAATGTTTTATTCTCTTGGAGCTTTATTTCCCATTCCCATCTTCTCTCTGGTTTCCACTTTTCCCACCATGCCCTCTATCAGAAGGCAGAAGAGGGAGTTCCTGGCTGCAGAGCTCCATGAGAGATGCGAGCTGATCATGCATAGGGTAGTGATGTGAGACTGTAAATTACAGACACCACAGTGGTATTTTAGAGTACAGCATTTAGGGGTGAGGAAGGCTGTGCCAAAGTCATGCTAGCTTTTTGGTTTGTTTATGTTAAGAAAAGTAAGAAAAATACAGCAGTGTAAATTTATAATAAAAAATTATGTTAAAAGCAGCGTCGGTGGAAGATGTTTCAACTCTGTAGAGTAGGGGAGACAGACATTATTCTCAGTCCAAGTCTTAACTCCCACCAGAAATGTGTATGGCATACTGAGGATCAGATACAGTCCCCCTATTTTACAGAAAAGTCTCTCTGCTGCATTGCTTATATGTTTGCCTGACCTTGCTGGAGGACAGAGCCACAGGAACAGAGATCTGAGGAGCAGTGCAAGAGACCAGGCCAGCCCCTGAGCAGGAGCTGCATGATCCCTCTCCAAACAGCCTCCAAACAGCAGAGGTCTGACTTGGTTTTTCAAATTTCCATCAAGGAGGGTTCTACACATACCCGGATAGGCTGTTCCCTGTTTCACCATCCTAGTATTTAGAAAATGTCCCTTAATATCCAACCTAATCTTTCCTTCCTGTAAATATCAGCCAATTTTGAGCAATGGCTACACAGAAGTAAAGATTGGATGGCCTTTTTTTTGTTATAACCACTCTGTCCAAAAACACCAATGAGGCCTCTCATTCTTCCCCTTTTAATATTAAAGAAAGCAAATTATTAGAGCCTTTCATTGTAGGTGATGTTTGCTAAGTCCCTGGTTTTGCTTGCTGTTCTCCTCTGGTTTCCCACCAGTTTGCTTCCCTCTCTCTTAGCATGGCCAACCAGCACTGGGTGCCATGCAGCAGCGACCTCCCCTTGCTCCCAAACACAGTGCCTGCGAGAAACATCATATCCCACTGGGATGACAGCTTTGGTTTTTGCAACACAACTGAATTGTTTTTGTGTTTTCACCAAGACACCCTGAAATTTGCAGACCCTTTTCTGCAGTCCTGGTAACCAAGCAGACATTTCTATTGGGTGCATGCCTTGACTTCTTCTGAAGGGCGGCACTCTACACCTGTCCTCAAATTTAGATGTACTTATCTACAAATATAAATTGTGGATGGCTAGTTTCTCATTAAGAGTTTCTGCTTGATTCTGTGTCATGTCAGAAATAAAAAGAGTGGATATAAAATTGCACATGTTCAACAATGCTCGATAATAAGGCACTGAGCATTGTAGAAATGAGCATATTTGATTTAATCAAAATAAGTGTTGTAGGAAAATCACGTAGGTTTAATTTTTGAAAAGCTATTAAGTTTCAAATTAAATGGAAGATTAAAATAAAAATGAGCTTTAGCTGTAAGTGGAGGCTAAATTTGGTCAATTTTTGTTGTTTATCTGTGCATAAAGTCCTTGCATTTACCATTTGACAAATCCTCTAATAAAATACTTGCTGCAATCAGGTGAAGTAGGTTATTAATGGTTCTAAAAAAGATATACAGGATTGCCTCATCCTGAGGCAATTAAGTCTGTGAAGTAAGTGTGTTTAATATCTCTGGGGGCCTGACTGGAATGAAACAGGTGATCTTTCTACAATTGCCATTGTTTCATTTAGAAGTTCTTTAATTTTGTTTGTTTTTAACTGAAGAATGACTCCTTCCTTTATATTCCTTTTGTTAAGACTCCAGTCTAGGGACTTTCAGAGGCTGTGTGCACCACATCAAAAGCAGAGTGGAAAATTGTAACCACCACTGAAAAGCAACATGATGTTTCATGTGAAGCCCTACCATCCCACACGTGAGAGGACAGTCCATATTTACGCTCAATCTCCTGACTCGGGCTTTGCAGTGTTGCTGCCAGCTCCCACGTTAGGTCAGGGCAGTCCAGACCTCCTGGCCTTGAGTCAGCTTCTCAACAAAGCAGCTTGCTCACACCACCCACTAGCTACCTCCGTGGCTCTTCGTCTTCCACGGTCCCCCGAGGGGCTCAGGGGCTGACAGATGAAAGGACAGGGAGTCAAGTCACCACACAGCCTTCCTACTCAGCACTCCAACACATCTTCATTTCAAAGAAATGCTGACTTAAATATAGACCTTGGCCCTCGCTTACGGATCCCTAGCTTCAGGCACTTCAGTTTGGAAAACAAATGCTTTACCACCGTATGTTTTCTGAGGGATCCATTGTGTATACATCAGGGTGCTGTTTCTCCCTTTGCTATAAAATCTTGTATTTTTCATTTCTCCTTTTTTCCTCTGCTGTGTTCTTTTTTCCCTGGATTTATTAGTGGGGATGGTTTGTGGAGGTATGGTTAATTACTAGAGCTTATGGCCTGCTGTGATTGAAAGCTGATCTCACCAGTTTGGGGTCTGTGTTATATTTATTCTGTATGTAATTAAATCTGAATACCATAACTATGCATAATGTTGGAAAATAATGAGAAACTTTTTTTTTTTTCCTAGTGAAAACACATCTGAAAGGTATTTTCTTCCTGCAATACTGAATTTCTACAAAACACTCTGCACTTTACAAACACACAAACAAGCAAACAGCCAAAAGGCCAAAAGGGGCGTTCCGGTCTATGATTTAGATGAAAACAAATGTTTGTTTATCAGATCTATGTGATCCATTAAAAATAAAGAAGGAATTCAAGCAAACTGCGATAAAGGCTATCCATATATCTTGGGATATTCATAACACCACAGACATACTAAAGGCATGCAGAGAAGTGCCAGCACAGCAGGGTGAACATGAACAGCACATCCTGGAAGCAGCATCATCCAATTGAACACAGGAGATTTGGCTGGGGAGTCCCTCAAATAAAACAAGTTGTGGGAGGCCAGGCCACTGCTCTGACTATAGGGATCAAAAATTCTCCTGATTTCCCTACGTAAGGAGGGGGGAACCAGACCAATACGGGAGAGGAGATCAGACACTGTTTACACTGGGGTAAATCAAGCAGAACACTGCACAGCTCACTGGACCATACCAGAATTAGGCCAGACATATCATATCTAGAGGCTCAATTTTTTTTTCTCTGCTACACATAAATCTGAAGTTTGCCAAGGTCATTGTTGTTCACCAGTGTGACAATGATCTAAATTAAAGGCCTCTAGAATATCCCTAGAATATCAGAAATCTTTGGTCTGGAAATTTATCTCATTGCCTCTATATATAGCTGATGTTCAGAAAAAAAGATGTTGGTATCTGATCTAATGTGATGAATGATACAGTCAATAACACTCAAAAACAAGTGTGTGCAAGCCAAAGCAAAAATAACTAGATTAAATCCACAGTCTTTCACTGTAGCAAAGCAAGCCATTCTTGGGGTACACCAAGCAAGACAAGGGTGACACAGTAACCAGGAGATTACCTTTAAGGCTTAAGAAAAGTAACAACATGGGGGGGGGGAGACATATTTTCCTAAAGAACAAGGGCATGGCCCCTCTCCCAAAAAGTATTGAATGTAGGGCAAGTAAAAGTCAAGTAAAAATTCACTGAACAGCCAATGTACATGGAGTAAGGGAATTCCCAGTGAAATCCTTTTAGGAGGACCTTGCTGTCTAGAAAACACCTTTTGCTTTGTCCTCCACCCCAAACAGTAAGGAACAGACCTGCCAGTATGAGCTATGGAGAACACCACAAATCATTCAAATGCCCAGACATTACATTACTAACACCTTTGCTTTTTTTGAAATTAAGCCATTGTACTCAGTGCCATGGCCAGTCAAGGAATGCTCTTCAAGGAAGCGATCAGCAAACTCATGCTTCTGAGATAGCAGCACACAGCCATTTTCCCTCCTTGTCTGGCAGCAGATGTATAACTGAGTGTAAATACTTGAACACTCAGTCTCAATCTGTGGATCAGAAAGCAAAGTGAACCAGCCCTTGTGGGACAAGATTAACTGTGCAGGTGTCAACAAGGCTGTTTGCACCAACCATCACCAGCACTTTGACAGAACCGGATGTACCAGCTACTACTTTTTTCCAACAACCTCAGCTTCATGTGGCACAGAAGCCAACAGCAGCTCAACAAACATAAGCATCCATAGAAATGAACCTCACCACAAGATTCTGCAGCAACTGTGTGTTGGGATTTGCAATAGTTACTTTTAGCTACATATGTGGTGTGTATGGACCTGGGACAATAATTATCAAAATAAAAGGTTCTTTGCTGAACTCCTACAATTCATGACTATTTCCACTTCGCAAATTGTCTAGAAGTGGATGACGCAGGAATTCTGCTCTTTCTTGTTTTGCCAGTGCTCTCCAGAGCTGTTGGTCCTTGACCACTAACTTCTGAACTATACTGATGTATGGTGACTTATTAAAAGATATTACCTGCTCTTTACCAAACTGGGTATCAGCAATGGAGTCAGGAGAAAAGCCTGGAAAGGACAAGCTGCTACTTGCAGCCTGTGGAAAGCAGGAGCATGCCCAAGCTCCAGCTTGCAGCCTATGCCATGATCCTCATCGTGACTGTGTTAGGGCAAAGTGGAAGCATGAGCCCTCTCCACTGGTTTCATCATGGCATGCATCAGCCATGTTTGCTCTCTGCAAATATATATATATATATATATATATAATCAGAGACCAGGACTCCAGGGACTGTCAAGTAGAGTATTTGCCCTATAGATTGGACATATCCTACTGCTCCCTCATGAACTCATGACTCAAAGGATATGAGAAGCACTGGACATGATTACTGCTTCTATAGACAGTAGGTCCGAAGAGCTCTGTTTCGGGCCACCATCAGCCAACCCATCTATGTAGCCAAGGCTTTTGCCCTAGCTATTTGCAGCACCGCAGGGTGACATTGCACTGCCCCAGAAGAGACCTTTCGCTGCACAGTCTTTCTTTCTGATCAGCATTCTCTACAATTTGTAGATTGAACACAGAGAGGAAGTTTCCCCTTTATATATCTTCAGATTCCCGCAAATTATTTTTTTATTTTAGTTGTGAACATGTTCAGATAATCGCACTAAATAGCCTATGATACATGTTAGTAGGTTGAGGAATCCTATTCCCAGCTACACAAAGTACCATCCTGTATCATGTTTTAATCTGCCATTTTTTGCACAAGTAATAGCACACCAGATTTTCCTCTTAGTTTTCACACAAGAGTATTTATCCACCAAAAAAAAGGAACCGTTTCCTGTGGGTGTCTGTACAGGCAAAATCCAAATTGCAAGACTATTTACTAGACAGAAAGCTATAAGATTTCATAAGATCAACAAGAGAACAAATAAGTTCTTGGTCTATGAAAGCAAAAATGTCAGTATCTATCCTCCATAATAATAGTAATTTCATAAATTGTAGGGTTATATATGAGTTATACAGATAATTAATGCATTTCTGAAAAATTTTAGCCAGAGAAAGAAAAAAAAATTAAGAGAAAATCACAAATATGCTGAAAGTCCCTCAACACCACCGCTACCTTGCATGCA
This sequence comes from Elanus axillaris, assembly GCA_026212715.1. Taxonomy (NCBI): domain Eukaryota; kingdom Metazoa; phylum Chordata; class Aves; order Accipitriformes; family Accipitridae; genus Elanus; species Elanus axillaris. The sequence continues at coordinate 27,033,244 of JANZLQ010000089.1, forward strand.
ATAATTATGTTGTCATTTGCGCTCAGGGAGAACAAACAAGAAAAAGACACACATCCCTGACTCCTCCAAAGAAAATGTTTGTTCAAGAAACACCAAGTAGAAAACATTTTCACAAATCTTATTGTGCCCAAGAGAAGCTGTAAGCGGCACGGCAGACATTTACACTTGCCAGAACTCCATTCTGAATGACCTATTCAATACAAATTACTGTCTGGCATCGTAATTGCTGCACTGCTCATGTGCTTGTGTTTATTTTCTTAAAACATGTGCATGGCAAACTTTTCAAAATTAAATAATCAGAGGTAAAGTTTGTTCTTTCTGTCAGGTAGCTAGTGTCCTGGATACTTTCATGGAGCAAATCCCTAAATTCTACTGCATTTTCTTAAAAAAGCTGGGTGTAAGGTAAATGACAGATCTTGAAGCCTTGGTATAATTAAACCTGAAAAGAAGCAACATGCTGATGAGTCATGTATGTGGTATTTATTTTATACAGCATTCCTCCAAGTCTAATTTTTGCTTCTGAATTAGTATCTGTTAAAATACATGGGGTTGTTCATACTCACAGCTTATTTCAGCTTCCCTCAAACCCAAAATGGCAATAATGCCTTGGTTGAGGAGATAGTAATGTCTGTGACTGAGGCTGCTGCAACTTTTTATTATTTCTTTTAAATGAAAAGTGAAAAGTTAATGCACAATTGTGCAACAAGCAGGAGGGGAAATGCTGTAGCAAAATCCATACCCACTAACCTGTGAAATACATGAAGCTTTCTTCACGTCCACTGTTTAAGCAGAACCCCCACAATGACTTCATTTAAGAGTCTGCATAAGAACAAATGGCACAATATCTCAAACTTTAAAAGATACAATATGCTTGCAAATTATTTCCATAAGTATGTTAGTAAATGAAAAAAAAAAAAAGCTTAAATCAAAGCAGAGGAAAGAGTGGGAGTTCTTCACCAAACAGCTTGTCTCCCAGTAGAAAGAATGTCTTCAGGTTCATATAAGGAAAAAATCATTTTAAACTCTAGAGCTATACCCAGTGCTACCAGGTGGATATATCTGGAATGTTATTGCTCATGGGAAACACTTGGATAACAACTAAATTCCAGGGAAGAGCACTGTAGAGTTGTGTTCTTCTTTCCATTAGAAATAGCTCACTCCATATTTCTCACCACTCCTTGCACACTTCCTCCAATACATTGAGAAATCAAGCTCCAAGATAACATACTTTTTTTCCTCAGCCCCCAGTTAATAAAAAGCTGTTTGATTGATTTCAGAGACATACAAGTGTACAATCAGCTGAATCTTCAGCATTTGGACATGTGCTGAATCTTGTTCTTAGTGGTCTGTTGGGTAGAAGAATTAAAATTAAGAGAACTGGACATTTCAAATTAAATCGCACCGATATTCAGAGCTGTTAGCACCCACGCTGATTTTAAAAGTTAGATCCTTACTTGTTTTGGGAAAGCGGTCATTGCCACCATAAAAGGGTTTCTTAAGTTAGGAATGTCCCTGCACCTCAGGACATGGTCCAAAACAACCTCAGTGAACGCACACATTAGTTGGGGACCTTGCAACTCCAACTCCTATTCCTCCTACCTTGCAAATTTCACCCTTTCTCTTGGCTTGTCCTTTATTGTTTAAAAGGGTAAGTACGTAATTAAATATTTAAAATACTCCCCCTACTGCCAAAGTATCCTGCCTTAGTACCCTCAAAGCTGGTCCCACTGGCTGGGAGCAGTGTCAGAGGAACTGTACACAGTCTGAACCTCTTCCCCTTGAGCATACTGATGCTACAAGATTGAGTTCTTTGACTTTATTTTTCTTTAGTGCCAAACCTGACATTTCTCTTACCTAATATATATGCTATATAGCTAGAGAGGTTGAAGAATGGCTCTTCTGCCTGAAGGCAGGATCCTCACACTCACATCATCCCTAGCAGAGGTTTGTCTGGCTTCTCCACCATGGACACCCCAGAAGCTCCCTAGGTCAGTTCCAGCACTCAGCTCTCCTTGCAGCTGGAGGCCTTGATCCACCTCTACCCCAAACCCTCTTTGCTGCAATTTAAGCCCACTCTCTCTTCTGCTGTCTATTGTGGAGAAAGAAAGTGTTCAGTCCTTTTCCTCATCAATAGCTTTTTCTATATTCAGAAGTTCTTCTGAGCTTTGTCCTCCCTAAACTAAATCTTTTTTGTGCTATCTTTCCTCACAAATCATGCCCTAGAGCTGTGATTAAACTTGCTGATTTCTTGTACAACTTCCTAATTTTATTTTTAGCCCAGGTCTGAACTACCTAGCAGTAACCTTCTGACTCTTCCCCTCACCCTGAGCAGGAGCACTCAAAAGGAAAAAGTAGTGCTCTCATATATTTATATATCATGTATATATATATATAGCCATGGGCCTGACCCGCAGGTGATATAAATTGGCACAGGTCTGCACCTAATTAAAGGGCTGTGTGGAGGTAGGGTGGCTTGTTTTGTTGTTGCTTTAGGAAAGATGTGGTAAAGAGAAAGACTAGGTCTTCCCTTTTATTTGTTTCTGTATGAGACATTTAGGGGTTTGGGTTTGGGTTTGTTGGGGCTGGGAGGGGGGTGTGCTATTTAGGAGATTTTTGTGTTGTTGAATTAAAGAATCCCTGAGCGGCGCTCCTGGGTGTGTAGAGGACAAGTCAGCATTGTTTTCCTGCTCTGATGAGTTTCTTAAAGTAAAACAACCAGCACCGTCTTACATCCCCCCAGAGAAGGGGCTGCTTGCCCCCGCGGAGAAGGACTTCTTTACCGACGGTCCGAGGGTTGACGGGGGGCTGCCCCCGGCAGGTCACTGCCCTGTAACGTTGGGGAGGCAGAGGGACACTCCTGGGAAAAAAAGTCCTTGCAAGAGGCGCTGCGCTAGCGCGCTCCAAAAACCACTGAAAACAGAAAGTCAGGTACCGCGTGGCTTGCCGACCCGATGCTGCCCAGCCCCAAGAGCACGGGGCGGGGGGGGTCCCGTGGCTGGGG
>JANZLQ010000089.1:27103894-27145967 GCA_026212715.1 Elanus axillaris
CCCCGGGGCCGGGGTGCCGGGGTGCCGGCAAGCACGGCCCCCCGGCCTGCCTTATTAGCTTGTCAGAGCTTATCTCGTTAAGTTGTGCAGGACGTTACTCACATGACAGGGCACGGGCAAACTCTGGAGAGGGCTTAATCCCCAGGAGTTGCTGTCAAAAAAAAAAAAAAAAGGACGAAAAAAAGAGAAGGAAACCGCATTTCGTGTTTTAACCGATCATTTGTTGAGCATCTGCGGATGCTGCTGCTCTATCACGCAGGCTGGCCCGGGGATCGCTGTTTTAGAGACAACGGAGCGTTTTCCAAGCCCGGCTACCGTCCCCTTGTCCCCGCTGGCAGAGGTGAGAGCCATTCCCTCCCCGCAGCCGGACGGAAGGGGGAAGGGGCACGGCAAGGGGCCGATCCCGAGCTCCTTAGGCAGAACTTCCAGCTGAAGCAGGACCGAGTTCCCAGCCGACAGCAATTTCCCCCCCTCTAATGAGCCGCCTCTGCTAATAAATGATGCCTCTGCTCAGGTTCCTCAGCGGTCTGCAGCTGAGTCCGAGAGAATTTGATCCTTTATTTGAAGATGTGTTTTAATAAAACGCTGTAACATTGGCATTTTATTAGGAGAGTATTGTTTCCAAATTAATACTTAATCTATGAAAAAGTCTACGCTACCAAACTAGACTCACCTCCATGCACTCCTTTCTTCATTTACATGCATTTTACAACTAAGAGCCCAGCTCTACATTTCCCTGAATCATCAGACCATTAATTTGCTGGGGAGCTAGCTGTTCCACCCAGATGGATATAATTCTGAATAAACTCAGAAGAAATGCAAAAACATATGCTTTTCTGTCATTTTCTCTCCCCCCCCCCCTTTTTTTTTCTTTCCTCCTTAGTCGGTTGGTGTTGAGCAACGCCTTCAGAAACCTCATTATCTAAAAGGCAGACCTAGAGGGCAGGGACTTTGGGAATAGTTCCCTTTTATTCTGAAACTTTCTAAACTTAGAGCAGGGCTGAACATGTCCTCAAATCTGCACCTTCCAGGAGGAAATGAATGATGTGCCAGACACTTCACTTCTAGTCAAAAAATATAAACCAAATGCTGTAAGGTTTGGAATTCTTTCTCAGGCCATTTTCTGTGTACGTTTTACAGTCAGAATGTAAAATGGTCACCTCGGAAGTTGATAAAAACCCTACGTAGATGTTACTGTATATCTCTTCCTCCATTTTATTTCAAGGAAATTTTACTAACAATTCATAGCAAAAAAATGGACAGCCATCCCGGCAGGATACCTTTGCAGGTTGCAGGCCAAGCAAGCTCAAACAGCTCACATGTCAGAAATAAACTTTGACTAGGTGTAATATTTCTGAAAGAAGAACATTTTTTTCTCCTGCTAATAGGTATTATTTTGCACTTATAATTTCACCTTTCTTTCACTTTCTTGAATGGTGAAAATTTACACGCAAGTCAGCACGAAGCTTTGTAACAGAGGGTGGTTGCAGTGGGATTTTAGGTTTTCAGATATTGTACATAAAAAAAAATATCCTAAGAGAGAAAGTGTAGTTTCTGCTTTACGCCCGGAAGAACTATCATCTAGGAAATAACCCGAAAATATTAATCTGCTTGATAATGCGAGTGCTGAATAGAAATGTGTTTCTCTCAGCTCTGCAATACAAATCAAGAAACACTGTAAATATCATATGGTTGATAAATCAAGACTTTGTAAATGCAATGCCAGCATTACAGCACTCAAGGTATTTTTTCCTATTTATAACAATACATGTTTAATTATTCAAGTTTGGGTTTTCCTTGTCTTAACTTCATGCTTTATTGAAAGCTGTTGATCTCTTAGACTTCTGATTACTGGCATGTTTGGTTGAGGAAGTAGGGTTATAATACAGGCATTTACATACCTAATGCAAGTGTCTACGTTTAAATCAAAATCATTCTCACACAGGTGAGTGAAACAGGTTATTTGCTTACAGCAATTTTAGCGTTGGTCATATTTTTTTCTTCCATTTAGAATGAGTTATTTATTTTTATTTACCATTACTGCTTGCAGCAGAACTTTCACTGAGGTGCATATCCCTAATACAAGCATTTAAAATTGTCTGGTTAGCTTGTTTAAAATACTTGGGATATTTTAAAAAAACTAAAATAAAAATACTTTTTTAATGCTGGATTAGTTTTCTGCTGTGATGCTTGTAGGAGTTGTTTCATCTGTATGTTTGATCAATATATGATGTGCTTCATGCTTCCATAAACATTTTTAATCATATAGCAAATTGTTGAATGTTCCTATAAGGAGCAATGGACAAAGGCTACCAGGAAATGTAACTGCATTAAACTGGTGAAACACGAGGGTTGAAATAAGGGACTGAACCAAGAGATTGAAATCAATGGGAGACTCCTGTTGAGTTGGAACAGGCTTCAGGCACAGTATAAATGACTGTACAGGTACAGCACTTTTCATCTCTTTCCTGTGTTGCTTTGGTTTACAGCACATTATTTACAGGTAACATTCTTGAGCTAGCTTAAAATTTATTGATTCATGTCTAGCATAAAAAAGATCTGTGTTTGGATGTAAGTGTCAATAGGAAGGCTGGACTGGTATTGCAGAGCTGATGGAAATGATATGTAAGGTTCACCTTATCCGAGCAATGATTGCTTTTAGGATATTCCCTGAACTATTGTTCTTTTAAAGGTGGTTTTTTTTTTTTTATGAACGCAGCAGCTATCTAGAAGACTTGGTCAGGTCCTTTCCAATACACCATTTTTTTTCAGCCACATGACTAAAAGTTGAAAATTTGACCAGATCACTAAATCTATATTCTTCTTTGCCAAGGAGTAGCAGCAATGAGGGACCCCCACCTCTGCCCCCCCCAACCTTAGCACTGTTCTACAAATACCACTTAATGGTTAATTCCCTGCTAATATTGGAACTTGACTGTGAAAATGCTGTTTTCTGCTAGGAGAATTCAGATGCATTAAACACTGCTACAGCCAATGCAGTGTTTCTGTTGGGATATGCTATAAATGGCTTTTAGTCTGTTCCCACTGAGCCATAAGTTTAGGATCAGATCCTGCTTAATATCGTATTTCTCCTTCTCATGATACTTAGCAAGAAGCACAGATATTTAAAAAACCCCACCCCTTAAAAAATATGTGGACTTGCTTATCTAGAAAATCTCAGTATTGCTGGATTTTTTAAAATTTTCTCCCCTCATTTGCAAAGGACTTAGAGGCTCCTTTACAAACTTAGCTTCATATTTAGATACTCTCTCCTTTTTAGTTCTATTGAACTAAAGAATAGCACATTTAATTAAAAAATCCTAACAACATAAAATTGTGCAGTGTTGTCAGTAGTTGCAGAGAAAAGGCCAAATTCTTCCTTTCTTAATCTGGCAAAATTCCCATTGACATCAGTGCTATGTTCTTTATGAAGCTCGGACATATATTTTAAGACCCCACCAATTGCAAGGAAGTTGTTTTACTCTTGCTGCAGTATTTGTCTGCTGGCTGACAGTAGCAATCAGAAAGCTGCATGCTCCTAGCTTTTCTGGTCGTAAATTAGGAAATGTTTAGATGAAATCCTAACTGTTTCAAAAAGCTGTAAACAACTCACTTCTGATATGAAAGCTATGCAAGAACAATCTGGCCGTCCTCTTCCAAGCAGGACTTTGAGTTAAACTATAGGAAAAGTTCTGAAGCCTTTTAACTTTTCCCCAGCCAAAGCTTTCATCAGTTAAAATATTATTTTTACCTGTAGAAGTACGATGAAAGGGGTTTACAATCCCGATCTGTTTATACTCTGTAGGTCTAGTAAAGAAACAAAATTTCCCCTCTGACATGCCCAAATAAACAATGAGCCTGTTTCAAGTTCCGCTCAATAAGTGTGTTAAATGCATAAAGTATTTTGAGTAAATGCCATGCAGCTGTTTGGTAGCTTGCAATTACTGTGGTATTGTGTCTGCCTGCGTTCTGTGTACTGCTATAAATCCTGCAAGTGGACACTGCTATTTCTGACACATCGGGTTGGATTTTCTATAAGTCTATAGGTTTCGTTCCAAGTAGATGAAAATAATGAAACATTATAAATATTAGATAATCTTGCTCCAGTGTGTGGTGCTGTAAATCTCTGGAGATTTACAAAGAGACAGTGACAACATGAATGCAATTACACATGATACTATTTTATGAGCTAATTCTATAAAGCGGCATCTCAGCTCTACACTGACAATAATTTTTCACGGCAACTTTCGGAATGTCCCATGGAACCTTTTAATAGATTAATTATTTGCTCATCCCAAAATAAATTTGCACGTGGCTAGAATTAAACAAAAGACCCACCACTGCTTCAGGAGGAGTTTTGCCTGAGAAGGAACTCAGGATAGAACCGGTTATTTCAGGGCTCAGATTAAGATGCTGAAATACAGTGATATCTGCCAGGAGGCTCTGCTCTGGGAGTGCGCTGCAACCGCCCATGCCCTGCAGAGCCTTTGCACTGCCCTCTGGGCTGTAGAGGTTCTAGGCTGGCGAAGGAGAAATATTTCTTCTCTGAACCTTAGTTCAACAGGTGACTTTGAAATGACCTATGAATTCTTCCACTTTTGTCGAGCTGAGATCAATAGCTAGTGTAGTTCTAGGAAAATACACGGAGGTATTTTCTCAAGGCATGCTAATTTAAAAAATAAGACCTGGAAAAACACTTGCAGTGTTAGAGGATTCAAAGAGTTCTCAGAAAAAAACAACTTTGGAATTGTTATAGCAGCTGTTATAATCTATTATGTAAATCATCTGGGAATTAAACCAAAATATTTTGTAAGATAGTTTTTTGTCAAATAATAAATATGCTATCATTTAGACTCAATGTTTTTCCAGAGGTGTTATTGTTATCTGATGAAAGTGAAACCTTAGAGTAGTCCTTATTTTGACTGATGAGGATTTAATATTTATTTATAGCCGTGCCAATGATAACACCCATATATCTGTTCAAGAGAACATATGTTTCTCAAAGTTGGGTGTTGGAAATTATATTTGTCTTCTAGATGTCACCTAGGTATTCTCACCAAATGTAATTGAGATACTAAAAGGTAAAATATGTGAAAAAACCAACAAAACCCCAAACCCAACCCAAAAGCCATAAGTGTCTTTTGGTTGGGTTATTATTTACTTTAATGTTCATGTATATCACCATAAGACTCTCTGCAGAAACTCAACTCTTCACTGCCTGAGTGTTGTAAACTGGCTTTTATAAAAGCAAAAAGCAGGCTTTTAAATTAATTTCTGCCCTTCTATATGGGGTATTGGTTGCTGCTGGTACAACACGTCAGTTCATCAGCCTGTTGACTAAAGTACAGTATGATTTCACTAATGACTGGGATGCATACTGCAGATTACCACATTTTGCAAATTAGAGAGTAATCAAACAAACACCATAAAAATCAAGATACTGCATAATGAAATATACTTTATTCATTTATTTTTACAACCATATATTGGTTTTAATTATTTGTGTTAATAATTCATTGGATGCTAGTACATGGAGCTATGGAATGTGTTTTTTAAAAGAACTATGCTTTAGTAACCAAAGCCCCCATTGTAGCACTCCCATATTCAGTCCTTTGTGAGAAGATGGATGAGCGCTTCTTTCTTGACTGGGGGACCTCGTCTCAGAGGTAATCCCTAAGAAGGTCCTAGAGTCCTCGGGGCCAGCCTGGTCCCCCCTGGGGGAGATGTTTGGGAGGACTGGCTGTCACCTTGGGAAGGACACTGCAGCTGGGCTGGTTGCTTGCCTGTGTTGGCTTCCAAAGAGCCGATGAAGAGAGAGAAACTCATCCCAAGCAGGTTAGAGCAGGAGCCTGACTTGGGTGCTCTTGGCCTCTCACTGGAGGAAATCTCTTTTTCCCTGCTCTTTCACTCCCCCCCTTCCTCCTCCTTTCCCTGTTCACAGAGCAAGCCTAGAGCATGAATAACACCAAACTGTACCTTCTACCATCTTATTTCTGGTGTAATGTCTAGTAATGAATCAGGCAGTGAAAGCTTCTCTACTAGGCAGCCGTTGCCTGCAAGGAGGGCAGCGTTTGCTGCCTAATGTATCCCTGGGTTCTCCTCCGAGACGTCCACCTCTAGCCCCGGTTACTGCCTGCTGCCCAGCTGGGCAGAAATCGTTCATTTCATGTCTGCGGGATGAACGTCCATCTCTCTTGAGCTCAGCTGGGACCTCTGACATGGGGGAGAACATGTCCCCAGGGTCTTCATTTCTTGTCATTCCTTCAAGAAATGTACTGGTTTTTAAAAGTGTCAAGGTAAATATTGTGTGTATGTATAAAACTTATGTGTGATGGGCATGTTTGTTTTTTTTTTTTCTCACTGTACATTTACTTTTCTCTTCCATATGCTAGCTTAGCATATATAGCATAGCTGTCATCTGGCAGTTCCATAAACTTTCAGTTGTTAAAACCATTTCTCTTTTTTTCTTATATTTTAAGTTTGATCCATGAATGGCCTGTCAAGAGTTTTATGTTATTGTAAGCTGAAGTTTGGATAGTAGCAGCGACAGGCCACTAACCATAATTGTGTTGCTGTTACCACTGTAACAAATTTGTGTCATTTAGCTATTTTGAAGCTTGGGAAGTGCATAAAGGCAAATGTAGTACTGATGAATATTTATTATACTGCTGTGGGATCTTAGGTTTAACCATGCTTACATCAATTCTGCAAAGCTGTCCTTGAAATTTAGCGGAGTAGATTATATCTGAAAATGGGGGACAACAGTGAAAAATCTTGCTGGAAAAAATATTTATGACTGTGGAAGATACTTATTTATATCATTTTAATAGTAACAGTGTTAGGGATAGTCTTCTTGCAAGGACCAGAGTAGGAGACAGACGTTTGGTCTGACCTTAAGTCAGTGCACCAGTGTTTGACAAGATGCTAAGCACCATGTGAGATATACAGATTTTCCTGACAGTATTCAACTGATTACAGGTTTATGCCCCAAATATCTGTGTTTCTTGGTGACACTATTAGAGAAAAGAAAGTTTTAACCCCCTCATAGTCTCATTGGGAACAAGCCTGTTCCTGTGTCACACAGTCAGGGCAAATTAAGGCTCTGTCCTTCGCTGCTTATGAGGCTGGTGGGGTATTATTAACCTACTTGAAACACAATTTTAATGTGTATAAGACATGCTAACAATTTCAATTTATTGGCAGGTCATCAAATTTTTTAATGATTTTTTTTTCCAGGTTGAATTGAAGGTAGGCAATAGAAAATTGATAGGCATGAGTCATAATGTTTCTCTCCTTTCCATCATGATTGTCTTTTTGAAGTAGTCTAGAAAACTAATCTAGAAACTATTTTTTTTTTTACTCATGCTCATAATATAGTGTGCATTAGAAACTTGAGATAATGAATTGCATTTTAGACAATTATATTCTTCTTAGACATGTAGTAGCCAGAATTTATCACGTATGGAGGGCTGGTGTTAGAATGGATCTTGATTTTTTTTATTTAGTGAGAACTGCAGTTATCTAACAACCAGCAAGTCACTACTAATGGTTGAGTATGAACCATAAAGAATTTGTGAAGTGTTGCAATAAAAAGAGCACTCTCTTAATGTGCCGAGCCTGACTGTCCGTCAGTGCAGCTGGGGACAAACTGGTCTGGTCAGACTTAACCCTTTGGTATCAATGCACTTACGTCAAGAATTCCTAAAGCTGAATCATTTTGGAGATTTAAGTGGGGACTTAATAGGGCCCAGATCATCTCATGACTCCTGCAAACAAGCAGCTGACTTTCACCCATTCAAACCTAACGAATAGTTGTGTTTTTTCCCTTGGCCAGTGAGTGTGTGCAAATATGACTTTTTCTAAAAATGCAAACCTCAGACATTTACATGAAAACATCTCTCAAGGTCATAAAGTATGTGTGCCGAAGACAAAGGGATCTTAATTTGACCATAATTTGTGTGAGGGCTTTCAACAAGGCAGTGGAATGCATATTTTTAAGATTTCTTTTTCTCTAGTAATTTAATTTCTCAGGAAACGCTGCCATTAATATTTTATTTTGAGCACTGGGGCGCAAATGGTATTATCCATGTTTCTCTTTACTCCTGACAGTACACTCGACACCAAACACTTGTTCCAGTAGTGTATCTGTCCCCTGGTAAACACAAAGTTTTTTCTTTTTTTTTTCTTTCTCTCTCGCCCCCACCCCCCACCTCAGTGTCCCTCACTTATAAAAAGCACCAATGTTTAGAAAGGCTGCAAAAATAACAAGATGGAGGGACATATGAAAAACTGTGATTTTTCCAAGTGAAATTAGAAACAAGGTCTCTTTAACATGGAAATTTGATTTCTCTACAATTTGAGGACTCATTTCTGCAACTGTCACATATGTAAAATTTCCAGTGAAGTCAAAGAGGCCTTTGAATACAAAGAAACAGCACAATCAAGCTCTGAATATATATATATATTCCATATGCTTTTCTCTCTCTCCCAGTGATGTACATGTTACAGTAATTTCATCCAGATAAAACTGTCATCATTTTAATCTTTACAATCCTTAAACAGTTTAAAAAATGAAATTAATAAAAACAATTTCTGAGAAGAACAACTCATCTTTGTGAGAGCATTTAATTAGCATCTCCATTTTTTATTTTAAACTGAAATGTGAAATATTGCATTGTCAGGACATCCTTGAATGATATCCTAGATGTTTTGTTTGTTTGGAATGGCTTGAAATCACACAACTTTACTGAATTATAACCAGATAAATATATCTAAGCCTGAGGGCAGGAAGTCCTGGCAGCTGAGACGCGGGGAACATGCAGTTTGTCCATACTAGATTCTTCTGTTCCCTTTTACTAATAAATCTATTCGAAAGCTTTGTTTTCACTCTCTGCATGATAAATAAAGTCTGTCTATGGTACCATATAAGTGCTTGGTACTGATGCTTATAATTCCACCTATTCTCATGGAGAGATGAGACCTCTGTGAACCAAACCTCATCAGGTCAGGTTTTGTTTGGGTTGATGCCTATTCCAAAGCAGGGAAAATATCGCATATCACAAGTATTATGGGATTGATGAATCACACCTCAGCTTCATAAGGTCGTCTGCAACAGTTATTTGAGCTGCCAGACCACCCACCTCAATTTTTGATTTTCCAGAGCGTCTAGTTTTATTTTCTATTTACCCATTTTAAAATCTTTTTTTTCCCCCCACCATATCTGCCTTGTACAAATCATTTGAAAGGAGGCTGTAAAAACTCAGGGTAGCACCCTCTGTATGTTCATATAACTCTCTGTTCGGTTGAACCTTTGGTAAACAATTTTTCTTGCATGACAGAGCATGTGCTGTGTGGCAGACATTTTTATGAGGTAGCCTAGGACAGGGCTAATCACATCACCGTGTCTCAGGTTTTGACCTTATCACTGTTGTGCACTGAGCCTAAAAATTGGACACTGGCAACCACATTGCAGGAAAATAAATGGGAAATGACATTTTAGTTAAAAAGAATAAGTGGATTTTATTTTATTGAAACATAAGGTCATATGACTTTTATTTATTGTTCTTGTATGAGCGTAATTAAATAGCTGCCATGTTGCCATGTGAAGTGATTAAAAAAAAATGGAGCGATTTCACTTGTCAGGACCCAGTTCATGGTTCTGCAGCTGTTTTACATTCAGGCCTTTTAATGAAGCCGGTGGAAGCTCTACCTGGAAAGCAATGAGAGAATAATATTCTTATGTGAAACATCGTTTATAACATCTGTAATAAAGCAGGCTAAATGATACCTCTGCCATTTAAAATCATAAATAGTATGCTAGCTTTTAAAAGCAGCATTTGTCCTTTTGAAATCTTTTAAGAAAAGCCTAAGTAAACCTCTTCTGTATAGTGGTTTGATTAAGAAAAAAATCATTACAAAGTCTTCAATACATATATAATGAAAAGTAGTATATAAATGTGAGCCTGGTAATTTGTCATTGGTATGAGAAACAGAAGAATTTGTTGATACAAGCATCATTTTTTCCAAAGGATGTAATAACATAAGCTATTCTTATTTGATTACCTGCATATATGTTTTTTATATATATGTATGTGCACACATGCAGATTGGTGACATAATCTTTAATAACCTGTGTTTAAGAACATACTTTTTTCACTGATGTACTAAACCTCTTATTTCATAGATATATTGGCACCTTTTACAGCGATAGCCCAACTGTACAAACCAAGTGACAAACCCTGACAGTACTAGTAAGGATCTTTCTTAACACAAAGTAGAAATAGTTCCTGAAAATTCAGAAAGAACGACATGTATTACTGCAAATTGGAAAATAACAGTTACTTGCAAAGCACCAGGCTGCAGAGGGATGTGGTTTGGAGGGCAAATTGGCCACAGCTTCCAGTGTAAAACCATTTAAACCCAACATAAGGCCAGGCAGCCAAATCTGATCTGCATGTGTGTGACATACAGTGCCCTGGGGAACCTGCAAACCGTGGCCGGTGCTCAGGCAGCTCTTCCTGGGGCGCTTACGGTGAGATGTCGAGGCAGGACCTGGAAGAGAGAGAAACTCACGTTCAGGAGAAATGGCTGTACCATAGTGTGTTTCCTGATTAAACTTTCACTCCAGTGAAAAATTCTCAGCCATTTTATCCCCTTGCATTTTTTTCACACCACGCACCTCCGGCACGGAGCTCCTCACAGCGCAGGCAGCTGGGGCCCACTGTGCCTTTCCACTGGGTCCCTGCTTCAGCCCCAGGCCAGGCTGGTCCCCAGGGTTGCCCAGGTGTCTTCTGCCCACCCCTGGTCCAGCAGCCGCCTGGAGACCCACTGCTGAGAGGGCGCTTGTGAGGGGACCTCCGGGTAAAGGCAGAGGCTGTTTCTGGTTGGGAGAAATGAGCAGACGAGGCTCTTCCCAGCACCTGCCAATCAATCAAATTGAACACACAGACCAGTGGCCAGCCCTGGAAGCCCTCGACTGTCATTTACACTAACACAGTTATCTTTCCCCGGTGTCGTTTGAGAGAAGCAGGTCCCAGATGTTACCTGCTTAATAATTATCCCATTTCCCAAGGACAAAGCTCCCCGCAGCTCCTGCACCGAGGGCTGGTGGACACCTATGGCGGCTCCTTGGAGCTGCGCTTTGCCACTGGCAGCTGACGGAGCACATTGAAATAGCTGCGTCTCGTGTCCCCACCTCCAAGAAGGACAATTGTATTAAGGGTTGATTTTTTTTTTTCCAGTTTTTTATTAGGTGAAAGAGAATAGGAGAGCCACAGTGCTCTAAAATAAGTGTAAACATAATTTTGCTGTCCTTTCTTTTTTGTTGTGTTGATGCCACCTGTCATAAAGCTGAGATGAATCATTTGGTCTGAACTTATATCCCATGATATGTCAAGATTTCAGATGTTTGGGTCAGAGTCTGCCATGTCTGCTCTGTGCATGTATGATGCACAGGGCAGAGGATTCCTCATCAAGGTGATTAGTTGCAGTGATACAAGGATGCACATAACGTGGGGGCAATGCTAATATTTCCTCTTAACTTTCAGTTTATTGTGTCTAATGTAGCAAAGGGATTGATGACCTCTAGAGCCTAATTCTCATCTCATACAGTTGACATGGATATTAAACACACTGTAATTGACCTCTCCTGATTTATAACAGAGTAAGTGGACTCAGATCCATTCTGAATTGGACAAGCTTATCCACAACTTCCAGATGTTGACAATGCAATTGGTCCCTATGTGGAAAGGAAAGGAGATGTTTCTGCAAGCACATATTCAATTTCCATGCTCCAGTCCTTCTTTGTTTTAACTTTGCCCACATGCTGGTATGTCATGGTGATAATTGGACATTTTGTTTTTTGAGTCATGTGTAGAATCTGCACCCAACTCATTGACATATGGATGAATAAGATGCTGGAAAAAGAGGGTGAATACCGCCAGTACAAGTGTTGTAAATAATTGGTCTTAAATAAAAATGTATGGAGAAAACAGAAAAACTGCTATTAAATGCACCTTTGCTGTCTGCAGTAGCACACAAGACGGATTTACAACATTAATTATTTCCACCAGCTTTGAGCCTGAAATATGAATATGTCAGGTATTTAAATACTAATTTACTTTAAAAAATCTCTACTTTATTAAAATATCATTATGCATATTGGAAAGTTAAAAGTCAAAGCTATATAGCTGCTGAGGTAAAATTCACATTTATTGTCCACTGAATGTGATGGAAATTGAATTTGTCAGGAGGCTGATTGATATCTGGAAGTGTTTTGTTTTCAGTGACTGGCATTGCCGAGTTACAACCATCTATCATCTAACAGGTAATTAGTCAGATTTCTCATCATGAGCCTTCAATCCTGCTGTTTTATTATTGAAATACCACAAACCAGTAGGCATCTGAATGCAGATAAAGTTCTCTGTCATGGTCTTAAGGACAAAGACAACGTTTTGCAACTCAGCTGTAGTAAGTTTGAATAAAAGTCACTGAAATGTGAGGCATGATGTTAATATATATGGGAAAAAGAGATCCTGGAAACATCATCAGTGTCAACTTTTTACTGCAAAACAACATTTAATATTAAAATCTTTAGTCCTGCAATCTACATGTAGATAAATATCTCCCTGTACAGAAGAAGGTTGGCTGAGGCAGAAGACTGTTTGAACCTTAGGAGGGTAAGATGGAAATCAAGGTGGCAGATGTCAGCTCCTCCCATGCAGGAGCCCCAGGTTCTTCTTGGTGGTTCCCAGAAAAGTCGGTTTTGCTACTGCATACACGCATGGTAGCTCTCATTTGTCTCCGATGAGACAAGGCACAACTCACTGTGCTTCACCTTGTTTGAAAGTTTGGGACTCAGGACACAGCTGGCCCCAAGAGTCTATGTTTAAACAAAAATAGCTTTGTTGGGAGGTTGTAAACTCTTCACATATGATTGGCTGCATGTTTGAACCATTAGCATGCTTTAATAAAAAAGGATAAAATAAAATATTTGATAACACAGTTGTTGCCTACATGACTGTGATAAAACTGCTTTTTTTACACACTCTCCTTTTCACCCCTCATCTCTTTAAAGTTCACTGTAGATGATATAACAGTATTTGAACAACCATTACTAGGTAAAGATATAAAAAAGTAAAAATAAACTGTTACTAGAGCTTCAGGAAAATAAGCAAGATGAACTGATTACACTACTAAATGTGTTACACTCCGGATTCTGACTCCGTACTTAATGCCTACAAGGAAATTGAAAATGTGTTGCTGTTCACCTTTAAAATATTGCTTTTGTAACAGAATGCAATTGCATGAACTAATATTAGTAAAAGCTTATTTTATGTTCGGTTTTGGGTCTAATTGATCTCATCCAGCTGCACAACTCACTCATAGCACTGGGCTGCCAGCAACCTTGGTGGCTTCAGGAAGTAAAATCTAATTTTTGTAAAGCTTAAAACTAATGTAAAATAGTATGGTTTCTTTGTGGAACTTTGGGTTCATAATATCCTAGCCCTTCATACTGTCAAGACACAACAGCCTTTAGTTCTTCATGAGTTGTAAATGTTCTTTTCTAGAGAACTTCCACTGTTGAATATGCAAATTTTTATATACTTCTGTAATCCTGAGTTAGAAATGATAATTCACCATAACTGATAATGTCTTCTTAGTTTATGCAGCACACCAGAAAACAATTGCTAAGCAAGTTAGCTAACCATACTAAAAACTGTTCTGATCCAAAATGTCAGAACATGTCTTGAACGAATAAACTGTCCATTGGGTATCATGTGTTTAATGATTCAAAGAATTTGACAGTAGTAGGATTTAAATCACAGTGTACATTATCAGATAACATATATGTGAATATTGTATTACAGTATTTAATTTGCAGTTGTTCCTTAAGATTATCTTGTGTTGCAGAGCCAAGTAATTTTGAATTATGAGTTTGTTGCATATGCTTGAGCTGACATTGTCACATATAAGCAAGAGGCTGAAACATGATTAATGGTGAAAGAGAGGAGTTTATATTAAAGAGACAGCTGAAATATGAAGGAAGGTAGCTTTTGTTCCGCGGACTAAGTTTGTCATGGAGGAAGATCAAAACTTGGGAGTTCTGAATAACCCCAAACTTTTGGGGAGAGTGAAATGGAATTTATTCTTTGTGGCTGAGACCCATCTTTCAAGTAAATGCTCCCTGCAGAGAGGATCAAATAACCCCTTGATGGAAAATGCAGATATAAACCCAACCATGAGTCACAGCTTTTCTTTGCTCTCCTTCAGTGCAAGAGGTCTGTTTTATGTGAAATTTGGATAGCTTCTGTGCTTGGGCAAACTTACCCGTCAAGCTGTTTGTAAACAAATCCCTTATTTCTTGTGCAGTTATTCTACAGTCCATGCCTTACAATCCATCCAGCAGCAAGGACAAACTCCCGTCTTGAGAGGCTGCAGTGAAGAGAATGTATAGAAAAAGATCAGGAGTCATACATGAAATCAGGGTAATTGACAAAAAACCCCAAACTGGCAGAACAGAAGGTGACTGTCAAAGCAGGGTGTAACATATTAGCAGTAATAAATAACCCAGAAATCTCACTTCATGGAAACAAACCAATGTAAACACTGAAGACAGCCAACGCTAAACACTAATCAGATATAATTGCATTTTCAAAATGATTTAATGGATTGGAGAACCATTCTCTGGCACTGCCCTTCTAGACACCTGGGCAGAGGCAGTCAGCTCACCCCCAGGCCCCAGGCTTTGCAAAACGCCAGTGAGGAACCAGGGGCCAGATCAGGGAAACAAGAAGAAAGAAAACCTCTTCTCAGGCACGGCAGGCCTTGGAGGCTCACATCTGACTCCAAAGGTGGTTTTCCTGTAGCTTCACCCAGGGTCTCCTTTCTTGCACAGAGCCAACATACCTCATGGTCCATCTAAGTGCTGTATCTGGAGAGCTTGGCTGCCCCAGAAATGTGTCTGGGGCACTGGCAGGGGATGCTGGGCCATGGAGCAGTAGCAGAAGTTGGGATTTCTCTAGGTTATTACAGATTAACAGGGTTTTTGCAGGGACATTTCTAAGCAATCGGTCGCAGGCTATGTCAGGGTTGCTGAATATTTACCTGCAAATGTGAGTTACAGTCACTGTCAATGTAGTGAGCTCGTCGCGTGGGATGAGACACTTGTGCCTCAACATGTACCTCTGCTACTTTCAAGCAGCTCGGACAAGTTGCTGATGTGATTGCTGACTCTGGCATTGCATGTTATAATTTAGACTAATTGGTACTGCTTCTGGCTGTGCCTGTTCCTTCCATGAGCAGTTGGCAGTTTAAAGTTTAAGAAATCCAACGTATCAGCATTTTGATTCTCACTTTACTTTTCTGTCTCCCATCAAGCGAGCACCTAGCTGAGGGCAGGAGACCAGGGCTGGCCCCTAGTGAAATATCAAGATGTCTTATTCTTAAGCAATCCCCTTTGGGCAGTTGTTACATGAACGAAACATGGTGTCTCCTAAATGGCTGTTAACCATCATTTGCATCAATAGCAGCTCCCCCCATTATTGTCTCGTTGGTCTCTAAATGGAGCAGCCTTCTGCAGTCCAAATCCCCTTCTCTTTCCTCCCATCTCCTCAGGGTCTGTGGTCTGTCTCCAGGCACTAGCAGCATTCATGATTCACACAGTGCCATCTTCTGCCTGGCACTTGACGACCAAGAGGTGTGTGAGCCCCGCAGTTCAGAGGACTTTGGCCAGTCACTGCTCAACGTCTAAGAGAGGAGCCCGGTGTCTTTGGTACAGCATGGGCCACCGTGTAATGAAAAAAGGGGGCTACCCCGACTTTCTGCCCACTCTTCACAGTCTGCTGCCAGGAGCCACCACCGCAGTGGCTTCACTACAAACCCCTGTATAGCCATTATCTAACAGAACAGGCCTACAACAGCCAATACCCTTAAATCCCCTTAATTTGGGGGTTTTGTGGCTTGACTCTCACTGCGTGGATGAATAATACACTTACAGCCTCATTTAGATGCGTGTACAGAATAAATGGCAGCGATCAAGTGGGAGGTGACACGTCACAGAAGTATGGTGGAACAAAAGTGACAGTGGTGGAGGGTCACAGGACAGGATTCTTCTCATCTCTGAGTTTTATATTCATTTTGATAGAGGTGAGACTGATTTTGCAATGAAGTTTCAAAGCACCAAGTCTTTAGAATGAATGATTGGAACAGATTATTTTCCTTTTGACGTTAGTAGTTTAATTAAGCCACTGAAATCTAAAGGGAAAGGTAAAGTTAAGCCTACCACCAGTAGTAAGCAGGAGCCGGCGAGTGTCTAATGTGTACTTTTCTCTCACCTTTCAATTACAATTTCAGCTCCCTGTTTAGAGTGACAATGTGCAGGCTGTTGTTTCAGAAGATCCAGCGGACACCTGCCGGTGTCAGAGCGGGGCACGTCTCCCGGTGCTTTGCCGGGTAAAAGCCCCGTGCGTTCATCCTGCACCCATCGAAGGTGCGTAGGGGTGGCCAGCCAGCCAGTGTCACCTCCTGGCACCGCGCTCCTTCCTCTCTCAGGGAGAAAAGAGTGTGCCCATCGTGAGGGGACGTGCGGGGCCGATTTGCTCTTCTGTGGCTGCGAGGACTACCTGCTTGCACCCACGCACATCCTCCCACCTCCAGGCACCCAAACCAAATACTGTAAAAAGGGCAAGGCTGCAAGGTGCTAAATACCTGGGGCTTAACTAATACCCTCGGAGATAATGATCACTGATGCTTTTGCAGAAGGAAATTCTTTAAAGTTCAGTGGTTGTAAAATGGAGAATATATTAATGTTTCAGTATGTTTATTAAATACTTAACAATGTAATTTTTTAGAAGACTATCCTAGCACTGCTATCTTTTTGCATGTGCTTAGTTACCATTTTAAACAACTACAAAACAGTGACATGTGGTACTGAAGATTTTCTAAGCATCCCAAAGCAATATATGTGTGTGATATATGACATCCTTCCATAAATCCTAAATTTACACAGTATGCTAATGCTTGATTCCATAATTTCTTTTAAAAATGATTATACCCTGCTGCTAAGAGCAAAGGCATACTAAAATCAGTTTTCTATGCTTTTCCAACAATGAAATGCAAGCCAGCACACCACATAACCAATACTTACCATATGTTAGAAGATAATCCAGTAGGCTTCAGACACTGACATGATTTGCTTAAATAAAAATCCCCTTTTTTAAGGCAGTAACAACAGCCTGCCATTTTTATTATTCCTTTAGTGACCTACTATAGAAACACTAATATTAAATCTAAATATTTTTATTGTAAATCAGTCCAGTCTATTTTCATTGCCTTTAATGTGGGATGGCTCTGGGTTAGTTGCTAGGCTAGAGGAAAAAGAGCTGCAATTAAATCATTGGGTTGTTCGAAGAAATTCTCAAAAACAGAAAATATTCACCAGATCAAAAGAAGCCTAAAGAGCAGCTTCAAGATTCCTCTGGTATATTGGAGATGAGATGAAACAGTTCAATTTAGTATTAAAATAATTAAATGTAGTCTAGAAAAACAGCTATAAAATATTTTTGCAGAGCACTGATGTCTCTTAAGTACAGTTCATTGCTTTCCCATTCTGTACAAAATGAGATTTAATATTAAGCACATGCTTAAGTGTTTGCAAATTTGGGGTCTAAGGAAAGAAAATGTAAAATGCAATTTTTTATAGTGAAAGGAATGAATGCATCTGACAGGTTAAGATCAAGGCTCTATGCACTAATGTGGCATCTTTCATTGTTACAGAATGATAAGAAAATAGAAAAATTGCATGTAGAAAGTAGAAGGTAGCAAATACATGAATTCACTTTTCAGATTCACCAGGGAAAACATACTTGATCTCAAGTACTGCTTATAGGTGGAAAATAAACATTTTTAAAGCTGAGATACTTTCAATTTTTCCCAAATCATTAGGATATCAGGGCTGAACTCTTGGCCCCACTGAAGTCAGTGATAGACGAATGAGTGGAAAATACAGGTCTAAAAGAAATTTATAGCTATTATCACTAGACCATTTCTCTCACATCATACTTTTAAATACTGTTATCATTTCAAGTCATGTCATTACATGATCCTTAGTAAAAAATATTTACACCTGTGAGGCAGTGCTTTATATTTTCCTTTAATGCAAAAATTATGTAATAAACCTCAGCATGCTGTATTTATTAACAGCCCAGTTTCTTCAGCTAGATGTGTCTGAATTTCTGGTGCCCTGTTTCTCTGACCAGACTATTCCAGCTGGACTAGTGGCTAGTTCTACTGAGTAACGGGCTGAGCACAACCAGTAGTTACAGGGATACAAGGAGTATTCCCAATGGGGGCATTTGGCAGTATGTAGAAATATTTGTAATAGGAGGATTTGGCACATTTCCAGCATCTGCAAAAAATGTAGACTCCTCCTTTACTCCCAAAATATGCAAAGGGTTTACAGCTGAGAATAGAGAAATGTGGGAACTCCGCAACTTGACACACTGATCCACTCCCAAATTGCCCACAACTGCCTACGTGCTTTGGAACACCCTCGGCAAACCCCAACATTTGGATTAAGTGTTCGTTAGCTCTTTTTCTAATTAATAGCAGAGTGGATTATTTTGCTCATTATGTAGTTAGCTATTTATTGGGCCAGATCCTCAGCTGGTGTTAATCAGCAGAACTATTGATCTTGATGGAACTACCCAAATTATATCAGTCATAGTTTTGGATATTTGACTTTAGGTAGCTTTATACTAATACACTGGAAATTACAAATGGAAACCTATATTTAAATATTTATAGCTATATATTTAAATTCGGTGTCCTGATGAGTACAATAAATTATGCACAGAAATTAATTTTGGACTAGATTTTGTAGGAAAAAAATATGCTTCATTCTTTCAGCTGCTGGGGTCATTTTGTGCAAACGTATTTAAAATTACTGAGAGGGTTCTATTGTGGCATAATCCCATTGAAATTAATAGCTACATTATACAACACCAACTAGCTAACCAATATATTTTTTTGACATTTGGAAAATATCACAGGTTATCTCAACCTTCTGTTCAGTCAAAGCTCACATGTTCATTTTGTTATAATGTACTTTATTAAAGATACAGCAAGCATATCCTTTTCCATAGTATTGAAAATTAAACTGTATTAATTATGTATAACATCGGGTTAAAAATGTACACCCTGGGAAAAAGGGCCAACAGAGGACACAGAAAATGATATGAATGTCCAATGGTGGGATTACTACATTTGAGAAAATATAATGGTACAATAATCTCAGCAAAACTTATGACATGAAGACTTGGATGCCACTTTCAGAACATTCAAACATGCAATCTCTGTTGCAGTCAATCCCAAATCCTGCCCTGGTAGAAATGGGGGCTGTGCACACATTTCAGATGAATGAGTGAATGAAGCCACACATGGTAGTGTGCTAGAATTCAGGGAGGATTTTTAAGAGTACTTAGGAATTCCTAACTCCCTTACTAAATCAAAACACCTCGGTATCTTTGAAAATTGACCATTTAAACTATTTACTGAAGGACTCATGCAACTGCAGTGTAAACTTCTACTTAGTTACGCAAAGGCATATGTGCTTGTCAAACTTTGAAAGTGTTAGGAAATTTTGGCTTGAATAGTAATTTCCCATAATTGTCATATTGCTTTTTCCTGTTGTTCATTCTCTGAGTGTAGGAAGAGCCTTAGGATGGTTAAGGCCACCCATGAACCTGAGGAGAGGGAATAACCTCCATGTGCACTATGTGAAATAGGGCTGTAGCATGTCTCCTTGGGGCCATCTGAGGTAGCATAATTATATGCCAATGTGATAGTGTCACTTTCCAAAAAGGCGATTGATTTACAGCTTAATGAACCATAGTAAAATGAAAGTGTGTCCCTCATAGTTACCTGTATCATGCTACCACAGATGAGACTGATTAGTCACATAGACCGAGAGGCATATTACTAGTAAACTCATATCCCTGCATTTTAGTCACACGAGGATTTACTCTCCCAGCTGCTTTTAAGAAGAGTTGCATGGCTAAAGCCTAGTCTGCTCTTGAAGATCTTTGTGTTGAACCAAGAATTATGCTAGCAATGAGAGCGTTGGCTCAGAAAGTTCTAAGTTAGAGGTGATCAGATAAATATTATGTCTTTCCCAATCCATAAGCAAGATGTAGGCCTCTAACGGGGAAGCTGTAAAATTGGTCTTAAAGTATGGTGTAAGCCAATGGTCAAGAATGTACAATTATGCCAGTACGATAAACTCAGACTGTAGGAGGTTTGAATAATCTTTCAATATGGTGTATATCAAATGTTTCTTATGCCACTTTCCCCTTATTTTCCTGTCTGTACAATGATATTTATACTTGTTTTACAAACAGTTTATCACTGAATTACCTGGTAGCAGCTATAAAATGCATTGTATAAATACATATTCCTCCTGGTGTTTGTGGGCTGTGATCCTGCAGTTCATTGCATGGTCAGCTGCTGGAAAAGCGGCTCCTGGAGAATTTCAGTGGATTTCATGTGCAAAAATGGCAGCTTTTGAGGCTTAGTATATATGTGGGAATAAATTGTGATTCGTACAGGGGCAACATCCAGCCTGGATATATGGTACTTTAGGGTCAGTATGGAAACAGCTTGCAACCACCTATGTCATACGAGGCTTTCTTCCTGCTGCTTGATTCCTGACTATGCTATAGAAACTTTGAAATCCACTCACTCAGATCTTTTGTCATCAGTCCTAATGCAGAGTTCAGTTATGCTCATTTGAATTTCTGGGATGAAAGCTGTATCCACAGTGACTCTTGAAGACCAACAGAATTACCTAGTAGTAGAAGAAACTCACCTCTGCAGAAGGCAGAAATTTCTTGAGAGTCAGCTCAAGGATTTGTCTATGTGTACAATGTTTGTTGGAGGAGCTTTATCAGCAGACCTTCATCAGGTAGATTCACTGCATACCAGCAAAAATGTCCTTTTGTCAGCATAGCTTCTGCTAGTTCCCCAAGTAGAAAACTATGCTGACAAAAGGACATTTTTTGACAGTAGGAACGTTTGCCCTTATAATACCACCAAAATTACAATTCCTGTCTGACAGAGATACGGCAACTAAAAAGCCAACTTTCCTGTGAGCTTCTACTGGAAGTAAGAAGCATCTCAAAACTTATCTCCCCTTCCAAGAACAAGATGCATCTCTTACATAGCCTTTGTTACCATAAACACTTAACACTGCATATTTGACATTTTCAAACCCGAGGAAAGCAAAAGCACTCAACCCCAAATCCTGCACTTCAGACAGCTCTTTCCCTGTGGAGGAGGAGGGACCTGGAGCACAGGAGACAGCTGCCATGAATCATCCTCCAGCCTGCACCACTCAAAGCTCCTTGAATGGTGTAAGAAGGGTTGCAGCAAGATTTATACAGAGGACCTAGAATAATGCCACAGATGTAAAAAACCCTCAGCTTTGCTCTTTGAGGTATCTGTGGTCAAAGTGATACAGATGTGTTCATATTTTAACACACGGTCATTTAATTTCTTCAACTTATATTTGGTTAACTCATCAAGGAAAAAGTGTCTGACCCTTCTAGGCTAGGGCTGATACGCAACCACCCTGGAACAGGCTAATTTAACTTCCTTATAGAAGCAAACAGCTTGCTTTTTTTCCACCACAAAACCTTGTGCTCTCACATTTCTTAGCTTGCCTGACTTGATGTTATAGGTCCATCTTCACTGCAAATTCTGACACAGCTTTCTCATTAAGCACCATAGAAGACTGTACAGCCATAGAAAGGTTCTTTGCTGTGTTTTATACTACTGTCACATAAGAAACTGAACTGCTAAGTATGGTAGCCACACTTCAGTTGGCATGCTTTGAACATGTGATTGCCATCATTTCACATAAAGCCAGGCAATCAGCAGGAGTTCTAATCATTACTAGATAGTTTATTTTCACACTATTTTTCATATAGTACTTTATTTTGGGATCCATATCACTGAATGGGTTAGTAAAGATTAAATTAGACAACATAATGATAATCAAGACATTGTGCTGACTGTAGAAGATGTAATTTGATTCTCTGAGGATTTGGTGAGGGGGAGGGAACAAGAACTAAAAGTTTAAAGCAACTCAGAGATTTGAGGAAAAGGAAAGGATGGAATTAAACAGTACAAGCAGAAGACTGCAGAACGTATAATTAGCTGGGAAGGGATTAATTGAAAGAATGAAAGAAAGGTTTGAAAACTAAAATTGAAAATAGCTAGTTCCTTTTTTTTTAATTAAAAAAGCAAAGGTTACATCAGATAGTTTTAATTATATATGAAAACAGAAGCAGCCTAGGCTCATTAAAAATATAGGTAGAGGGTAAAAATGAAAGGAGTAAAAAATAAGAAACCCCCAATGAGAATTAATAAAATAGAAGGGGAAAAAGCCCTAGAGGAGGAATTAATACACCCTGTTTTGGCATTAGCGCTTTCAAGGAAGCTCTAGCCGCCTGTCAGAGCCCCGCTGGAATCAATGGGTTACTGTATGGGTGTGGATATCAACCAGTTCTGTGCAGTTTGCAGGCTCTTGGCTAAGATGTGAAGCTATCATCACCTTAACCACTGTGCTTGTATGTTATATCACATTTCCCCATCTGGATTCCGTTTTTTTGTCTCTTAAACTAGCAGCCTCCTTGGAGCAGGGACTGTCTCTTCTGAATATTCAGCACTTAGCACAATGAAACCTTGATCCTGTCTGCAACTTAGAAGAGTAATAATTATTTCTAATGATATCAGGTGTAAAGATTGTCAAAGCAAAGCAGAATTCAATTGCAAATCATGCTGGACTGGCCCATTATAATTTGGGAGTTATTTTAATCATTCTGCTCCCATATTTACAGGTTCTGCAAATATCCGTAAGATTTATGTGAAATCTAAATGTTTCAAAAATGGTATTGGGGTGTTTGAAAATACATATCAAAATTTTGATATAATTACTCACTATGTGTAAATCAACTGATCTTTACCTCTCCAAAACTATTTTAATCTGTCAGTCGTGGGGAGAGAAGATGTGTGAATTATGTCTCTTCTCAGAGGAAGCTGACAAAGAATGTGACCATTGTAAACCCTCTGTGTGCAGTCCATATCCTGAGATGTCAAACTCCTAGTACTGGTGCTTACAGTGCCAGCAGTGAATATGTTTCGAAAAGTCAGAACTGGCTTGCAACCATGTCACTTTTCCCAAGATTGCAAGGAAGGGTTAGTTTCAGGATCCTGAAGTTCTGGGGTGAACAAGGTAATATCCACTTAAAGAATTTGGGAACAGGCATTTTTCGAGCCCTCTCAGTTTGTACAAAACTACTTTTGAAAACACTGACCTAAGTTTACCTAAGAATGTTGACAGAATGTGACATACAGAATGTGACATGAATTTAGAGACCACTGTAGAAATTTTTTTTCTTATTGTATAAGCAATAGTAATATTTGCATCACCTTTTTATCCCTGGACAATGGCAGTGCTCTTTGACATTGAACAATTCCTATCACTGTACGTCACAGAAATAAGGTCCTTTTGGAAACGAATGGAGATATTTAGTTAAGAGCCACATTGGGTAAAAGAGATAGCATCCTTGTGACTTCTAAATATGGAGCAGTGTGCTTACATGAGTCCTGAAATGCATATTAATTTCACATTTGCGACTACATCTTTTTCACTTTGAAGTCAACAGGAAAAGGTCCACTGAATTAACAGGAAAAAAGGTAAATGTTATCTCAACGTTATCTGTTCTGCTTTTATGGTTTTACTGAATCTGTAAATTGAAGTGCTGTTATAAGAACCAGTGGTACCAAAGAAAAAGGCCACAGAAAGTACATTCCGAATGGTTACAGCAACATTGTGCTTGGAGGCAAGCAGAGTAATCTGGCAATGAGCTGTGCCTAAGAGATACAACTGTGACTTTCTCTGCCCAGCAGCCTTGCTGTTTTGCCATACAGCTGTACTAATACTGCCATCTCCCTTCAGATTGCTACATCTGGAGGAAAGCACAAGATAGATCTGCTTTGATTTAATATATAAGTATCAGTTTTTAAGGTGCTTCACATGGGTACAGTACATAGTGACTCAATAATGTATAAATTATGAGATCATGATATTTCTGTCATTCAAGACGTGGTACACAGGTAATCCTAGAAAGCTGAAGACTGACAAAAAACATATGGGTAACTCTTAAAACTGTTAGTTATTAACAAGAGAAATATGGCAAGCCACTGGGGAGACCTGGCTGAATTTACATTTTTGCAGAATCGTTGAAAATATGTATCTGGATGCACTGGAGCAAAACCTTACAAGTAGAGCTAGTACCTTCACAAGTGTTGACTAAAATTTTCGAATGTCTAGGATTAAAATTTAGTCCTAAACTGATATTAAGTTTCCTAATTATGGATGGCTATGTACCCAATACTCATAATTCTCTGCTGAAGTCAAAGCTTCTAGTTGGGCACTGCCTGTGAATAATCAAGCGATTTCATTTAGAAGCTTAAATTTGGATGCAATAGTCTTAATGCCGTAGGCATCCATGACAGTGGGTTTTTTATTTGCATGTTTCTCTGAAAAGTTAAGTATTCTAATTTATATCATAATGAAATCTGGCTTTCATATTTAAAAACTGGTCTTATTTGGAGAGCTCAGTATAAGCAATAGGTGACCTCAGTATAGAAAAGGTGACCTCAAAGCTCTGGCCAACCAGGGGTCTTCTCACAGGGAGCTGTATATTTTCTGGCTGTAGTCATATATGAAATAATACAAGTGGCTATCTATAGGACACCCCGTACTTCAATTAGTTGAAGACAGTGCCTGGTTTGTCTAGTGGTGTAGTAACAGGGGCAAAATCTTAATGAATCTACAGCTTTAGACATTGACTTTGCAAGGGATTTTCACAATTAAGGCATAGGAGCTGTGGGCCACACAGGTCAAATCCTATCCCATCGCATATGGGAATCCAAAGTATCTCTCTTTATGTTTTGCTGGAGTTGGTTCAAATTCACTGTGGTCCACATATGAAGAGCAGAACTTGATAATAGCTGAGCTGTGACAGGAAACACAATCAGTTCTGCGAGTGCTAATAGGCATGAAGCAATAGGGCAGGCCAATGCATCCATGTCATCAGCTCTGTGTGAGCAGACTGGCCTCGAGTGAAAGTCCCCAGTCACTCACTGCCTGTACAGCCACCAAACCACTGTGATAATTTCTGAGGGATCTTTGCATGTGGGGGATGCTGGTGAGTGAAGCTTTTTCTGTGCTGAAGTACCATAAATTATTGAGACCAGGTTTGTAGAAAGAAGTATTATCCTTTATTAGACTGAACTTGAGCATCAGGAAAAACATGGGGCTTTCAGTTCTTCTGTAGGAACTGTAGAAGCCTTGTGTGCCAGGGGCTTGTCTGCCTTAATCAGCTGCTGTGTTGGACTGACAAAAAGAGAATTTCTGTCCTTATTCTTCCTTGTTCTTATGCTTTGGCCATTATGCAAACCCACAGTGTCGCTGTAGGCATTGTAGAGCAGAAAGGGTGGGTTGCTGCTGCACGGATGGCAAGGAGAGCAACACAGATTACTTCTGTGGACATGTGTGTTTCTGGAGTCAAAGCTACTAGTCTCTGTCCAAAACAAGCTCTGTTTTCTCCTGGGTTTACACTGGTGCACAGTGATTTGAAAGGGTGCAAAGCAGGCATGATGGTGGCTCCAAGTGACACGGCTCAGTAGCAGAGCCGACCTGTGCACTGCAGAGAGGAGCAGGAGGCAAGGTTTGTCCAAATGGTGGAGAAGGCCTGTCCCCCAGCAGCCCATCACCCTCCCTTGTCTGAGGTGTTGCAGTCAGGGTAAGCAACTTTTAGGGTCCAGAGGGCACTTGTGTGCGAGAGCTGACGGGACTGTCTTATTTCTGAAATATCAGAATTCATGATGAGAGATTAAAATCCCCCATTTCTTCCAAAACCAGATAAAGCCCATATAATTTTTTACATTGGAGACTGATGAAATTTTGTAAAATGAATTTCTCCATTTAATTGTCTAACTCTCCATATTAGGACACATCTTTTTGCCTATTATGCAAACATTTAGGTAGATTTATATTAGGTGCATTATAAAAAGTGGAAATAGGTAGTAAAGATTATATTGATGTGCATGAGATAGAAGACAACAACACATGGAGAAAAAAGATATATGACTGGCTGGAAGCATTGCAAGCTAACACTTTGCTAAGTTGCCACATGTGTACATCACATAAGCAGCTGAAAATATTTAATAGTGAAGGCTCACACATCTACAGTGCTTTCAGTTTAGGGGGAAGCGTATGCAGCTGTTACAGATTTAAGTACTGTTTTCTTTTCCTGCTGGTGACACTGAAGCAAAAGAGTATCTATACCTGAAATTACCTATAATATACCTATATTAAAGACAGGATATAATGAGGCATGACACTGAAGTTAAAATGAGAATGAGGAAAACCACTGCATTCTCTGAAAATGCAGACATGGGTTTTAAGTACAGATAACTCTCTCTCTCTCTCTCTGGGGCTTTCTTTATTTAAGGACTTGCTTTGAGCAGTTTCCTAAAATGGGCTACCTAGCACAAAATTGCATTTACACTAACTATTATGAGGACACAGAAATTATATTTTGTGTACCAAAATTTTCAAGTGCATTATCTCTGTGATTTTTTTTTTAAATAAGGATGGCTAAAGAATAAACATTGCTACTTATAATGCTCCCAGTGTCCTCAGAGCTTGCTTACTACACTCTTTTCATTTCCAATACAATCAGAATCTAGTTTATTTATATAAAAGCATCCTCCATAAAAAGTAATGTAAAATGCTTTGCAGAGAGAGATAAAGAAAAGAAGGAATGTTTTATGCAGATTGCCACAGTGACTCTCAAGGAGACAAAAATTAAAAACAATCTCTGAGTATAGAGTATCATGAACATAAGAAAATCAGAAATAAAGAAGAAACAGCAGCAGAATTATTTTTTAAACCTAGACTGAGTTTAGGGGCTGGAGAAGAAGGGAGAAGGGAAGGGAAAAGAATGGAAAGGAAATGACTTGTGTAACAACAAAAAAAGGGAAAGGGAATTGGAAAGTTTTCAGATGACATTTAAGAACAAAAATGTTTCCGGGAGAGGGAGATAAGGCAGCAGCACAAAAAGGGGAAGAACATCCATGCAGTGTAGGAAATCACAAAGGAAAGAAGAGTGGCTTAGTTTATAGTCAATCAACCAAGGATTTGGAAAACCTCGGTACAGCTGTATGGGTGCTTTTTGTCTCTCTGAATTGTCTTACCTGTAAAATGGAAAACAGAAGGTTAGGTGATGAGGCATGAGGGTCTGGGTGCAAGAGGATTCTGAGAGAAAAGGTTTGAAGGGACTGTGGAGCAGTTGAATAGAGGTCAGCGAAAGTAGGATACGGCCACTGACCTGTCGATCTTTCCCTGTGAGGTACCAGCGCTCAAGTGTTTTTTAAAGTTGGTCAGTAAATTATTTTGTAGCAAAACACAAGTAGTAGGAAGTAGCTGTGACCAAGCCAACAGAGGACAGAGGGGAGGACAAGCAAAGCTGGGATGTTTATAGTAGATATAGTGATAACAAAGATAGAATTAACAATAAGAAGCCCTGGAGGGAGAATAGGGAACAATGAATTTTAATGTCCTTCCTGACAGAAACAAGGGAGCTGGATAGATAACTTTGGTTGCAACTGGAGGAGAAGTATACCAGAAACATGGAGCCAAATGTAGCCTTGTATTATGTCTGCTTTTACATCTTTCTCCACAATGCGTATTCCAAAGAGAAAGAAAATCCTCCTACAGAGAAGCTTTGTGAGGGAGATGCTGCACAGGTTGGTCAGTGTTGACTGAACCCAGAAGGGTGAAACTGGGGAGGGACATACCTGAGACAGGTAGAAGTTTTTTTCCTCCTGGCAGGAGGAGCAAATGATAAGGAACAAATGGGGAGAAATTATTTGCTCTTCTGCAATTCTCCCTTGAGGTTATTTTCTCCCCCTCTCCTCATGGAGTGCTCAGAGAAGGGCAGTCCTGCCCCACCTGCCAGTGCTTGCACAGGATCCTGCCAGCTACCTTGGGCATACTGATGTGCGATATATCTTTGTGGTATGCTAAATAGTCATGTAATCTGCAGCACATATTTAGCAAGTAAGATGAACCAAATGAAATGGCTTTCTGTTGCAAGATCTTAAAATATACTGAGGTGATACCGAAACTTTCAAGAAGAGCAGCTAAAGCAGAAGAACTAAAGCAGGGTGAAGTCTGTGTGACCAAAGAAATAAACATCGCCAAGCGTTCAGGAAAGAGCAATCTCTCTTAAGATCACTCCTTAAGCTATATTTGTGCTGTACCCATTCCAAGTAGATTTTAGCCTATCACCCAAATGCTACCTAGTACCATAAAATCTGCTGTACTCAGATAACATAATTCACATGCACATTGGATCTTTTCTGAGGACTTTTCAAACTTGCTACTTTATACTTTGTGACCTTTTACACCCATCTTATTTCTCTTAAAACGTTTCTTTCCTTTTCTTTTCTACTTTACATTTTATTTTACCTAAAAACTTGAGGTGGATCACATTTAATGGAGTCCATTAAATGTGGGGATGAGAGACAGAAATGGGGCAGTTATCTCTGTGCTACCGCTCTGTCCATACTCTTTGAATAAGTCCGCACAATGACACTTGAATGAAAGCCTAAGTAAATTCTGGTTGATAACTGCATGGAACAAATGTGGAACAAAGGAGCTATGTTCTACTCTTTATATGTCAGAAGAATGAACTTGTTGCTGCTTGATCAGTTCCTTGTCCTTCACTAGTACTTGAGTTCCTCCTTTTACTGAAAGAGCATGCAACGTTGCAGTTCAGGGTTGTGTTGTATTTCCTGACCTTTGACACTTTTTTTTTGGCAGAGATTTAAAGGAGTTAATATGGGAAGCAGTTTTTGTCTTGCTTTGGCTTCTAAATAGCAGAGTCTATTTATTTCTCATTCAGTGAGCCTCAATTATTTGTTTGTAAAAAATCATTTGGTAACTGGATTAATTCATCCTTCATGTAACTACACTGGAAGACAATAACGTTACACAAGAGACGAATTTGCCAAATATATAACTCTTGTAGGGACAAAAGGAATTCTTTCTAGAGCTATGTGAAAGGTTTATGATACATGCCTGATTTAGTATATTGCTAAAAATCTGAATGTTAGAGCCCACTTGCCTTTCTTCAAAAGTACTTAATGTGAAACCAGGCCCAGGTGTTGAACCATCAAGCCTAATTTTAAGAAAAAGTGATTTGATTATGCCTGTGCTGAGGGTATATAAAGCTTTGCTTGCTCCCGGGAAGTACTTCTCTCAGTATTTGCAATGCAACACAAAGTTGGGTAAATCCACTCAGCTGCATGCCAAGAGTACTCAGTGGATGCCTGTGACATGAAGCTGCCTGACTCCGGATTCTTGAGGGCTGAGTGAAGTGGTGGTACTGATAGGGCAGCCAGAGGCCAGACAAAGCTGTGGGGCTTCTGCCCCTGTTCTGATATTATGCTCTTTGCCATAGTGCCTGACAAGACAGTCCATTAATATGTTAAATAATGTCAATCACAACTGTAGCATGCTGTTCTTTCTCTCCTCTTCCCCAGGAGAGGGGCATGTGTAAAGAAATGTCTTGCTTTTGGATGTGTTTTTGTTCTATTTAACCGTATGCACCCATACATGCTTATGATATTATGTACAGTGTAGCGGCTCCCTAAATTCAAGTCCTGTCTGTAGCCAACATTTGCTGTGAATGTGGTATGTTTGGTTTGTGTGCTGAGGAGATAATGTCATGCACTGGAGAGAGTGATAACCTATGACTCAGGACCCAGGATTCCTAATCCTGGCTATGCTGTCAACCTGCTGCTGCATGGACCTAAGCAAATCACTTGACCCAGATTCCCAAAGATAGTTAAGCACCTAAGATCTTCTTTAAATACTGACGTCCAGGACAGATTTATCTGGAGTGCTGGATGTAACTCATAAGCAACCCTGTGATGAGGTTGCAGCTGGGTGACTGGGTAGCTTTCTTCTCTACTTTTTACATTGTGCTTCATCTACATCCACCATTTCAGCTCCATCCAAAGCCTTAGATAATTCATGTTGCAAAAGGCACCAAGATTTCTGCTGTGCATATGTAAAAACATGGAAAAACTTGTCTGTGGTTGGTGGCCTGGAAGCCCTAAAGCAGGAGTTTTAAATTAGGTGTCCCACTGCCGTGAGAACCTGGGGTCTAAGAGTGTGGCTGTATTCAGAGCGTAAGTAAGACAGAGATTTAGGGAATGTGGAGGCAGAGAAGTGGGGGTTACCTGGGACATTTGCTGATTAAGTAATCAGCCTGGGATGGTGAAAATGCAGGCTCAAGTTCCTAATCCAAATCAGGTATGCTAGGGATGATTTGGCCACAAATCCCAAGTAAGTGTCCGAACCAGTAAACTACCAGATACTCTCTAAAATGCCTTTCTCTTTTTGGGGGAATTGCAGGGGAGATGTAAAATCAAGCATAGTAACCTAGGCACAGATGAGCATTTATGGCTGAGAGTCCAAGCAGGCATTAGGACAGAGTAAGTATACCTGAATCTCATCCATTAGCCTCTGCACTGCAGACTGGTGTGTGAAAATATTCCACCCAGCTCCTTCCTCACCCTCCCCTGCCCTGAGCGACAAGGCTACCTGTCTAATTTTCAGCAGGAGTGATAAAAAATGTCAGTAAGGAGGAGAAAGGCACCATACAGTTAAGTGCTGTAATGTCTTATGTGTCTCTGAAGAACCACCTGTGTGTCCTTCTAGCTCCCAGCGTTTTGCTGTGTCATAAAGGAAGGGGACACTCTCCATGGCAATGTCTGTATGTGTGTAGGTGTCCCCAGACACAGCACAGCACAGCCTTGGACCTTGCTGCCACAACAGCAGGGAACACTTCTAGCATGAGCTGAACCATTTGGATGGGAAGCTCCATGAGAGGCAGGGGCACAAGGATGCCAGGATCCTTGGAAAATTGCAGTAGAAATTTACAGATGATGCACAAAATAACTGTTCATGTCATTCAGCTCTGGCCATGTTCTGTGTAAGTATGGCAGAATAGTTACTGACCTCAGTTTCTGATGATATTCAAAGCAGTGAAAGCATTCAGAACTCCTCAATGGGCTGGAGAAGACTGGTACCTTGCAAGATGGAGTCCAGGTTAAAAAAAATACATATTTTGTGAGTAGGTCTGGAAGTGAAACAGCTGACTGCCTCTTTCAGTGCAGGTTTTTATACATGGTCGTAGGGTATCTGGGAATCCATGAATCCACACTGACATCTGCACACTTAGAATCATGATGCTGCAGGCCCAAAGTGTGTATTTAGACTGCATCTACAAACCTTGCAGAAAAACATTAAATCAGCAAAATGAAAAAAACAAACAAAAATGAGACATAAAAATGAGCTGGCTACTCTAAAACACAGATACAGTAATTATTTCAGTCTTTTGCTTAGGGGTGTACCAACTGTTTACAATTTACTGTTTGGCAAGCTGGGTGTTCTCATTTCCCTCATGGTTCAGGAGTCAAAAACATATGCTACCTTTAGTAATGAACTCTTCTAAGATTTGAAACTATCCATATTCATGTCACAAGAAATGTTTACACAAGAGCAAAATGCTCCAACATCAAAATAAATCAGTAACATCTCAGAGTTTATATTTCCATATGCTTCTTTGGCATAATAAAGCAGGGGAAGGGCTGCTGTTGTAAAATGGAGTTTAATTAAAAACAAAAGAAAAAAAAACTTTATCAGAAATTACGGCCATCCAAAAATCATGCAGACTAATGCATGGTTTCAACATATTCTAAAGATTTATCATCTATCAATAGGAACAAGAAAATGCAATATAATCATATCCTCTACACACCTTGCATATTTTCCATCTTCTGTGCATAAATTATACATTCATTTTCATAATTATGGTAACATTCTAGTTTTCACATAAACTGCTATTACTCCTGGGTACCAGTAAGTTTACATCTACCAAGGCTACACGCTAATTACATTTTCTTTTTATAATGTTATCTATTTATCAAATTTAGTTTCTTAATGGAAATTAATAGACTAGGTCTCTACAGTAAAAAAAATAATCAGAGGTAAGAGAACGGTTTGGGTATTTTTTTCAGCTTTTATTTTATTCAAGCTTTAAGGGCTTTGAGTGCTTGATTGGTGATTATGGTGTATGAAATGGGTTATAAAACCAATGTCCAGGAGATGGTTGGGAAGGAGTTAATCATCTCCTTTTTGCTAGAGGAAGGGCCACAGCTGTCTGAACTGAGTGCAGGGATTTTCAGGGTAGCCAGCTGTGGGGATTTAATTGATTCACCCACCAGTCTATAAAGGGGGAGTACCACAGGGTAACTCTAAAATCCTGTTGTGATTCAGGGAGGAGGGTGTAATTTGGGGTGGGTATTGTAGTCATGAGAAGACTTAAACAGAAATGACTAAGTACTTAATGTTCTTGTTTTCTTCTGAATATTGAGTGGGGGAAAGGTAGGTTTTTCACATTTCTTTGAGGAAATGGGGTGCTCTTTCTATTTTTCTTATCCTTTATTTTTCTAACTTTTAATGGAGCTTGTGATGCTCTTGCCTGGATCTAAAGTCAGGGAAGCAAGAAAGCCTGGATTAAAGGGAGATCAGTGGATGGAAGATGCGCCTCAGCCAAGTGCAGCAAGTGAAGATGAGTGAGGAATAAGACGGTGTGTGGGATGCCAGAGGAAATCTCCTTGTCTATATATATAGGAGGTGAGCTTACAATCTTAAGGAGTCTTGGCTTTCAGATCTGCAATGTACCTCCTTTTAGCTTACTAAAGCTAGCTTTGACTGCATTGCTTTGAGTGCTAGCATGTTTTTTTTTCTCCCTCACCTTTGGTGGATTGCTTCCATCTGCCTCAAGGTTTTCCAGGTTTAAGCATTATTATTTACATGAGGAAACAGGGTTTGGCCAAGGTAAGATGTTCTACATAAATGTAAGGTACTAACACCAAGCAGCACCTTGTTTTGAATATCATAGTATGCTCAGTTGTTACATATTCTGTTTCTACTGTGCTTTAGAAATGGTCTGCATATTTCAGCCATTACTTACATTCACTTGTCTCCTCTGGCAGTAACTCTGGTATAGTTGAGATGTGAATTAGCTCTTTCTGTGCTCCAGAGAGAGGATGTCACAGGCTTCATTCAGCAATGTCCATCTAAATAGCCTGTTGTGTCTGAGGAAGGATTGCTCAAAGTTAAAACAATGTCTTTCTTGTCTAGCACCTCATTCTAGCAGTTATGCACTCATCATATAAGTAATAAGGGTCTCCGGGATGCTTTGCACAAGTCTAGGAAAGAGGCATAAGCTTCACCTGTGTATTCTGCAAGACGTTCAGAGGTTGCTGCAATGTGTTATATTTGAATGGCTTCTAGCTAGCACCTCCTTTAACATTACAGGCATGCTCCCCAAAATTATTGGAGTGAAGGCCTGGATGTGCTCATCTTCCCACAGTAACATGCACACTTGAAGACTTTGCTAAGTACTGGTAGTTTGTCAAGAAGTACAGAAGTTGGCTATTATTGATATTTTGGAACCTTGCACAAGGGATTTTTGTAGGAAGTCCTGCTTCTGCAGAGATATGTTGACTCAGGATATTGTCATGGTTGAAAGCTTCTCAGTCCATTTTTTCCTCTAAGATTTGAAAAGCTCATCTTTTGCCCTCATTAAAGTCAGCTATTGCCTATGAAATACCCTATGCGTTCAGAATGCTCAGTGAAGTGTTAATCATTGACACAGGAGATGTTCCAAGTGTTGAGTGTTGTATGCTAGCCAAAGTCTCATCATCCCATGAAATCTGTTCCAGATTCTCTGGCTATAATTTATTGCTGGATTATTCTTTATTAATCCCTGACAGGGTGTCCTGCTGATGTATGTGACAAGGAAAGAGATGGTACTTGTTCTCTTAAGTGGCAAACAGAATGTTGAGAAGTGACATGGCTGTTGATGGCAACCTATATTTGTTTATTGGCCAAGATTTTCAAAAAGGTCGCTGACAGCACCTTGTTACACTGCAGTCTCCTGGGTATATTTGAGGACACAGAGTAAGCAGAGACTCAGAGCCTCCCTCACAGCCCTTCATCTTCCCCTTAAGAGCCAAGGGATTGTTCACCCAGATTCAGTGTGTTTCTGAATGATCCCAGGCATAATCCATTATGAAATTGAAAGAGTACCAGGCAGCCTTAAACTGTGTAAAACCCCAGTTGGATCTAAGATGCAGGAATGGTTTAGATAAGCAGTCTTGTACATGTGGGATTATCTCTAAACTGATTTATATTCTGAGTTTGCTTCCTGCTATTAAAATCTTAGTTGCCCTTGAATCATAGTGCAGCCCAATAAAGGATTGCCCTCTTTCTGCTTGTGATTATGCTTTTTCAAGAGATGACATTGCCTAGAAACACAAAGTGTGTCCTGAGTATTTTTGTTATAATGTTCAGATATCGTTTCATAAGAACAACTGCAGTAGTTCAGGTGGAGGGCTTGTCTAGCATTACTCTTTTTCCAACAGTGGCCAAAATTGGATATCAAGGGAAGATTATACAGTATGCACAAGGCAAATGTATAAAATCTGTCCACTGAGTATTCTTCTGGCCTCTAACTATTCTGGCTCAGGGACTTTAAGACCACAGTGGCTTGTCTATTTACTAACCCTCTCCAGACCTCTTTTCCAAGTACTTATTAAGCCTGCCCCTGAACCCAGTAGAGTTTTGCTTCTGCCACTTCTTTTGGCAAGGTTTTATGTCATTCTGCTATGTATCAATGTTTGGTTTGAACTTGGATCGGCTAGCTTCCTTTGGACCCTGTTTCTTCTATTGAAAAAGGCAATGAGCAATCAATCTCTCTGTATCTCATGGTTACTCATGGTGCTGTGGACATCCATCGTTTTTCCCTAAGCTGCCTCTTTTCCAGGATAAAAAGCCATCTGAGTAATTCCTTGTATGGAAACCATTCATCTTCATTGCCTTTCTCTGAATATTTTCCAGTTCTAAGACATTTTTCCAGGTGGAGGGCTTATAAGTAAACACAGTTTACAAAGCATAGGAGAAGCATGGGTTTGGGCAATGAAAGAATAGATGTCTTCTATGTTTGTTTTCTGTTCCATTCTTAATTACTTGCTAAATTTGAATGACCTTTCTAACTGTCACCAAGCACTTGCCTGATATTTTCATGGCACTACTGTAACACCAAGACTTCATGTCAATGCTAATGACTAGCTCAGCACCAACCATTTTATACATGGAACAAGCACTGTTTTTCCCAACATGCATGCACTACTTTATCTTAATTGCATTACTTTACCTTAACCTGCATATTAGTAATGCAGTACTCCCAATTATTGGTTACTTTTTCCTGAAGTATGATCTTGACATTCATTCTTTGCCTTTCATTTTCAGCATATTTTACAAGTTCAGTAGTTCCATAATTGTTTTAAACTGTACATCAAGCCCAGTTTTCACAAACAAAAACCCCCAAACTACCTTTCTGCAATATACATTTAATCCTTTTTTCCTAAGCTTTGAAGACAAATTTTTTAATAGAAATAATTCAATGAAAAAGAGTAGCTGGTGCTGAAGAGCTGGAACAGGTTTTCCATGTAAAAGTGGCAGCATTTAAGAAAAATCATGAGAGCAGGTTATGAAGAAGCATTAGGAAGAGCAGTACGAGAAGAACACAGCCAGTGGGAGATTTACTATGGGGAAAGGAGGGCTGACACAAGAAGGACTGGTGGAGTGCAATGCCTTGAATCAAAGATGAAATATTAGATGTGATACAAAAGGTGAAGGGGAAGCCACTGAAGGAACTTGAAGGGGAATTTCTATGCTAAGAAGTGGGGAAAGATGATGTTATACCTCTTGGTTTTATGAGGAAGGAAGCAGAATCAGGATAAATTTTCAGGTATTTTCCAAGTCTTCCAAAGCATGGTCAAAAGTATGAAAATGGAGGACACTAATATAGTGCCTCATTGTGTGGGGTTGATGTTGTGTGATGATGTTGATGCTGAAAGGTTTGATGCTTGGGCTCAGCTGTGGAAATCTGAAGAGACCTGCAAAACATCACCTGCTAGAAAAGACAGAGATGTTAGAAAGTCCATCCAATAAGCTGGACCCTCCTGGAGAGGGCAGAAAACATGACTTTTTTTGAGGGAGTTGTAGCAAGCTGTCATCTATCTTTCTCACACTGAGGGTAGATCAGAACTGTCCCCATCTTCATCACTCACTAAAAAAGCCCCATGGAAGATGCTCTTTCTCCCTGTCTTTGCTTTCTCCAGGAGAGGTTTCACTGAATCCAGTCATTTCCTTTGTGATACTTGGCTCAAATCCTGTATATATGGAGCTTGTCTTAGCACTCATTCTCATTTGATGATTCCTGCTTATGCTTTTAGTTAGAAAAGTTAAAGGGTATCTGAGATTCTCAGCTAGTGTACATTGATGTAGACCTGTAAGCATGTCATCTTTATCATATCTGCATCTTCGTTCCTCTATTAGAGGAACTGGGAATGATGACACCACCTGTAAAATACTTTGATGAAAAATGCATGCAAGAAGTTAGTATTTTATTATGATGACAGATTTTTCCAGCTGATAGTATCCATGAGCATTCCAGGATATTCCACTTTACCTATTGAAAAGGGGCAGAGATTTGAGGTATCAGGAAAGAAGCAGCAATTTATTTCTAGGTTTGGTCATTCCTCCTTAATAATGATATAGAAAGAACTGGACTTTTTGACAGACTATAACTGGAGAAAAAACATATTTTCACCAGATGCATAGGACATAAGCCAAAGTATTGTTGAGATATTACTGAAAAGATAATTTGGGACAGTTGATGTGTATTCAAGGCTCTTGTTTTTTGTTTGAGGAATTTTTTTCCCTGAGAGGAGATGGAAGTATCTGTAAGGCCAAGTAAGTATTTTTAAAAAGGATTTCAAACTACTAAAACTATCTGAATTATCAGGTTTATACTACTAGATGCCTTAATCATATACCAGGTGGCTGGTGAGGTGCAAATATAGAGGAATATCATGTTCTTCATTCAGATTTTGATAAAACTTTGGAATAAGAAATGTTTGTTAGGGAAGTGTTTTATTTTTTGTTGAAAAGTACAGAAGCTTTTTTTTTTCAAACAATATTGTATTAGCACTCTCACTAAATAGATTGATTTTTATCACCTATACTGTACTCTAATAATCAAAACACTTTATGTTGATTTCTCTTGTCATGTTACTTCTAGAAACAGCACAGAAAAATTACTACAGCTTTACATTTAAAATAAAGCATCAACAGATAAAGTGCAAAAATAATTGTGAATGTGGTAAAAAGGGAGTCAAGCTGAGGAACAGGAATATTTTATAAAATATTGAAAGCCTGCAACTCATACATGCTACGTAACCATGTACACTGTGCTTATGTTTCTGTACTGACTGGGCACTGCAGATGAAAGTGTTTATATCGTTGGCTGCCTTTAGAAAGCATATGTGGCATTAGGTCTTAACCTTATCACAGTTATTTTAATGATGTTGTTTTTAATGTTTAATTTAATTGTAAATCGTGTTAGCCAAGTTTTGACTGCTATGTCAGAGAGCTTAAAAACTGAGCTGATGTTATTTCAAAAGCTAAGAATTCATCTAGCCTGTGATGTTTAGTCAATATGATCCACTCAAGTGTGCAGCTGTCAGAAAGGACACCAGTGGATGGTGCTTAATCTGCTCAGTTTTGAAGGAAAGTTGGACTCTTA
The DNA here is from genome assembly GCA_026212715.1 of Elanus axillaris. Taxonomy (NCBI): domain Eukaryota; kingdom Metazoa; phylum Chordata; class Aves; order Accipitriformes; family Accipitridae; genus Elanus; species Elanus axillaris. The sequence continues at coordinate 27,141,757 of JANZLQ010000089.1, forward strand.
GTATGAAGCTAAATTTTTGATCTAGCTTGCAGTTAAATAGCCAATTTATGGATTTGTTAAGGGCAGTAAGGGAGTCACAATGGCCTACAAAACACTGCTGTGCCATGGTACATTTTCTAGTCAGATATCCATGGAGTGTTTATTTTTGCTGTATGGGAAACTATTTTTTTTAGTTTAGTTCATTCACTCTGGTGTCTCATACAGAGCTGGGTAAATACTTCAGAAAACCACATTGGCAAATGTTGGTTCAGATGAATCCTGCACATCCATGTCAGCAAGCATGAGGCTTTCTGTTTGCTTTCTTTTCCACAAGCATTCACACATCCAGTTTCTGTGTAGTCCTGTGAACGTAAAACCAGAATGACTCTGTAGTTTTTGGTTGGGCATTACTGTAGATACAGTACTGTAGATACAGCCACCCTCTACCTTCCTGTCTCTGCTGATTTGCTCCTGACCATGTCTAAAAGATCATCCCCTTCCTGCCTCCCCAGACAATTAAAAAAAAAAAGGTAAAAAAAACTTACCAGGGAAGCCTGAGGAGTTTTATGGTCAAGGAGATGACCAGATTTTGAGCTGAATCTGTCAATGTTATCTCTCAGCACACTCTCCCCATGCACATCCACCCACTTTCAGTAGGAAGCTTTTTTTGCCTTGTAGGTCATGAATATGCAAGTCTGTGCGCCAGGCCATGAACTAAGGCCATGCACAGGGTATTGGTGGCATTGCTCTTGCAGGAAAAAGGCTGTTTAGATTATGGTTTTTGGCTACGTGTTTTAGGTTGGAAGGGTTCAGATTTAAAACAAAGTGTTTCTGTAACATGTTTCAGACAGTGCTCCAGGAGAAATGGAAGCTTAAACACCATGGTATCTTAGGGCAAACCAAGAAAAACTTATTCCCTGTCTTTTTTTTAATAATTGTTTAACAGGTCTTGCATTTAAGAATGAGTGAAGAAGTGTAATGAGCCCAGATTTTTTTTGCAAAACCTGCTCTGAACCTTTTGAAAACAGCTCTGAACTCCAAGCTGCGTGACAGCAAAGCTTCACATAGCAGATACAAATTGTTTTGCATTGACTCTTAGTACTTGCTGGAAAACTGGGTCTGGAAACTGTCTTAATTGCATTTGGGCAAACAGGACTTTCACTGGTGAAAAACCATCTATTTACAGAGCATACAGAGACCTCTACCTATAGAAAACTTGCTACCAAGGCCCATAATGTTGGTTAACCATTTAACCCACTATCACTTGTTAGAGATAAAACTATACATGGATGGCTTCAGTGGTGGCAGAGTGCGTGTTAACATATAGGACTCAAATTTGCAAATACAAAATTAAACCCAAGCACCCAAATTCTTTTACAACACCAACATAAAAGGATTTTTGCCTGAAAGTATTGGAAAACCAACTCAATGAAATATATTTGTTTTCATTTTGATTCATGAACTTTATTGTAAGTTTTTAAAGTGAAACTTGGAGGTGCCAGAAAAAGTCCTCTTTCCTGGCCCTGTAACTTTTTGTTACATGACATTGTCTAGGAAACATATTACATGTGATCTGAATCCCCAGGCATGCTTTTTCCAGAGAGAAACCAATAGAACATTTACAGTCATTAACATACTTTGTCTTCTCATTTTGTTAATGATACCTTTTTGAAGGCTGTGCAGTAATTACTGCCCACAGAGGTATGTACTCTGAAATAAATTAATGACCAATGACCAATAATGATTATAGATGTAATCATCCATTGTGAAATATAGGCTAAAATAGATATTATTAACAGTGTTGGAACCTAAAATAGACTGCACTGAAACTGTACTGTTAAATGATGCTAAAATTACTTTAGCAGTTGATCAGAAAAAATACAGTAAGTTCTTTTCTAATCATATGCTAATGTTAGTAATTTTTCATTTATTATTTCCAAAATACTTTTTCAACAAGCTGATACACTAATGGCTATAAAACCTAATTTACACAAGCTATGTTTATTTTTTATGAAACCTACTTTAGAAATATTAGTTTATTAAATTCTTATTTTAGAGATGAATTTTCACAAGAGGATTCAAACTATGTAAGCATGAGTTTTTGAGGATCTCAACTCCAGATTTCTTTCTGGGCAATTTCACTTTGTAAAACAAAATACGGCTGATGAAAAAACCCTGCCCATATCGGTACAATTTTGTACTGATTTTTGCATACAGAACTAAAAAGTTTAATAGTGGTGAGTCTCCAATAGACTAATATGCTCTTGCCATTCAAAGCATAAAACATACGTGGAAAGTTTTTTAAAAAAATCATATTTAATAAAGCAGGACCTTATCCTTTGTTTGGGGGAGCAATTTAATTTTAAAAATAGAGGATAAAGAATGTTCAGTAATTTTTCAGAAACTGATTGAGAGCGTGATTTTTTTCAAAAAATAGAGGAAAACTTTTGTTAAAACACAGCAATTTGGTTGTTCCCCAATAGGAGACAGAAATCTTAAGTATCTTAAATATTTGACCTTTTGGCCTTACAAAGTGCACTTTCACTTTAGCAAACCTTAATATGCACAGGGTAGTTTGGGTCAACATCCATACTGTCCTTGCCCATCTCTAGACATCTTGCTTTAAGGAAATACAGCTTTTGAAAATAAGCTCACCTGGAGGAATTTTGTACTACTTTGCACCATACAGCAATAGACAGTGTAAAAATATCCCTTTCCTTAAATCTTCACTGTTCTCATCTTTGAAACAATGAATTTTGGAGGCATGTGTGAAGGAAGAGAACTCCCAATTGAATTTTGACTGGAGAGACCTTTGTGTTGCTTACATTTATCCAAATGGGTGGATTTAGCTCTACTTGGGCACTTGTTAAGATACATTATTTCACAGTGGGATATATTCTGATTTTTCTTTCTAAGTTAACACCAGTGTAAATAGAAAACATGCACTGCAAGTGAACAATATGGGGGGGGGGAATCTATAAAATCCAAATGTGGATATAAGCAGCCACAAGTCCATTATCTGAAGAGGTTATGTCATCCTACACCAGCAGAAAACTCAGCCCTCTATATTTGATTCCTAAATCTCACCTTACATCAGATGTTCAAAGGTTCAGATGAATAAGATATGTCTCTCTAAAGTGTGTTTTAAATTAAAAGCTAGTGAAAAACATATCTCTCGATTTCTGGATGACAGTCTTGGAAAATGTGTTTCAACTGGCAGCTGCCCTCTTCCTATTTTACTTCACCCTCACCAAGAAACCAGTACCCAGCGACGTCAGAGGTGATATTCTCAACAAAAACAATAACCTCTCTTTGGTTCATCTTCCCTGTTTTGTTCTGGGTGCTGAGAGGTGGCTTTGAAAGGGCAGCATGTATAAGGCAGAAATATTTCTTGAGGGTACGGGGAGGATGTTCTCTTGTTTGAAGGAAACCAAGACTTCCAACTGATTTTAATTTTATTTTTAATGTTCATGGGAACCAGTCTTCCATGCCTGGCTGAACTGAGAGTTTGGATTTTTGGCAGGTTTTTTATTTGAGCCCAGCTTGGCTGTTTTTCAAAATGTCCAGATTGCTCACATTAAATCTGAATAAGCACTACCCACTAGTTTAATCAGAGTCATCTGGTACACCTCTAATTAGTGTTAGTTAAAGTTGAAATTCATAATAACACAAAATGCTGCATTTTTTGGGATGTATTTAGTAAACTCCTGTTCTAAAATTGTAGGAGGGGAAATATCTTTTGCAATATTATTTGAAAATTGGAACACATGAGTTATGGTGACAATAACACAATGGTAACAAAATAAGGCTAAGTTCCTAAAAAATGTCATGAAAACTAGGCTTTATCCATTTATGCATGCATTCACATATACAATGTGTGTAGATACAAGTGCATTTATGAACTTTAATTGTTGGTCCTGCTAATCTAATAATTGACTATAACTGTACATTCTGCACAAATGAGTAAAATGTACACATCTGGAAGTATTTCAGCAATTATCAAATAAACATGTGACAATTTTGGGTTAGACATAAATTGTTTCCTAGTCTTAACCCATTGCAGTAAAAGATATGTAAACAAAGTGTTATAAAAGGGTCTTTCTGTTTAAAATCAATGTAAGTTTTGCCTAAGTCGGAACCAGACCATTAGTATGCTATTGCAGATTATCAAAAAAAGAAGTTTGAAAATTACCACACTTGTGCAATTATTGGCTTTAAAGGATCAACTCCCC
>JANZLQ010000089.1:27146067-27158260 GCA_026212715.1 Elanus axillaris
GCAATTTTTGGCTTTAAAGGATCAACCCCCCCCCCCCCCCCCCAAATTTTTTTGGTATTACAATCTATACTGATGTGGTGCTTGTTTATCTTTAATTCTTCCCTGAATCCTTGCCTTTGAAGATATTTTAACTTATGTTGAGACATAGACCAATTCAAACAGCAAACCTTGCAGTTTGATCTCTTTATTAGAATGTTCCCCAAATTAAGAATGCTAGATTTAGGATTTTGATTTTTCAGGTGTCAATTCTAAATCGTAGAGAACTGGTGAACCATACTTTTATAATTTGCAGACAAGCTATTGTTTTTACATGTATAATGTAATGATAGTGCAAAAAGTATCTAAGGGTTTACTCAGATTTATGTCTTACCTCAGGTGTTCTTGTTTCTCAGTCATGCTTCAATTGATACTCTGGACATAGAAATATCATTTATATATTTTTTTTTTCTGGACACATTTCAGCTTCACTATTCAAGGATTGAATGGATCATGATTACAGAGTTTTTTTTCAAGGGCATCTGTTCTTAGCCACAGCTGAGGATGGGGCCCACTGAGCCGACTGGAAGGATCCACCTAGAATTTGTTGAATTAAGTCCTTGCACCTGGATATAATTGTCATGCTGCTGTGCTGGGGTTTTCTTAAGCTACTGGTAAAACAAATTAGCTCAATTTAAACTGGCATCCAGTAGGGAAGCAACAACTCACCTCATATAATGTTTTTCAAATAATTATTTTTCTATTGCCAGTTTTGCTTCATGAATATTCTCCTAAAGGCAGGATGAATGTTGGAATTTTATAAAGTTAAACACAAGAAACAAAAAGCATTCTATTTTGCATATCTGCTGAGTTACAACTAGTATTAGAGTAGTATGTGATTATTGATTTTATGTGACTATCTTAAAGATATATATATTAAAAAGAAGGTAACAGCAGATAAAGATTAAAAAATGTGGTAAAACAGCAACACCCTCCACCCTCCCCAAACCCCCAAACCAGTCTCAGTACATATAGTTCATGCACCTTTTGCCAGATTTAGCAGTGTAGTGGTATAACAACCGTTACATTTGGGAAAGATTCATTCAAGTTTGTTTTTTTGTTGAACAGTAGACAAAGGTAGTCATTTATGTCTGACATGGGAATTTGTATAAATACCATGGGATCTCATTTCCTTATGTATTTTAGAACTGTTCGAACTTGGCAACAAAATTCACAGGCTTCCTGGAAGGTCCACAAAGGTTCACCGCCTTGGTTGGACTTGCAGTGGCAGGACTTTGCATGAATCCCTGGAATGTGTACATCTGTGTTAGCTTCAGCTTTTCATAATATTCTCCAAATGTAGACTCTGGGGGAAAACAATGAAAAATCATCTTTTCAGCTGAACATTTCAGGGTGACTTCTGAAATGGAAGAAATAGTACTTTCTACCAGTGCTTTAAATTTTACTGTTATATTTTATTGGTAGGTGACATCCTAATTTGGAGAAGAGGATACGTTTGCTAAGCATGGATGGTAGTTTTTGATGTGTCTCTAGAATCACCCCAGTGCAGCTGCTTCAGCTGCTGACCAAAGATGCTGTTCTTGTAACCTAGTCATGTCACTGTGGATACCAGCTTAAATTGCTTTCTAAGACACTGCTCAATTTGTTAAAAAACAACAACATGAACTGAAGCTACTTCTTGTTTATTGTATTTTAAAGAAAATTCAAGAATATAAAATATTGTATGAGACCAAGAATATATTTTAATAAATGGACTCCTGATCATCCTCTTGGAGATTGTGGCAGAAATACAGATGTACATATTATCATAAACCATCCTCTAAGCCACATTCTCTTTTAATATTGGGTAGACTCAAATGCAACAGGAATGTGAATTAGGAAAGCAGTGCTTTTTTGAAAGAGGCCAAAATATCCAGAGATCAAAAGTTAAATGTAGAAGCTGCTGTCAGTCCTTCAGCTGTGCAGTGAATTTCAAATTTTGGAGAGGGTGCGCGTGCAGCAGCAGGGGCAAGCATGGACATTTCTATGGCTCTTGATAACAGTTTAACTTGTGTAAGTGTTAGCTCAAGGTGAACCTCTGTGTATCACAAATTCTGTTACCTGAAGAGTTGCATATGTCGCATTGAGACTAGTGGGAAAGTGCTAAATGCATATGGTCCTGAGTGAAGGCAGCTTTCAAACAACAGCTGATTCCTAACTGGGGACAATTGAAAGGTGTAGGGCACTTGGTGGCTTTTAAATTACCTCTGTTTTTTACTGCTGGGCCTGATTCTTGCTTACAGTGCAGCATGTTTTTTCCACTCCCGCAGTGTAACAAGCACTCCCCTGTGGTGTGGATTTGCCATCAGTGCTCCAGCCGGAGGCTCAGCATGGACCTGGGGTGCAGAAAATTCACACAGCAAAAGAGGCCAGCACATAAAATAACATTGACTGAATTATCATTATCTGTCTTCTGTGGAAGAGGAGGCCACGGGAGAGAGTTACCATACCCTAACTCATTGTACCAATGCACACCCAGAGTGAAGTTTTTCTTTCAGCTGCAATAGTTCTGAATCAGTGCATACGAGAATGGGCAAGCAAGTTGCTTTCATACAATATTCCTTTTTATAAGCTCATTTTTCTTGAGCTTCAGGGGAAAGAAAAGCTTCAGTTTTCCCTCAAAGTTGTATAACAACTCTGGCTGGTGTAAAGGTTGCCTTGCTTCCCTCTCCTGTCTGGGCTTCCAGGGAGGAGAAAGGAGGAAAAACCAATGGCAAACTGAGCTTAAGATTTTTCTTTTTTTCTTCTCCCCCCCCATCCCCCCCTTATGTGATGATAATCCTAGGCCTGCACTTAGAAGCTTCCAGTGGGAAATTAAGCTAAACTGAAAAGCATAACAAAACCCAAATCATCTCGACTGCAAGAATTCCTCCAGTGTTTTATTCTTTAATGCTTATTAATAGAGACAATACTAAACCCAAAAGGAAGCTAGCAATATCCTGTTCATTTTCTTTTTTGTTATAGCATGTATTTTTGTTTAGTAAACTCCATGTCAGATCTTCTAATTTAATTATTGAACTCACAATGTGAATAAACGTACAGACATGACTAATAGCATTCTCTTATAATTTCATTACAGGGTAATAGACATGTGGTTTTTAAAACTGATTTTTTTTCTTCTGTTACAGAGTGTTTATAATATAAATGAACTCTCACATCCTGCCTTCTTTTTCTCCTTACCCTCTTTTCATTTCTTTTTAGATTTGATTCATAGAAAAATGTGAGCGATGCGTGCCACTGATTTGGGTCATCTGCATGCAATTCAAAAGGAAAAGGTGATTTTTTTCATTGCCTGCCAAGTAAGTGGGAGAGGTGTAAGAAAGTGGATTTATGCATAAAACGCAAAACTCCAGATGAAAGAACGGACCTCTTTTATCATTGTGGAAAGAATCCATCTGCAATAATTACCAGTCAGACTGTCCGCACACTATGTTACTTCGTGACATCTGAGAACTGCTGCTCTTCTTGAACCAACAGCCGCTATATAGCAACCAGCATCAATCCTGAATGAAAAAATTGGCCCAATCGCTGGTGAATGGCACTCAGTAGGTTTCCCATTGAACTGTGCTGCGAAACAATGATGCACATTGGTAAATCACCGTGTGTGCCTTTCAGTTCTTATGCATATCCCATACTGGACAGCTTCCATTCACTCTGGCACCCACTGCAAACAAATGTAACTATGCATCAGAGATGAAAGTGAAAATGCATATGTTAAATCCCAAATGGAAGCAGAGGAGTGTAATATATACATAGTTGCTTAGCAACAAACATGTTTTGGCCACGGGAACGGTGACATCAGTCAGAGGAGCGAGAGGCAAGCTGCTCTGCCCTCCTTGTCTCTCTCCCCAGAAGCTTCACAAAGGTCTTTCCTTATTTCTTTCAAAGCAGAAGAGAGAGGGCTATCATAGACATTCGTTTATGCTATTAATGCAACAGGCTGTAGGACAATTGGACTTTTCTTTGAGCAGGGAAACTTGTTTTCATTCTGGGTGTCTGCTGTAATGGTGCATGCCCTCCTGTATAGCCAGGTGTTTTGATTCTCAATTTATGGTTCTCTGTGGAGTCCCTCTTAGCTGAAATGCTCAGATAGGAGAAATGAAGTGCTAATTCTGAAAATACAAACTGCTGGAATTAAAAAAATCTGTGGTGTCACTCACTGTTTTTGATGCTACTGTGCCTTTCACTTCAGCTCCCAGAAGCTTTTATTCTACTGTCATTTCATGTTCCTCTGGCTCTGTATTCTTTCAGAAAAGAAAGCGATGTTTATTTTCGTAAATCACACAGTATCTATGGCTAGTAGATAAGTATTTATTAATTCCTCCCATTTTAGATGGTCTGAATATCTCTTATCTCCTTTTCCCCTTCTCTCCCCTTCCTGCATTCTCTGGTGTGCGCACTGTTATGCCCTCTGCAATGGGAGGCAAAGGAGAGAGCTGGCAAGTCCTGGTTCAAGTTACACACACCCCTCCATGCAAGTGGCTCCTATTTACACAAATGTGAGCTCTGTGTGTAGCTGACACATAGTGTGCCCCATGCTTTCAGCAGTCTGCTTGCTCCACTGGACCATAGCATCTTTCACGTATAGAAATATTGCACATTCAGGTTCAAATTGATCTGCCGCCCTGGATTGCTGCAGATGCATCCCTGAATACATTATTTTTGAGTGTTTCCTTTTAATTTAAGGCAATGAATGTGCTTTGGTGGATCCCCAGTGGGGGGAAAGAACATTTCAGGCATGCACTTCTCTTTGCAAAGAGGGTTTTCTTGACAGTGTGAGAGATGTGTAGGAATACAAGATATATTGAAGAACTCAAATGAAATTAAAATCATGGATGAAAGCAGGGTTAAAGGACCATTATGGTAAAATAAGGCCTTTCTTTGCATTCATGGAGCTATTATGTAGATAGTGTTTTACTTGCTTCTCATTTTCTGTGATGGAGACCTTTTCATGTAGTAGCACATATCAAATTGACAAGGTATAACCAATAATATCTTGCACTTACTATCAGATTAATTGGGGAAGAAAGTGTGTCATTCTAAAAATATGGAGGAACTTGAGACGAGGTGTGGTGATGCCTCTGAGCAGACAAGGTAAATGAGGTCATTGTGGAAGGGTGGATCAAAACAGAAGGGAAGACAAAAAGGTTGTATGATAAAAGGCTGGAAAACAGGAACAAGTGTGATATTGATTCTTTCTGAAGAATCTTTTCTTCTCTTGAAACATCAAGAAAACGAATCAGGAGCTGGAAAGATATAGCTGATGTCCTGAAGAAGACATTGAGGTGAATTATTGTCTTCATTTTCTGTCTGTGACTTAAAGGAATTCTCCTAGCATGGCTTACAGCCCCAACAGGAGTACTGTGTAGCCTGATCCTACAGAAATCAAATTAACATATGGATCTGAAGTTTGTGGCTGGCTCCTCAGGAAGATAACAGGTGAAACTGGGATCACATGTGTGAATTCTGTGAAGTTGGCAGGTTGAACAATGAAATGATATTTATTGGCTGGGGATCAACCCAAGAAATTCTCCTAATATGCTGCTGTGCTTCCCCCCTGTAAGCTCTTCTTTTTTAATTTGTGAAATGAATGACTATATCAGCTGAAAAGATAATTAAACTAGCAACCAAAATAGATGTTTTAAAGGCCTGTTAGATTGCTAGTATTTTAAATGTGAATAATCAAAATTTTTAATGGTAATTGCTCTTATTGAGTAAAACAAGATTTTACAATTCACATTAATTACTGAACTCTAATTTATTTCCCGATGTATACATTTCAGTTGATATCTCTCTGACTCTACTCGTGAAACATTGACTGAATGCTTTGTCAAGTTTTGGCTTTCTGAGAAGTGTAATTTGTAATTTCCCTAATGGAATTATTGTCTTCTCTTATAGTTAACCACATAGATGGACAGGTAGTTTCTTTTTAAAAAAAGATATACCTCAGTGTTAAGCAAAGATTATGAATCTATCCATGCTTTTAATATTTGTGTTGTGAATCTCCAATCAGATGCAAAGTCTCTGTAAAAATATCTTGAAGGTTATTAATAACTTTGGCTTGTATTTTAGTCTGCCATGGACTTCCCTGAAAGGTGAGATAGAAATAGGAGGAATATGGTATTGGGAACCACATGAAGATTCACATCACAATATCTGTGACAAGTTCACATCCTAAGTAGTAAAGTTTGAGTTTGCAAAATCCAATAGTAAGAGGAAAGCTGGAATGGAAGCATGCAAGTTCTGCATGTCAGTAAGTTCTGCTGTATGATCCCTGGCTTTCCGTCACTCCATCTTTTAGATGGATGACATCTCTGCTCCACCTCATTGCATTTGTTTTCACATCTGCAGTAGACTCTGTAGGATCTGTGCGGACTGTACTTTCATGTCACTTTGATATTAGCAGCTGCACTGGTCCAGTAATGTGGTCGGATAACCTGGCTTTAAGTAAAACTTCTGAAACTGTTTCGCTATTCACACATGCCTCATCAAGACTCATTAAATGTATTATAGGAAAATTTATGAATACCTCAGACCCTGTTTAACCTCTTCCTCTCTTGGTAAGCTCATAGGCAAAGCTAAGGAAGCACAGTCTTGAGGAAACCTGCTGTAAGACCTGTGCTTTCCCAGTTGGAAAACCATACTTGGAGATCTGTTATCAATGAGACATTGTTCAAATGGAAATTTGCACCAAGCAGGATCCTGTGCTGTGGTCTGGTCTCACTGATTAGGGTCCGCAGTGTCCTGGGTGCAAGAACCACCTGTGTTCATTACATCCACAATGAACATGAGCCTGGGAAATCTGTAGGTACTTTGGAGGGTGGAACTGGAAATCAGATTGGAGAAATGATTGGAAAAAAAGTTATTCATAAGGGAGAGAAAGTAAAAGGTATTGTATATAAGAGGAAAAGTTATATGCAGAAATGCAGAATGGAGAGCAAACCATTTGATTCTAAAGAGAATAATAGAGAAGTTATGATGGGTTCAACCTGTACTTAAGCCTCCAACAAAAGGATGTTGTGAAAAAGAAAAACGTGTTACTGAGATTTTTTTTTTTATTGACTGTAACCTGGAAGACAGGTGTATGTGTCCTTCTAGCTTGCTCAGCATGGGCAATATTTGGGTATTACTTTCCAAAAAGCACATGCAGCAAAGGAGAGAATCCCAAGCTAAGTAGTCAGAACAGCTGATGGAAACTGGAAGGATGGGCTGTGTACTGTGTACAAAAGGGAGCAGCACAACAGTCTTAAAACATGTTAAAATCTGCTGCAAAGAGGAAAGAAATTAACTGTTTAAGACTTTTTCTTTGAATTGGTAAGAAAATATAGACTTAAATTACTCCAAGGAAAATTTAGGTTAGCCATTATAAAAGTCATAATTAAAGAACAGATCAGATTGCATTGGGAAAATGTGTGCATTTCCACTGCTGAAGGACTTAAAAAACTAGTTAAATAAACGTCTGTCAAAAATAGCATTGGTACAGCTGATTTTTGACCTCTTAAAATCTTTTTCAGCTCTGCTTTCTGTTATTTTCTCCAAATGGATTCTGCCACTTAGATGTTTGTTGGTAAAGCCAGCAATCAGAATAATAATGTAGAAGCAGAGCGCTGTAAACACAGAGGATCTGGTACGGTTTCTAGTCATGTCATTTAGCCTCTAGTGGAAAGTGCCAAGATATGTGCTTTGGAAGACTCATAGGGCACATAGCTGCATGTCAGCCTATTTCAATTAGTGTGTTGAAATGGCGGATTACACATCTCTATAAAAATTAAATTGGTCTCATCCCTGAAATTATAACAAGCCTGAGGATCCAATGGAAAAATCAGATCTTGAGCACCTCAGTTTCAGGGACCACTGAAATGCATCATACCACTGCCTCTGTGGCACCCCACTGCTGTTGCTTGTCCCCTCTGGATGTCCCCTCTCCCATGGTGTGGGAGTCACAGAGACAGGGATGTACTGATGCAGAGCAGTCCCTAATGGGCAGCTTTCTGCTCGGAGTGTGCTGGCTGATGAGATGTTGGTGAACCCTGGGAGCCTTAGTCCTGTAGTTTTCTGGAGATAGTCTTGCTTTCTTAAGTGCCTGTGTTCAGACTATTTAAATGTGGAGTTTAAATGGATTTTGAGTGTTTAATGATACAGCTGTCCCCTCTGCAATGTCTAGCTTGTGGTACACTCTAATACAGCATCCATTTACAATCATCATGTGCCCCAGCTAGGAGCTCAGGTGAGCTGATGGTTTGTAGTTTCCCTTGTGTGCTCTGGCAGTTCCCTTTGTTGAGCCCTCTCTTCTCCTTCAAATCCATTGGCTCATGCTACCAGTCAACACATATGCCTCCCCCATGCTCTGGGGAGATCTATCATGTTACATGCTGAGACTGGAAAATGTCTCAAATTTCCTTGTTTCTGCTTCATGCCAGTTAGTGGGGGCTGCCAGTGTCTCTGAAGCTGTTGGTCACCACTGTGGTCCCTTCTACCTGTTGTGTGCTGTATGTGGGTAGCAGCCCTGGGCAGAGGCAGAGGCTCAACCTGTTGTGTCTCCATCCCAGTGGCAGCCAAGCGGTGGTCTTTCCTGGTAGCCCCTCTGCAGGCTCTGCCCATGCTGAGGTTGCAGCAGTGGGTGAGCAGGTCGTGAACAGGCTCTGAAAGACACAGAACTACGTGCGGCTGTTCAGAGGGAGGCTGATCTCTGACAGATCTTCCTACCCCATGTTGGGTGGTGAGTAATCCTGAGGGGAAAGCAAATATGGAGCCGAGACCGGGCAGAGTTCAGGCAGCTTCCCTGGGGATGGAGGTTAGCCCTCTGTGTGTGGATCCATACTCTGTACATGAATGGAGTGACATTTCTGTCTCTCCAACATCTCCTCCAAAAACTGTGCTCCAGGATGTCTCACTCGTCGGATGTGGGTGGATCCGGCATTGCATTTCTTGTGGACCGAGGCACAGAGTTCTTGGGAAATGGTCTTGGGAGATATTATTTCCATAATTCTCATCCTCAGGGACGGAGGAAGGGGGAGGGGAAGATTTGTGAGGCTAGCTATTAGAAAAAGCAAAAATAAAAAAATTGCTGTCTCTGATGCTGCCTTCTTGAGCTTTAAAAGCACTGGTTTCTAGATGTCTATAAAAGTCTGTGGCATTACCATGCACTGGATTTGTTGCCTCAGCTTTTAATTCAATTCACAGGGTGACAGACATTGAAGGATGGGGGGACAACTCCAACAACTTCTACCAGCAGTCCTTAATCTGGGCCTGTGCCCTAGCACGCCGGCTCATCCCCTCCCTCTGCCTGCCCCCCTCCCCATCTCTCACAGCCCCTGTGGACCATGCCAGCCATCAGAAAAAATGTAAACAAAGTATTTTTGCACAATGCCAAAGTGACTGCAGCACATCAGGGAAGACAGACGCCTCTTGCTCCCACACCATGAAGATCTTCAGGTGTGGTTTTAGGTGACAAGTGGGAATCACAAAAGCTGGGTGCGCAGGTTAGCTGCTCTCCACTTATGCCCATGCTGCGTTTTGACTGACAGTCAAGAAAGAAAAAAGTAGACAGATATTTTAGGAGGTACAAAGGCAATAGCGGCAGCATGCCTGAGGTTCAGGGCATTTTCTGGACTGCACTGCTGCTGGAGTTCAGTTTTCAAGAGAGGAGAATTGGTGGGATGGCAACAGACTTAATTGCCCCCTGCCTGATATTTTTCTTTGCTTTGATTTGCTTCTTTTTCAGCAGGGGGGAGCATTTGGCACTGGTGCTTCTGAAAGGAAAGGCTCGGAGGCCCATCTTCTGGCCTGCATCAAAATAGTTTGTATTTTAAAAAATTTCCTGATAAATGAAACTTCTGCATTATTTAAGACAACATCAATGTGCATGAAACAAAATGAATTTTAAATGGAACTGTTTTGAAATGAAAATGTTCTTTTCAGATAAGGCCAGAATAAAATGCTTTGAAACTTTTCTGTTCTGTTTGGTGTAGAAAGTGCAGTGCTGCTGAAATAGACCTATTCCTTGAGGAGGTTTTTTTTTTTATTTTGAAAAAAGCAACTTTTTGTACCTGAAAATCATTGCCCAGCTCCAGTTAGAAGCCTAGCAGCCCCAGCATCTTGTGGTGGGAATTTTCTGAGGTGCATAAATCACTTGGGTAGTTATGAACACTTTACCCAGGACCAGATTTATCCTATTTAATGTCTTAAATATTGGTTGAACAACTCATATTAAATCGTATGTACTATAATTTTTTCCTGATCAATTCCATATTTATAACATTAATCATTTCTCTGCAGTTAATTAAGACAATTGATGGCTCTTAGGCTTCCTTAAGCTGATCTTTTAAATAAGTATATCAGACAAGATCTCCATTACCCAAATCAGACACTACCACAATAGCTATACAGAGGCCAAAGAGACAGGAGCACAGATCCAGAGAGTATCCACAGAGACCTGACAAACAAAAAAAAGTAATATTTCAAGCTTGTGTCTCAGAGGAATGGGGAAATAATAGCGATATAATCGAGGGAGTGTTTGTGGAGCCCTTATAGCTTAAAAACCTTTTGCCTCAGCCGCACTAATACTCTGAAACAAGGATGCTGATTATATGACCAATTGTTTAGCATGTGTTCCTAAACTGGTTTGTAATTACCAAATTAATCTCTCTGAGGTATTAAAAGCCTATTTGCACAATCTTTGTAAAACTAAAAGGGAAGCGAAGCACTTTACCTGTGTTGATACAGAGCCCGGCAAATAGCAACTATTTGTTTTTGTAGCTGTTGTGGCTCTGGGAACAAGTAAATATAAACAGCAGGAAACACAAATACAGAGGCAGTGCAATTGGAGGCTGTCAGGAAGCAGTATGGTGGCTTCAGGAGCTGAATTCGGCTTGAAATAAGCTTTGTCTCAGTATGCGTAAGAGGCTTTGGCACTGTATCAGACCTCTGGGGAAGCCACTCAGCAGGGTGGGGATTACTATAGTTTGTGCTTCCCAATTCACAGCAAACTTGCTTCCCTGTCATACTCGTGCATTAACTCTCTCTGTCCCACCTCGGTGCTTTTTGTGGGGATTTGTTTGCTTTCTAGCAAACAGCCTGACATCTGCTAGTTGAGAGTGGAGGAGAAAACCCCCCCAGCACACATGACTGAGTGACTGCAGAGCGCTTCTCCTCTACGCTGAGTGAGAGAGGCACAAAGATGGCTAATTTTGCCAGGCTGCATAATTCTCCTCCGCAATGGATGTGCTGTAGTTGCTTTGACAATACCATCTAAAATGCAAATGAATTATGCCTGCATATAATAGCCAGCAGTGCTGTGTAGACCTGCTGCTGGTATAAACTTCCTCCTAATGATTATTTTTCTCTCTGCGAACACATGGACTCCACTCTCCCTTTTGAGGTTTTGCAAGGGTTAATTTTCTCCTAGCTGTGGGAATATTTTGCGTTAGGAGAAACTCCATGGTTATTCCTAACACATGACTATCAAAGAGTCAGATTAGCTGAGGGGGAGGGGAAAGGCTCCTGAGTTTGCACTTCCTGTCTCTTAATAAAGCTGAGATTCCAGAAGTATTTAATATCATTGTGGTTTACATAGGAAATTGTCTGAACACTCCTAGTAAGTAACTGAATATATGGCTGCTATATTCAATACCATTTGTCCAAGATCGTTTTTCTTTCAGTTATGTTAGATATCTGGAAAATGTTGTAAAAGCAGGATCTCGTTACAGTGCACAGCTAAATGAGCAACTATAAAATACAGTTTAAAAAATTTAAATATCTAAAATGTATTGAGAAATGTGAGGTGCACCAGTACTAAAGAAACAACAGCAATTGTTTTATATGCACTGCTAAGGCAATAAAATGTGGATTCCTTATGTAGGTCCAAATGTAGCAGCTGGATTTGGCTTTATGAACCATGAAAAATAGTTCCCATCTGGAAGTTGATGTTGAATAAAGATGCAACAGTAAGGCTGCATCTTACATGTAACATTTATACATTTCCAACTCAATACAGCACTAGTATTGGAGAGGAAAGTGTGTGTGTGGGGAGATGGGAATATACAAATCAGAAGCCTCTGGCCAACATTTTTATGTGTATTCTCTAATTTAGAAGCTTCAGGTTTTGGCTGCTTTTTTTTTTTTTTTTTTTTTTTATGATAACCCTACTAATACTCAA
>JANZLQ010000089.1:27158484-27169890 GCA_026212715.1 Elanus axillaris
GTGGCTGCAAGCTGAAGCTGGCCCTTCGCTCTGCACCTGCACCCTGTCATGAGCAATGTTTGCAACATGCAAATCCCACATTTTCATATCCAAAGCCCCTAGTCATGAGGTGCCTAGGAGATCCTACTTCCTCTCAGAGAAAAACATGAAGGTCCAGTTTAGAGAGCTTTTTTGAAAAATCTAACCCCAGACAAAAGTCTATTAATTCTTAAAAGATTTTGTTAAATTCATGATGCCCCAAGGATTTTTAAACTTTAAATTGTACACAAGCATAGTCCATGCTAAAACCTTACACTGTAAATAAGGTTGTAAATTCTTATTAATAACATAAGGCAACAAAAAGCCAATAAAGGAATGAAGTTTGAACATTTTATTGGCTCTTTTTTCTTCCTTGAGCAAGAATTATTTCTAATGCAAGACGAAGTGTTAGAAGACGTGATGATCCCCTTTGGCTTTTGCCTAGAAGCTGTTGTGAGTTTTCTTTAACTGCGAGACTCTCATGGTGGCCCCAGTGCTGCAGTACATCTGGCTGAAAAGATTTCCTGTATTTTCCTAAAAGGGTGCTGTTATTGTTCCTGTTGCCCTGGCCATTTCCATGAGCCTTTAAAATGAACCCAGGTCCCCCACTGATGTTGCGAGGCAGACATTTTAAAGGTGGGGGGGAAACCTTAACATCAAAGTTAG
Source organism: Elanus axillaris (assembly GCA_026212715.1). Classification (NCBI taxonomy): domain Eukaryota; kingdom Metazoa; phylum Chordata; class Aves; order Accipitriformes; family Accipitridae; genus Elanus; species Elanus axillaris. The sequence goes on from JANZLQ010000089.1 coordinate 27,159,169, forward strand.
ATGTTGCAGGTATTCATAGTCATCAGACCATGGGAAACTTGAAGCGCCCTTAATCGACATTTACCATGCATTTGAAATAACGATGCACCCCGATGCTTGCAAACTGTATTCCTTTAACATAGGAAATAAGAACCACATATGTTTAATATATTAACATGTGCAACACTCACTTGGTACATGTGGCCCACTGATGTGATCATAGGCTTTCCTCAAGTTAGCTCTTCAAATCAGAAAGCAGTATCGCCCTTTCACCTCTTGATATCCTGAGATCCCACACCTACACTGCACTCCTGCTTATTCGGTAAGTCCCCTTCTGAGGAGGGCTCTGCAGGTTTGTCCCGGGAAGGTGTGTGGTTGCATTTCTACGCATGTGGGCACAAGGGAGGGCTAATCCCTTTGAGAGAAATTGTGCCACAGCCTAAAAAACTGCCACAGCCTTTTCCAAAGCTGAGCTGAATGTGTTTGACTTTAGCAGTCTGTTTTCTGTAGAGGGATCTTGGAGTTTCTGGCAGATACTCCTCAGGCCAGGACCCAGGAGGCTCCTCTGAATCTGTGAGTGAGAGCAGGGAAAACGTTCTCCCTTGCTCCTCGGAAAATGAGGAAAAGGCATCGTGTCTGCAGCTCCTTGGTTAAAAGCATCCTTAATGGTAAGATCTGATAGCATCATGAACACATTTCAGGGGGGAATCACACCTCCAAGTTCGATGTCGCAGCAGCGGCCAAGCCTCTGAAGGTGTGTGGGGGGTTAGGCTGCCTTTGCAGAACCGAGGCAGGAGCACGGGCAACTTCTGCCTGAGGGTGGGCGGTTGGGGCCTGGGCGGGCTGGCCTGTAGCGGAGGCAGAAGGCATCTTTGCGGCAGATTGGGGGCTGCAGAGAGGGAACAGGAAGGTCAGGAGGAGCCGGTGGGGTTTGATGAGGGGTCCATCAGGGGGGAGAGGCTCTCCCCATCCTGGATGGGCCATCTCCCCTCAGCCTATCCCTTTCCCGACCTGACCAACATCCCCGTCCACCAGCCCTCCTCTACCGTGGGGCTCTGCGCTGCAGCCCCTGCACCTACGTCCCCCCCTCCGGAACCTTGGGCTGGGAGGATGCGGGCAACCAGACTGCGAGGGGAGGGGGGGGCACTTCTGCCCCTTCTGCCTGCCAGGCAGTGGGCTACACATCCTCGCCCCCCCCCTCGGCCTGGCAGCAAGAGGAAGAGCAAAGGTTTTTTTTCCATAGCAATGGGCTTTTCAGAGTCCAGGAGCCAGTTTCTTTCTCCCTTGGCCTAAGCGGAGCGGATGATCAGACATTACCTACTTTGTCTATGCTTTGAGCTGTCTCTGGACTCAGTACAAAGACCATAAACATTCATTAACTCCCCTATCCAGCCTCCATGAAAAAAAAAGCACCTGAAGTAAGACTATAATGCTGGCTATGGCATACAGAGAGAGGTGACTGCCTCTCCACCGTATATTTACGTTTATTATTTGAGTTAGTTTTGTAATTAAAATAGCATTTAAAAAATTAAATATCTAGGCTTCCAAGTCCCAAATCTCTTTTTATCCTCAAACTTGCAAGGAAAAGAGACATTTTTGTGCGGAGGATATTTCTATTCCCAGTTGCGGAATCTCCAGCCTTTTCATTGTTTACTTCACGTGCATGCAAATGTAGGGATTGTGCAAGCCTTGGCAGGCGATGCTCTGGAAATTGTTCCCGCTGCTGAACAACTTAAGCAGCTAGGTTCCATGGCAATCCCTTCCAAAACTGCTGAATCTAGGCCAGGATTTAGGACAGACCTGTGTGGTGCTATTAGAAAGCATAGGTTGTATGCAGCTAGCCTGGGAGCTGGAGAGCAGAGAGCTACAGTCCTGCCTGTGTCCAGTGGCTTTAATAAAGAATCCCATTTATATTCATTACCGCAACCAAGTCCTGCCTCTAATCTATCGCAAGGGACACTACAGATATATTATTTCTTTGTAGTCTCAAAATGCTCAGATGGTTTTTAACCTTATTAAATCTAAACCCCTTAAATGTGCTTCTGAAGCAAAACTTTTAGCAATAAGCTTCCCAAAAAGTGCAAGATTTACGAAGCAGATTTATGGCTATATAGTGAGTTAAATAACATTTCTCTCAGCATATCGTCGCCAAAATTAGAGGAAATTCCCTACTTCAACTGAACAGGGAGCATTAGGAACATTTACTGTGCTGGTAAATCAGGTCTTTAGTGCTCCAAAAATGAAGACAGCAAAGTGTTAATCTACCTAGATGATTTTCTAATGGTTGTTGCATTTCAGGAAACAATAAAACTTTGTTTGAATTACAGAATGCTTCAAAGTCCTCAGGATTTCACATCTACGATATGGGAATAAAATTGGTCATAACTTCCCAGAGACAGTATCTCCATTTTCTAATAGAACCAAAACCCCAATTCTTTTAAAAGGTTAAACCACAATCACATGTATCATGGCCCCATGCACCTATATGATTGTTTCTAAGTGTGCAGGTACCATCTAGTTATTTACAAGTAAAGGATCAGCCTGGGTGTTTCAGAGCCACTGTGGTACATGGTATAGCACACATGGCATTTTATTTCACATGAAATAAGGCATACAGGTGCAGAAGGTATGGGTATTGATAAATCTAAAACTAAAAGAAATCAGATCAGGTTTTTTTTTAACAGAAAATGATGTAAATAATCACTAGGTGAATAAGAAGACTCAAAATGACTAAAATGATATGCTGCCAGCTTTTTGCTAAATTGTGTAATAACTAAGCAAACTTTTTGGTTACAGAAAAAATACTGTGTAGACTGGACTTTGATTTCTGCATTTGGTGTACAGTATGATAATGCAGATGTTTGTTCATTTTTCATCTACATTTTGGAGCCACATGTTTTCAGTCAAATTTTGGCGACTTATTTTCTGAGCTAAGTATGGTTTTTTGACTATTATTTTAGATAGGGCCAGCTGGAAACTAATTAAGGGGGGAACTGCCTAAAATCACCTCTGCACTTGCAGTACTTTGTTTTACAGTATCAGTAAAAGCAAAATTCTATGAGACAGTGTAGAATTAGAAGCCAATCAATGGAGAAAGAAACATGGCCTTAGAAATACCAGTGTTAGCATCTAAGAAACAGTGATTCCTCTTTTTGTATTCTAGGCAAAAAGAGTTCTAGAGTGGAGCCTTCTCCCAGCACCTGGGCCTGGGATAAGACATGTATATTCTGGCATTTTGGCTGACTACACCAGCTGAAAAATGAGCAAATCTACACTGTGAAATTCTGTAGCCAGACACAACAGAAAAGCAAAATTGTCTGTCTCTAGGCAGACTGGTACAAAATATAGTTGAGGGATATGTTTTCTCTAGACAGAGAAAGCAAAAGTTGGATGAGTGTTTTCTCCATCTGCCTATTTTCGATAATAGTGTTCAAAGTGACCAGGAAACACTTCAAAGTAACATACAAGTGTTCCTCTGCAGGCATTTATACATGTTTTAAGTACATGTTCCTAAATGGGTGCATACTGCATTTGTCTTGTGAAATGTATCACCTAACAATGCAATGCTACAGACAACAAAGTTTTCCATCTCATCAGTGGTATCCTCCACATACCAGTGACTGGCAATTCCAGGAGGAAAGGATTTCTATGAGTCACAGTGTTTTATAATATGAATCCATTTAAAGTGCATTATATTTGTAACTTTTATATTAAATGGAAATATATTAAATACAGAATGAACTAATGTTCAAATGGATTTATAATGTGCATTTATATAAATATGAAGTGTCTAAAAAAAATCATTTACAGAAACTGTGCCATTAGGTCTGGGTTTTTTTGTGGCCCTTTTATGTATTTTTAAAGCACTAGGTGTTAAAGTATCCACTCTTTAAATTGTATTCTGGCCTATAAGCTTTTAACTTGGAAATAGATCCATCTGCAGTGAGGTCTGTATTACTTGAGAGAGAATCTTGTTCTAAATATGTATTGCCTTCAAAGCAATAAATATCATCCTTGAAGTCTGGGTTTGTTGATACCTTGTCAAATACTTTGAAGAAGGAAGTCTCAGGGTGCATTTGCAAACTTGCCACTTGGCAGAAAAAGAGTTGTGAAGGCACAAAGTAATGTAGTATCAGGTTCTTGGTCTGGTTTCAGGTGATATCCCAAATATGTGATGGGTAAAACTGCTTTATTAGACCTGCGTTGCGATTAATTAGAGGAAAACTGAGGACGCTGATTCATGTGTGACTTGCACAAAATCCATGGGCATATCCAGCTGCTTTCAAGCAGAACTGACCTCTGGGGGGAAAAGCAGGGTGTATGTCTCCACTGCTCATCCCCAGAGACAGCTTTAGGCTGGTCCTGACTCCCTGCTGGCGGGGTGTGTGCTCCCCAGGAGCGCCTGGTGGCACCTCGGGCCAGAAAGCCCTGAAGGCACAGGCTCCGCTGCGCTGGAGGATTCCCTGCTGCCCGAGCCCTGCAGATACCAGTACCCGTCTTCTTTCCTATGTGGAAACTTAGGAAAGGCTTGAAATATTTCTGAAGGAATTCTGCCAGATATTCATGTATCTACATTTTCTGCTCACTCAAGGGGAGCAGTGGTAACCAACGTACTAAAAGTCTTCAAATGCTGACAAATACAATTTAGCTTTGAAGGCTGCCAGCAATTCTGTGGTAGTAAATCCCATTTGCAATCAAAGGGTGAGTCATTAGCCTTGACATTTGAGAAATGGAGATTACTATGAATTTATGAAAAAGGTTCCCTAAAATGTTTCCTTAGCAACTGCTGCTGAGGAGCCTGGGGCATCTCAGGTCCCTAGGCTCAGAAAAGCTGGCAGTGGTGGAGCAGACGGTTTCCTATCCTCTTGCTGTATGTAGTGCTGAGGGTTCGCTATCCCTTTCTGCTCAAGTCTCGGCTAAGCGAGGAAAAATGGTGTTTTCTTCAATTATCTTCAGTTATCTTTACTGACCTGGTTTAATGCAGCTGAAACTATTGCAATGTGCACAGCTTATTACGCAACAGGAGGTTGAACCGTAGTCTATACAGGGCTAGGGACAGTTTGGCCAATTCCAAACACAACCCAACAGAAGTCATACGACAGCTTATTATCACCATATCGAGCATAAAATTTTATTTTAAAAGGGTTTTTGTTAAAACAAAAAGAATTAAAGAAAGCTACTAATTTTCCATTCGTCTTCTGTTTCTGCAATGCTCTAAGTTCTCTACTCAACCTTTTCCTTACAGGCATAAGGGTTAAACATTCCCTTTTATGTTAAAAAGATGGAGTGATGAAGACCTTCCATCTATAGGGAAACCATAGAATATTTCTTGACCTGCAGTAAATTCACAGCCATTGCCAATGTTGTGTATATTATAACTCAGCCCATTAATTTAAGCTTAACATGGTTAATTTGGTTAAGTTGGAGAAAAATAGTTTTTTCTTAGTTTAAATAGGATCCTTGGCTGGCTGCCACATCAGCAAAGAAAAGTGAGACACCTCAACATGAGTGTGTGGGAAGGTGGAAAGGGAGGAGAGGGAAGGAGGGCACATGGAGAGGCCCGGGTGCTCCTTGGAATAGCAAAGGGGGTATTGGTTGGAGGCAGCAGGCACTGGGGGTTACACAGGAGGAATCTCTTGAGTGTACAGTAACAATCTCTGTGACTTATCTCAGTCAGGTAGGCTATAAAATCAGAGATAAATCCCAGGAGAAGCTGGATGGCTGCAAAGCCATGAAGGCATAATCTCATCTCATGACATCTCCATAGGCCAGAGAAGAAGATTTCTTCTGGACCTAGGGAACAGGTCTTAGTGAAGGAAAAGTGCAGCCACCTGCCTAGCACGTACCATATGTTTTCTTTTTGTTGTATTAAATTCATTCCTTTATTAAATGAAATTCTACTTTTCTGCTTCCAGCAGTCAATGTTCTATTTACGTGATTTCCTATGGTGGTAACATCTCATGATTTTCATGTATATGTGATTTTTTTGCTTCTAGATTTTCCAAATCTAAGTAAGACCATTAAAGTACATAACAGCTTGTAAGGGAAAGATATTACTGCTGGTGTAACCCACAATATAAATATGGGCACAAATCATACACATAATTCTTAACAATTCTACTGCAGAATATCTGCTGGGGAGTAGTTCCATTTCTTGACATTTTTACAAATAATGGAGAATATTAATGTTTTCAAATGAAAAGAAGGCCGCCTTTCTTTTCTCCTCTATCAAGTGAGACACTCCCCATCTTTCTATTGCTCCCATGCTGTATATCCACTGAGAATGGACTGTCATTCTGCAAACTCTCATGTATTTTACAGGGTCAACATTGCTATTCATCTCATGCAACTGCAGCCAATCTTGGCTGCCAGGTGAAACACGATGTTGAAACAGAGAAGCAGTCTCAAGGAAATACAAGCTCTTAAACCATGAATGGCTTTGTGGATCAAAAATGCCATTTTGAGTTACACCTGGAAATGGAGAGTGATGAAGCCTCTGGAGTGCGAGTGCAACCGCGGGAAGGAGGAGCAGTGCTGGAGCAGGCAGTCCCACCCTCGCCTGCCGAGTATTTTGCAGGTCTGCTCCGAGTGCATCGGTTATGATTGGGAGCAGCTGCAAGCTCAGCCCAGTGCAGCGCTCCCAATACGTTCCAGATGATGAATATGATGCAGACGTACTGGAAGAAAAATATATTTCTGGGTAGAAAAACAATTACTTCTCAAAGCAAGACAATGAAGCTGAACCGATGCTACATAGGCATAAAATAGAACAGAACTTTTGGGCAACGGCTTTAACTTCTAATAAATCACCCACCTGGAGATCCTTTTGCAGAATGAATTTGGATGTATCAGACCCAAAATATTTTCAGAGTTACATAGAGTTGAAAAATTATGCAGTTCACCCTTGATTTCTCCCCAAAGGGACAGATGCTTCGTTCTGTCACAGCCTCCGAATTTCACATTAGTAGAAAGGTGCCTTTGCCACTCCAAACAAAAGGTGGCCTGTTTCACGGAAGTTATGCAAAAATGCTTAGAAACACTACTTGATACAGTGGGTTTCATTGGCTGAATCTTCAGAGGAGACTTGAAGGAAATTTGCAAAAACATGTCAAAAGTTAAGTGGTGAAAATCAGCTTAAATGCCTAATTTTAATTTTATTTGTGCTCTTTGTTATTTCATTGTGGGGAGAGGGGAGAAGCTGTCTTTTTCTCCCTGTCCTTTCATTTTGTTGGGGAGAAAATGGATGTTGGTGAAAAGAAGAGAGCTCTGGCAGGGACTGGGAAGAGGTTGTTTATTCTGTTTTGTTTTCTTTAGAAAGGGGCAACTCTTCTAAAACTGGTGATGATCCAGTTAAAGGGGGACTGGGGGGGGCGGGAAGAGAAAAGAAAACTAATAATCAGCCTCTAAATGACAAGTTTCCTCTTGCACAAAAGAGCAACAGGAGGCAGTGCAGGCAGGGGGGCGGGGGGAGTCAGTGCCCAGGGGTAATGTCGCCAAAACAATGGAATGTGTGTAGCTTTTGCCACTCAAGAAGCTACTGCCCCAGTGCCTTCACTGATGGGCTGGAAGGATCAAACCTGACCCAATGCTGGGAAATGTCTGGTGCCACTTCTGGAGTCTTCCAAAGAGGAGGCAACGATTGACTGTGGGTAACACAAGCAAGAAGAGGAGGGCTGCAGGAGAAGCCGCCCCTGATTCTGAATGACAGTTATGAAAGAACAGCCTCAGCCGACTGGGCAGAGCCCTTGTCAGCAAGGTGGTTAAAGGTGTGGTTTAAAGTGACTTTAATTAAAGTTGGAGACTGCTTCGTAATGTCTACGCTTCTCTTGCATTTGGTTAACCGTCTGTTGGGAAACGCCACCCATGCTGGATAAACTGAAGAGAGTTGATTTTAAACTATTACGACTGTTCACACAGAAGTTCATTCTGGTTTAGACTAAATTGGTTTTAATTTAAATTCATGTAACTTCTGTGTAGACAAGGCCCATGGCTTGCCATTTTGCAGTGATGGTGCATTTATAGCATATGTGCTCCAAATGGACTATCATGCAAATTCCCTTGGCATTTACTCTAAGTCCAGTTCCAGCTGTCGATGGAGATGGAGGAGCAGAATGGACTGCTCACATGGCCTCCCATGTAATGCAGATTGGATCTATTGTCAGTCAGATGGACTGGTGGTGTGGGAGCAGTGTGAAGCCAGTTCTTTCACTACATGGTGTGTAAAGCAATGAGGCAGACAAAAGCTGGATTTAAATTAGGGAATATTTCTGCCAAATTTCATTCTCTGAAGCAGAGAAATAAAACATTTAATGCATCTGGCAATGTTTATTCTGTGCACAATGTTCTAGCTGATCATAAAAGAAAAGCTACGTGTGAACATTATCTAGAAACTTCATCATATTCTGAGGAGATGAGAGACTGTGATTCTGCCAGTCTGAAAAAGTATTTGACTGAGAAAGCGGATGCAGTTTGGCAAGAAAAGAAGACAACAAGAGAAAAAGAAAAAATAAGGTTCTTTTCCATTAGGTAGGAATTACCAGTTACAATCACAGCAAATTCTTGTCTGCCACAAAGGTTCCATTTTGAAAATCCTCAGTGTCCTCAATGTCCTGCTCAATGGCCAGTGGCTTCCCACTTTGACTTTTTGCTGTGTATTCAAAGGAAGGCAAGATCTGAATGGTTGGAAAATACACATGCTGCTCATGCAGTAACTACATGTGCACGAAAATAAAAGATTTTTTTGCCTGTGCACAGTGGGCATCTGTGCTGATAAGTGGGCAGTAACTCTCATTACATGCATATTGCCCCCTTGAAGATTTGGCCCTGAATTCTACTGGTGAAGTTCAACTCATATTTTCCATGACTTTTCCATGGTATCTTCTTGGCAGTTTGTGCTCGAATCATCCATTACCTTGACAGAAATAGAAGACAATGTTAAAAATAATCCAGAGGAATAATACTAGACCATTTTTAATTACAAATGATTGAAACAGCAAGTATCAACTAATGCAAATGAAAACGTAGTTGTGCAATCCAAGTAAGAAGAATGTCAAGAATAACTTTGTAACTAGATTTGGAAAAATAAACAATGCTTTCCTTTTTACATCATAAATGTGGTATAGGTAGTGAAAAATAACATTTTAAAAATGCTGTAACATGTTTTTATTTCCACTGGTTCAAAACAGTATTTGCTTCTTGAAATTAAATGGAATCCGATTGAGGTTCTGTCCTTTCATATCCTAGTCTGGTACAAGGTAATGCATTGACTACCCTATTGATATTGTAATTTTTCTAGTATACATAGAAATTCTTATATTGCAAGTCGCTGGGGCCCTTAATATTTCACAAATTGGGGATCATTAAGAATGTTTTCCATGTCAGAGCTATACTAATTGTGACTGTGTTGATGACATCCACCATTCTACTTAAATTGAAAATCGCTGCTTACTAAAGAAGTTGGACTCTGAGCTTAAGTCCTTGGTGACTGATTTGATTAGTCCATTTGAGTGAGAATAGGGCAACACAGGGGCTATGTTAATGGAACTTAAACAATAGGCCATCACTAATCAGAGACCTCAAGGTTGAAGTGAGGTTAATTGTTATGCGGGTGGTATTTGAAAAGAAGTGTTGACTGGTGTAATGCACTATGGGACTGTAGTATTTGAACATGCAGCCCTAAGGCCAGAGGTTTTGTTTAGTTTCCCAATGAAATTTAAAGCTACATTATGTACATCTCTAAACAACAGCCTATATGCTACTGCCTTTTGATACATCACAAGAGCAACTACTAATTGATAACAGAAATGAGCCCTCAGGCATGACATTCAGATCCAAATCTGGTACTGGATTTAAATCCCTTTCTAAAGTTGGTGAGGTGGGAATTGATTGAGTTTTGATTAAGCCCTTCATGAAATGCACATACAAGATTCAAATGACTGCCCCCACCCCCAAAAGTTTAGGAAATTCCAAATTCAGAGTTTCAGTTTAGTCCTAGAGTGCACATTTGGTGGAAACATATGAGCTGACAACTACAATGTCTTAATGAAAAAACATTTTGGTATAATTATGGAGAACTGTTATTGTTATTGCTGTGCAGACATGGATTTATATCTCAACATGAGTGCCATGAGTTTTAGCTAGTTTTCTGAGGAAATGCAGTTTCTATCAGTCTTTCATCCATCCAGAAACTGTGAACCTGTAGAGACAGAAGTCTCAAACTTTCTGTGTACTTTGTGAAAATAGCCTCATAGAGGACAGAGGTTATTGATATTAGTGATCCAACTGAAAGAGAGGCTGCAGACCTGGCAGAAATTACATATACTATATACATTACATTAGCCTGCACTTCAGTGCAATAGAAACAGATCTTGTAAACAGGACCAATACGTGCTTAGGCTCCTCACAACTCCATTTTATGTGGTTCACAGGATTTATTTTTAATTAAATAGTTTCGACCTCTGGGTTGAATGTCTCTGCTGCACATGTGATGTAAAACTTTCTGAAAGTAGCATTATTAGCTGTGCACTGGAAGACTGGCTGATGGTGCTGCCCTCCTTCTGGTTGTGACTCAAGTACCGCTTTGGTGCTGGAGCATGGTTTTAGGCTTAGTTTCTTCCAAAGGAATCTGGTTTGCAACCACAGACTAGTGGGTGAAACTCCTCTGGTGTGAATGTTTTCAAGGAAATGAATGAGAAGAGGAAGAAAACCAACCAAACTGGGGGTTTGGGGGGGGCACAGGGACCC
>JANZLQ010000089.1:27169990-27182375 GCA_026212715.1 Elanus axillaris
ACCATCTTCACAGAATAACAGAAGAATGAAATCACTCAGGAATAAATATGACTATTGTTTCTTCCAAAATGTGGAAAAGAATGACAAAGACAAGGGCACGAGATGTGGTATAGGTGGGAACAAGGGACTTTGTGACCCCTTCCTTCTCTTCCTATCAATCAGCCATTTTTTCAGAATCTGTTGCACAAATCCAGTCAGGAAGCCAAATTTTCCATTTCTGTGCATGTACAGTGGTATGGGAGGAGGGGCGGGGAGAACGTGCCGGCACACATAAAAATCTAGTATGAGCATGGGAAACATAAGGACATTTTAACACAATCACATATGGAATTTACAAGGTCCTAAGTCATGAATAAGCGCCTTATTCACAGGAAGCCAATATTTTGATGTATTCCCATGGCAGAAACAAAATGATGGGCAAGAAATGGATAGACACATAATACACACTCCAGTTGTCCTTTGCAGTCAGTGCCTTTCCCTAAAAAGAATCCTTTCTCTATTTTCATTTCTTCTATCTAAATAATCAGTCTTCCCAAGCATACCCAATGTTAGCAAAGTCTTTCCAATGTGATCAGAAGTGTTACTGGGTGCTGTAGCTAGAGCAGCTGGGGGCCTTACGAAAACCAGCAATTCAAAGTATTTTAGCATAGTATCCCCCACACCAAATGACTACTTAAATGAAAGTTTAATTGCAGCCCCTAGGGAAGGATGGAGGAAGGGTCAAACTGTTAGACACATGTGCTTTGTTCTTTGTAACAAAAGCCTTCAACTGTAAGTAAATGAACACTGAAAAATAAAATGAAATTGCATTTTGATGTTTTGGATATCTACTATATGGGAGCAGGGGCACACAACAGGAAGCAAAGAGCAAGTTAAAAAAAGCGGTTTGTTATCTATTGCACCATATTTATTTCCTTTAAAAATCCCAGCAGTGTGCAAACTACCTGCTTATATTATACTCTGGGCAAATTCAGGGCTAGGGTTAACCTAGCAGGGATTTGTTTTTTTGCCTGTTTATTACTGCAGCTATTGCAATGTTTCAAAAATTCACTTGTTTTGGGTAGTGAGTGTAAGCTCCACACTTCCACCAGGACAGAATGGGCTCAGAGCTGTACAGATGCAGAAATAGGGTCTTATCCTCAAAGAGCCAAATGTTCACAAAAGGGACTTGCAGCTGACAGGTCGTTGCAGACAGTGGTTTTCTCACTGAGCATCCAGCCCAGCCAAGCGTGTCCTACTGAAGAGTTGTCCCATTGAAGTCAAATGAGCGGATTCTCAAGTTCAAATGAGCTTGAAAAATTGCAAGGGAGATTTCTCACTGTGTGGAGGGACTTTCTTTCTGGGGGAAAAAAAAAAAATAAAGAGAGCAGAACTGCATCTCCTGCCTCCTGAAGACATGAAATCCTTCCCCCTCCTCCATAAGGCAGGTGGTAAGAGAAATGGGGAGGAAATGTATGTGACAGAACAGGTGGCTTGTTCTCAATGGGATTAAGTCTTCCAGGTCCACTTTTTGCTCTGAAAACAACCCTTCCTTTCCATTCACACAACCTCAGGATGAGTCTGTCTTCCTTCTCTCTGTTTTGCTAATTGGTAGCTGTGGATTATCATTCTAAATATTGTTAGCATTGGAATTTCCTCCGCACCTTCTCACTCTGCCCTTAAATCACTCATCTGATTTACAAGTCATGGGGAGATTCAGGAGGACTGAGATGAGCTTGGTTATCCAATCAATTGCCACCAATCGAACAGCTATGGAGATGCCAGTTACATCTGTTTGGAAAGTATTGTGAATTCCTCTCCCTCTATTTACGCAATTCCACTCTTTGGCTCTAAAGATGTATAAAACCAAGTGTTATCCATAGCAACTAATGGAATAAATAGACTTTCCCTGGAACTCAGAACTTTCTCAACTCTATAACATACAACAGCCCCAATGCCATAGCCTGAATTCAGAAAACCCTCTGTAAATAAGAAATTCCTATGGCTATCCTCCACAGGGCTCCCTTTTTTTAAGTGCAGAATGTGGGTTCTAAGTTTCTGTCTCACCACTTTTACTGTTGTTCCCTGACAATGAGTGAGGTACAAGCCATGTAGCATTGATTTGCACCGTGGCTGTTTCCACTGCAGCCCACGTAATTTCAGCCTTTAATCTCACTCAGCTTTCAGAGATGTGGATATCCATCTCTTCACCAGGAAAGGTCCTTGGAGCTATCAATTCACTGTCTAGATTCATCTCATTACACTGCATACTCCAGCCTCAGCCAGACTCCCACGGGATTCAGTGGGAGATCTGATAGTGCTGAAAAACTACATGGCTTGGCCCATGTGCTCCTGCTGGAAAGGGTGACAAGAGAGGCATTATATTTAAAATCCTTACATGAAAGAGGAGTGCTATAGTGCATATGACGCATGCCAAAAGTTGTGGTCCCCTTTCTACCTTATTTCTTCTGCAGAAAGCTTCAAAATAGATGTATTTAAATGTAACAGGCACCAGAGATTTGTTTAAGGATTTACTTTAATTTGAGGCTAATCAAAACTTTCAGTAGTGTTACATCTTTTAAAAAGTAACAGTAACTTAAGAAAAATCCTTCTGATTCACAGCCGAGCTCTCAGTTTCCTCAGCACACCATTCACCAGGGCATTGATTCATTGTCCAATGCCAGTAAAAGCTTTCAGATGTTTTAACTAATTAAATATAAAAATTATTCTCTCTGATCCAGATACACTTTGTGAGGCTGGTTTCAGCTAAATGTCTTATTTTTACACCACAATCAACACAAGCCCAGTAATGAAATAATTTTTAGCTGCTGAACTGTATTTGCTGTTACTTTCTTCTCTCTCATCCGTCTGTTTTTCCAGGTAATACAAACACCCTCACACTATACTAAGCAAGCCAAGTTTAAACCCTCCCCCAAAACTAGAGAGTGCACTCTATACAATGATTTAGGGTGTCCAAATCAGCCTTCAAAGATACCATTTATATCCCCGAATTGCAATCTGTAATTTAAACAAACCTTTCCCCGAGGTGAAGTAAACTCACACTGGACAGCAGACATTGCTAAACATGCCAGCTTGCCTGCTATATGGCCAAAGTGTTTATTCAACAGAAGCTTGGACGACAGCCACCACATCAATGTCACAGCCTCTCAGCACATGTGAAGAAAATACATGTGATACATAGCAAATTAGGTGTCCTGCTCTAGAAGGAGTGGAATGGGATTGATTTGCCACTTTTAGCAATGCTCTTTTACTGTCAGCTTGGCTTTGAGAAAAGCATTAAAGATTCTTGTCACAGATGTTTCTTTCATAAACTGTTGTGGGAGAATGACATTCTGCAAAAATGGTTTACTACTCTGCTTTCTTCTCCTGGGAAAACAAAGTGCGCTAGTCAGCCTAGCCAAATGGGCTCAAGGAACGCTCTTCAGTTATACTACAATAGCATTAAGGATCATGACATTTACAGAGCTGATCTTAGAAGCTCTCTTGGCAAATGTACAGTGTAGAGGTATTTATCCAAAGTGTGTGCCATTGATTTTTTTTTGTCTTGCATTAGTTCAGTAGGGTAAAACTGGCCGGTTGGGTGTTCAAAACAGAGAAGATAAAAAGGACTGAGCTTACACACCGTGTATGAAGTGAATGGTTCACACTGCATTTGAGTAATTAATCACCTTTAAACAAAACAAAACACAAAAAAAAAAGGAAAAGAAAAAAGAGGGAAAGCTACTACAGTAGTTAACATAGGAAGCTTCATTTGATTTTACTCTTAAGTTACTGGATTGCATAAAATGTAGCTGTGAGATGAAATCACTTTTTAGATCACAGAATAAGTCTTTGATCAAGGAAGCATATTTTTAATTGCTTACATCTAGCTGAGAGAGATGAGTGAAAGGAAAGACAATGAATCTATTATTTTTAGGTCATAAAATTTACTTGAAAACATTTTGAGAATGCAAATTTTCTTACTAAAAGTCAAAAGGTTTTGTATGAGTATTTGCTCTGCCGTAAAAAAGAGTTACTATAGCAACAGCAACATCATATAGAATCTATGACTTGTAAAGCACATTCTGGAGAGAACAACTTACCCACATGTCACATTAATTTTCATACTTTATATAATGTTAAAAAAGAAAAAAAAATCCTATAATGTCCAGGTTTTCCTCATTTTTCAATTTTTATTTTAAAGCAATGTTTTTTCCCTACATAGGCCTATATTTGCACAATAGTTTAAAATCTGAGTAAGATTTTGGTGTTTCAAATGCACCTTGTTGTCAGCTGCACAGCTGAGTTATAAACTAATTCCTGCTAGAATAAAACACCACTATGGAAGCCTGAAAAAAAATCTGTTTGCTATGATTATGAGCGGGGTAATTGCTTTGCAGAAAGGACCATCTCTTTGTGTTTGAACAGCTCCTAGCACAAATCTTGGCATGTGAGAGGGGGTCCTGGGCTGCCCAGAAATGCTGCTGCTGGGGAGGTGTCCATTGCTGGAGTGGGTGTGCAGAGAGGGGGGGCAGAGGTCTGCAGCTTCTCTGCTTCTCTTTTCCTAGGGCAGTGCTTAAATAAGATCATCATCATCTGTGCCGAAGTGCATGAAGCTTGATATATAAAGAGATGCTTTCTAAAACAGGAGTGCTTGTGAGGTCAGATTTTGTTTCAGGCAACAGCGAAGGAAAGCTGTGGTAACTGCAGGCCGAGCAGCAAGTAGGTAGGTGAGCACTTAGAGGTGGGGTGTTAATTAGTGCAGTGTTGTACAGGTGTTTGATGAGTTCATGAGACTTGGGTTTGCCAGTAGGACAGCCTAGCATACACACATTAAAAAAATGGTGAAGTGAAGGTGATTCTAAATTTACAAAAGTGACAAATTAATGGAAGTCACACTTTCCCTGCCCTGCCAGGTGTGAAATCCCAAAGGGACCTCACTGTACTCCAACTTCCAGCACTGTACAGGTCTCCATCACCAACTCTCTCAAAGAGTGTCTTTCTTTCTACAAGCTGATGTGGTTTGTTTTCTTTTCAAAGGTACTGCCCGGTGTCCTAGAAATAGGACAGTAATAGAAAGATTTTATTTAATTTGAAGCTGCAACCATGTGGTCCTGTCATTATGAACATACTTATACTGAAAATATATGTTTTAGTTTCTAAGCTGGCTTGATTCCCAGATTGCAATGTGGTAAGACTTTTGATTTGAGATATTAATCAAATGACAAGAATTTCATGCAAGATTTGCTTCCATAGAGGATCCATGTAATCTATATCTTTCTTTTCTACACCATTAATGTATTCAGGACTGCCTTTTCTTTCCTTCATCTAAATGTCAACAAGTCTGATTAAGTGTAAGCAAGAAAGCAGCGTTCCTTCTTCAGTAGTATCTCTGTGCAGAGGGGACTTCCCAGAGAAGACAGTGTCATCACTTTTATACAGACTGTTCCCCAAAATCAGCATCTCTGGAATTCTGTGGCAGCTCAAGACTGACTTTCTGACTGGGGGAATGATAATTACTTGGCTGCAGTCCACAAAATATACCCTTGGCCAAAGAATTCCCCAGTTCCACAGCCTGAAAATCACTCTATAACCACTCATGAAATAGTTTCAGTGCATGTTGACATAGCTCCTAGGGAGGAACAGCAAACAATAGCCTGCATCCTCCCCATGTCTGCACTGGGGAAGAAAGAGCAAAACGAGCGTGTTCATTACTCATGACACACGCACGCATGAGATAACAGCTGACAGTATCTGACAAGCTGCAGTCACAAGTACCCCACAGCACATTGATCGGGTTCGGCATGACTTTGCCGTGTGAGGACGGACACCACCGCTCGCTTGCCGGTGAGCTGGGTGCAACCTGGCATTGCACATGGCAAAGCTTTACCCCAGCACTGGGCACCTACGCCTGGGCTTTACCCCATCGCCTTAGCGTGTGGTATGGGATGTTTAATAAAATACTTCCCAATGAAGTGCTGAATGGTTAAAATATGTTACATGTGTTTCATGACGAAAAAAAAAAAAGAGAAAAAGATAAGACTAGAGGCTTGGTTACTAAGCAGATCTATCTGGTGACATGGTAGTTGTTAGGCTGGATTTCTCCATGAACATTGGGAGTAACACCAGCTCTAAAAACTAAGCAAGCAAAATGCTAACATACTGCTGTTGACAAACCTGGAAGGAACTGGATCACTATTCAGAAGTCTTTTTTCCTGCCACATTTTATGATTTTATATATAGTCTTCGCTTATCTATGTATTGCCATTTCCTCAAACAAACCTTCAGTGGGGCTGTCCATCTTAAAAAGTGCTTGAAATGATTTTGTTAAATTTGTGATATAACACAGACACTGTTCATCTGAAATACCTTTCCTGGTGCTGCTATTTTGACAGGAAACAAAAAAGGGAGAAAAATAGGTATTTAAAGGCTTTTGAATGATGGCATGACTGCAAATAGTGTGGGACAACCTAAAATAATCTCAGTAATAGTATCTTCTGCCTGGTTGCTTTTCTTTTATGAGTTTATTCCATATCACCATTTTGTCTTAAGATTTATATTTGGCTAGCACTTAACATAACACATGATGTTGATAGAAAATTTTGATTCTCTGTTTAGAAAAACGGGGACTAGTTTTAAATAGAGTAAAATGAATTCTGCAGAAACACTGAGTAGATCCACAGATGATGTAAATTGTCTTTAATGAAGTTCATAAACTTCAATTAAAGTCCCAAGTGGCTGTGTAGTTTGACTACATTCATCCCTCTTTTTGTTTCTGAATGCTTATTCAGGAAGGATTTTCCTTGAACGTAACATTCAGGAACAAATATTCTTTAGCTGAAGGCCCAAATTCTCACATATTTGCCTGAAGATCACTCCTTGTAACAAATTACTCACTATTAGACTTTCATTATTTATGAATTTTTTTAAATTTCCCTTCTTGCAGTCTGCCTACACAAACAGCAGAATGTGAATTTTAAAAAATACATGATGAAAAAGATACAAATACCTATGGGTTGAACTTTGAAAGCTATTCAGTCTTTTATATATTTACCGCTGACTCAGTGAAGAATAGGCTGGGGGTAAAATTGCCTGTGCATGAATTTTTTTCAAACAGAAAGAAAAAGGGATAAATACAGCTGATAAATTGTAAATTTGATAAATTGTGAATAATGTAAATGTACATGTTCCTCAACTGTATTATCTTCCTTGTTAATGTAACCAGATTTCAGGTTTTTGTGCCAGTATGTGCACCTTTTGCTTTCCATAAAGCATTACATGGCTGTTGAGTCTAATGGTAGCTGGAGAACCAACATAAACTCATAAAAGATAGACATCTATATTGTAATGAAAAGGTCCAACCAATTGATGAGTGGGCATAATGCCATTCAAACAGATGGGCCTTAGCATCAGCAGCCAAAACATCAAATAAGTCCATCAAATGGAGATGTTGAGGCTGGGTAGATTTCACAGCCAGGAACACTGAATGTTAAGACTGTGTAATTAGCAGAATATGACACTATTAAACCAGTTCTGGGCTGGATTAGTTCTGAAAAATCTAATAAATACCTTCCACATTATGGAAGGGAGAGCCTGAAAAGATGCCCGCCTTTACCAGGATATGACAGATGGAAGTCAGGATTTCCAAGATCGGGAGTTTGAGGTTTCCTTTTAAAGCAGATTCATAGCACAATGCTGTATTTAGGTATTTTCAAGGCTATATAAAGGCAAATCCTCGCTTGCCTAAAATGAATCACATGCTACTGCTGTGGAAGAGGCAGCTTTCCACAGGAAGGTCCCAGCTAAACAAGAGCAAAGCTCTTCCTCCTGGCTAGCATTTGCCAGGCAAAGTAGCATAGTGTCTGAACACAGCTTATAGTGATTAAAGGTTAATTTACTATCCATCATAATTTAGTCATCCAATAAGAGAGGAAAAATGAGAAAATGTGACTTTAACTAACTAACTTGTGAAAATTATATCTGATAAACCCTACAGGAATTCAAATTATATTTCAGTTCTGTAAACTTGCTGCCCCAGAAACTGAATTACTCTGCTTTCCTAACACAAACCAGATTTTTTTTTAATGAGATTAATGGGAAATGTGCATTGTTTATAATAACTCAGATTTCATAAATTAGCAGTGATCGTATTCTGGTTTCCATTTGCATGCTTAGTTTGTATCCCTCCCAGAGACACAGAGAAAACTACTGCTCAGATACTGGCCAAAATGGCAAAGAAAGAGATGCACAGTTGTTTTGCAAGCACCACCCTGCCAGGATTCTTTCTTGGAACGGGAGCTTTGAACGTTGTTTGTGGCATAAAAAGAGCTTTCCCGGAGAGACACTAGGAAGAACAGTCTGAATGATGCCTCCCTCTGCTGCACTGTGTATCGTCTAGCAACAAGTCCCAAGGCCTTAATGAGTGAGTTATAGTAAAACTCTACAGAAAATCACACGAGTGGTAAACTGAAGAGTGCTTTGAAGTAGAAATGTAGTGGCCAGAGAGTGTATTGGTCAAGCTGGAGGAACGAGAGCTGTGTGTGCAGTCACAGAACTTTGGCATTGTTGGAATAGCTCAGTCATGATGGCGGAGTTGTGTGGGCAGAGTGCTGTGATGGATGGACACAAGCTCTTCAGGAGAGGCAGGCAGAGGAGTCCAGGCCAGGGGTTTGCCTTAATGTGAAGCAATGTGTCAGGTGAATGGGTATCCTCTGTGGGATGGGCAACAGGTCGGGTTAGAATTTGAGGGTCAGGATGAGAAGAGAGGTCAGTGAGGGGGTCATCATGTTGGTAGTGCCTTGCAGACCACCCAGTCACGGTGAGGGGGTGGATGGAGCCTCCTTTAAACTACTCATGGAAGTCTCCGTATCCCAAACCCTGGTTCTTAGCAGGGGACTTCAAGCTTGATGACATCTACTGGAAGGCCAATGGTCAAACAGATTTCTGGAGGGTGTCAGGCGTAACTTGGTATAAGGAAAAAACTTTTTCACTCTGAGGACAGTTAACTGTTGGAACAGATTGACCAGACAGGTGGTGTGGTCCCTGGAGGTTTACAAGATGTGAATGGAGAAAAGCCTGAGCAACCTCATAGCTGACCCTGCTTTGAGCTGGGAGGTGGACTAGAGACCTCCTGCTCTCCCTTCTGGTTTGAATTATTCTGTGGTTCTAATTTTTATTGCATCAGTAAGGGAGGTTGAGCCCTGTCTGAGTGCGGTGGATTGTGTATTACAGCAAGGCTGAGACGAGGTTATGGCAGTCCATGAGCTCAGAGTACCACTGTGCTTGGCAGCTATCTTGCTGAATGACAGTCTGGCCAAGATAGCCAGGAAGAAAGACTTATGTCAGGCCTTGCTGCTGAGTTTGGAAGATGCACAATGGGTAAGATGGCACACAAATGTGAGTGCATGGCACAAGGGTATGAAAATGCATTCTGTACCTAACCAGGAGATCTGTGTGGTGCTACATGGAAAGGGAAGAGGTTTCAGGCACTCTGAGGCTTACAGCAGACCTCCTTTTCCCTCTACCACCAGTTCCTGTTAGAAAGTGGTTTTCTGGCCAGAAAGTGTAGCCAGACCAACAGATAAGACTTCAAGAGGCTTGTTGCAATGGATGCTTGTTCTGGCTGCCCAGAGAAGTTGCTGAAGGGTGAGGGATATGAGCTACAGTGAGAACTAAAAAGGCACCATCATTAAACACAACATCAAAAAAACAAAAAAGAAAAGAATTTGATTAATCTCTATGTTTTAATGCCTTCCTCTCCACCCCCAACATTTATGGATATCCTTAGTCATTTAATAGGCTTATAATGTCACCATGGGAAAGCAAGATGATAAAGCCACAGTGCACATTAATAGACCACTAATCACAAAGCAGCAAGAGTTTGGTTGACCTGGGGATATTCCAGCAAACGGTGAACATTTAAATTTTTCATTATTTGTATCGCGTTATGTTCTCATATAATTTTCAGAAGCAAAAGCCAAATCCTGGTCTGGCCCTAGATGACCTATTGAAAATGAATTAGCAAGGCTGCTCTCAAAGGCTGTTTACAACCTAAGGTGGGATGTGACAAAACCAAACCTAGCATGGTGCGGTCTTTATGGATTATGGCATGTTAATATCAGTTTTTCTAGAGACTGAAAGCTTAAGAAACCACAGAAAATATTTTATTTTTTTAATTTGCACTATTTTGTGGGTGGAGCTGAGGTGGTGATGGTTAAGCACTCCTAATTTTTTCATCCAATAAACCAATCTGAAACATCCCAATGAAAGCATAATGTCATTACTGTAACCATACTGATGGACACAACCTTTGCCTTTCTATTTCACAACCTACCCTAGGTGTAGTGATATTTTTATAACATAATGTTACGCAAATTTATCTTCTTAATAGCTGTAAAGCTTGATCCCATCCCTTGTAAGTTACACTAATCGCAAGGTTTCTTCAATAAATGTCTCAGCTGAGTTATGTGAAGTAGGCAGAATAAGGCAGAAGGCTAATTCATAGAAATTTGGAGAAAAGGGAAACTAATACTAAAAATACTAAATATATAACTTATTCAATGTTGCTTTAGCAAGTGTAGTTGGAACAACTTTGTTTTTTGGCAGGGTGACATATGTTTTAAACTGAAATGCTGGTAAAGCCAGCTTTTATTTTGAGTAATCAAGACACAACACTAAACCCCACAATTTCTATCTTCTCAAGATCTCAAACACACAGTTTGCAAAAGGTGGCTGAAGGTCTTCTCTGTTATACTGCCACATTTCTGTTGAAATCAGCAGTGGAACTGCTGTTTAAACACAGACTCTTTAATATCTGTTTATTAAAAGTTTATTGATTATTATAATTAATTCTAATTAATTAATTATTATTAACATTAAACTGTTTATTATCTGTTTATTAAACACAGACTGTTTAATATCTGGCTTGTAAAAAAGCCGCGCTGCCCTTCATTTTTTCATTTAAAAAAATACCCAGCTGCAGTATGTGAAGCATATTGTTTGTTGATCTTTGTGGGTCTGGGAGAATTACCTTACCAGTTATACTCATCTGATGATTTCTGTCTGTATTCCCGGGGTCCGCTCAAGGGTTAAAATCACTGTACCACTTTGGTTGCTTATCCCTGCCTTTGCCTTCCTATGGCTCACCTGCCTTGCCAAAACTTCTAATGACACAGTAACTTCTCCAGCACAAAGACCCCCTTCTGTAAATATTTAGCCACAAGCACACATAGCTGTTCTATCACTTCAAACTTTAACACAAAAAGCTCCTGGCTTGTATTAATGGACCTGTAACAAGCATGAAGTATTGTACAAGCAGAGAAACTGTTTTCTATGTCTCCTTCTTATTATTTCATTTGAGCTAAATAAGAATAGGGCTAGCAGATGAGTTATTCATATGAAGGTTGGAAGAAATATCACTTTTAGTTCCAGAACCCCTGCAGATATTCACGAATTTTACCAAAATATTTTTGTAGATTCCTATTGTTTTTTTTACTTAAAAATACAGCAGAACTGAATGAAATGGATAGGTCTCCTTCAAGAATAAAAAAAATTCAATTTCATTGCCCAGCATGTAATATTTTTCTGTGTGTTTCAAATATGCTGTAAAACTAGATCTCCATGTCTTTTTAATAGAGAAACTTAGCACTTTGAAAAATCACAGTCAAATATGAGAAGGCTGTTGATGATTCAGCTTTCTATAGTTATACTATTAGGATATTTTTCTACTTTCTTTGCATTGTTTTGTTTTCAGCAAGTTTTGCTTTAACTGCAGAGAAAATACAGGATTTCCAGTATTAACCCATGCTTTAAATCAAATATGGAATAAAAGCCATATATACAAGGATGTAGGTATATATGGCCGTTAAACAGATAAATCCCTTCTGCCTTATGTGGTCCAGAGCTTCAGGCCAGGATGACTTTACATTTCCTGTAAAGGTTATTTAGGGTCTACTAAAACTTTTATCTGAGATCTGATGTATCTCCTAACAGGAAACAGCAACAAGCAGGGAGAAAAACTCCTGAAATTATTGATTTCCTTTGTTGGATACTCCCCTATAAGAACACCCTGATAACACCTCGTCTAGCAGAATGCGCTGAGTCCACCAGTGGTCCATGTTAGGTTTCGCATTTGGACATTGTCCTAGGTCAGCTTGTTACAGCCTTTCTGTTTAAAGCACACTTTGTACACTAGTCTGAAGAGTGGGAAAACATGCTGTTCATATCATGAAACAGCAGCTGTTAAGTTTGAATATAGCTAGAATTAGTGATACCTTCAGGTCTAAGCCCATATAATAATGATGTACTATCTAGGTGTCCTGGTTTCAGCTGGGATAGAGTTAATTGTCTTCCTAGTAGCTGGTACAGTGTTGTGTTTTGAGTTCAGTATGAGAAGAATGTTGATAAC
>JANZLQ010000089.1:27182475-27264274 GCA_026212715.1 Elanus axillaris
ACAAGAAGTTGGCACAGGACACAGCCAGGGCAGCTGACCCAAACTGGCCAACGAGGTATTCCATACCATGGGATGTCTCAACCAGTATATAAACTGGGGGAGTGGGGGTGGGGATTGCCACTCAGGGACTAACTGGGTGTCGATCTGCAGGTGGTGAGCAACTGCACTGTGCACTGTTTGTACATTCCAATCCTTTTATTATTACTGTTGTCATTTCATTAGTGTTATCATTATCATTATTAGTTTCTTCTGTTCTATTAAACCGTTCTTATCTCAACCCATGAGTTTTAATTCTTTTCCCGATTTTCTCCCCCATCCCACTGGGTAGTGGGGGAGTAAGTGAGTGGCTGCGTGGTGCTTAGTTGCTGGCTGGGGTTAAACCATGACACTAGGGAAAACTGAGAGTAATCATACTTCTTTTTAAAATTTAAGCATTTTAGAAAGTAAAACCCATTTCAGTAAAAAAACTATGTTTCTACAACCATACTTAAAATTGTTTTCCTGAGTCTATGATTAGTTTTATTTAGCGGGAGACATCTATTATCTGCTGCTGCATTTTGATCTAAAACTTAGTAAGTGGCATTAAACAAAGAGCATCTGCCTTCACACTTCTCATGAAGTTTCTTTGAACATGAGCTCTGTGCTTGCAAGGGGTAAAGATGACATTCACTGTATTTTCTATGCAAGTCAAAAAGACTCACTTCAAAACATAGTCCTTCATGCAGCCATGTCCTGTTAAAAAAAAGATATATCTTTTTTTGTTTTTGCGCTTTTGAAAGGGGTAGCTGAAGCAATTGCCTGGATGCTGAAGTCCTGCCTTAACTGAGGCCATGTAACAGTAAATACAAATCCCACCTCATTATCCACCCAGTGTTCTCAGAGCTAACAAAATATTATCCAGGAAAATGTGGGCAACCTTCAGACCCACTCTGTCCTTGGCTCGACTGTGCCTGCCAAGAAGAAAGGCAGCTCTTGCCAGCAGTGGTATGATAGGCCCTTTGGGAAATGATCTGAGACTGCTGAACTTGTTTTCTTTTGCCTGTTCCACCCTGTACGACCATACCAAACCCTAGATTCTTAACTTGTCTGGCCTCTCAGTCCAACAGGGATTAAAGGACAAATAAGATGCTCTATTTCTTGTTTTTTGAGGTGAATCTTGTGGGTGCTTAGTTCAGAGTTTGTTTTACCTGAACAGCTGCTGATACTTAGCTGGCTTACTGGTTATTTTTTTTAGCAGTCTGCCTAAGCGTTTACTGTAGGCCATTTGTTTTCATTTTGGTGGGCTCTGGGCCACCTGCCCACCCCGGCTCGGACGGTGCTGGGCTCTCCGGCCCTGGATGTCTGAGCTGGCCTTCCTCTGCGAGCTGCCTGGTTGGCTTCGTGCTGCTTCGTGTAGGACTGCCTGGGCTTAGGACACTGACCAACCATCTGCTCCATCTCCCTCCATTGGCAGCTAATTTATTCAAATCTGAAGTAAGCCTTGTTTTGCTTATAGTTTCTCTTCCATTGTTTCTGTTTCTGCAGGGTATCTCCTCTCCTGCACTAATTATTACTAAGCATTCCTAAGCGATTGAGAAAATGGGAAGATGCTGCTCTTTCAGTGCCCAGTGAGAAGCAGAGGTGTGGTCCCACTGCTTTAAAGAGGAAACACACAGGACTTGTCCCGGATAACATCAGACATCTTGTACTCCCCCCACATCTCTGCTTCCTAGGGTGTCGTAGCTCCAAAAGAGAGAGTTTGGATTAGATTCCTATACTGGAATTCAATGCCAATAGGAAAAGGTCAATGGGATAAAAAAAACAAAAAAAAGGAGTCACGCTCCATATCATGGTTTTGTGGAGTTTAAAAGTCTGCTGATAACTTCTAAGATATAACAGTCTATGCTGCATTTTACTTAGTACCCTGCCAATTTTACAGAGAAAACCATACCACTGTGTAAACCTGGTGAAGCAGTGAACCTGCTCTTGATTCAAACTCACAGTCTATGAGCAGAGAGGTAATGACTCAGGGAGTATATGTACACATCGGTCCTTGACCTGTTCTGGATCAAATGACAACTCAACAGCATGAATTTTAAAGTAACTGGATGCCAGGTCTTGTATCTAGGACCAAAGATTTCCAGGATGGCAAACTCTGCCTTGGGAAGGCAGTGACAATGAGAGATCTGAGGCCCAGATAACCACCTCCCCATGACACTCAGTGCCATGTACCACAGCCGTGGCCTGAGGTATATAGGTCAAACTAAATGATTGCAATTCTCCCTTTTGTCTTAGGGTCTGTTAACCTGCTACTTGGAATATTATTCTGTTACTGAAATCAGAGGACATTAAACATTAGCAGCAAGGAATATAGAGAGGGGCCAGAGCTGTGAAATTTATATAGGAAAGAAAAAAAGAAATCTTCCAAGTTTTAGCTGAGATGCCTATATAATGAAGGACCATATATCTTTTACTGTACAGATCATCTTCCTTTTCTTCTAGCAATAAATTTCCAACATCTTACAGATACATAAACCCATACTGTATATATGTAAGGATTTGCTTCCTGGATACAATGCTTTGTTTTATCTACCACTGATCAAACTGTTGAGATTATGCAAAGCTCCACAAAGGTAGCATGGAAATATGAATGCCACATCCTGGACCTGAAATAGAGACTGAAGTCTTTTCTTCTTGGTCACTGTTTTCCTGCATTTTTTCTTCCCCACAGGAAGTGGGTTCACTTGAAGTAGGTATTTGTTAAAAGGCCTGATTTGAAAATTTGACTTCGGTGATAAATCAGGAGACAAAAGGAGGTTTTGAACAGAGGTGCTCAGCATTTTTGTTCATAGTTTGGACTATGCATGACTACACAGATCTTCCCTTCCCCTCCTTTTCGATCAGATCTTACTCTCTTAATGAGTGCTGCAACCACTTCCATTGCACTGCAGTACAACATAAGGAAGGCTCTGGATATATGTCTGTTTCCAGCTTCTAAAAAGAAACAACCATGACAAGGAAGTCTTTTTGTGGACAGACAGTGGCCCCAGACTGCAAACAGAGGAACGCTTTTACAGTACACATTTAGTTTTGTGTGTAAACTTTTCAAGACCATTTCAGACTAATAGTCTGAGCTGCATTACCTCGGAGGGTATTGTTGTTAAGACTTAACCCGCTCTGCTAATAAATTACAGTGATGTAGCAGCTTTTATGTCAAAGGATCCTGAAGCGCTTTACAAACTTTACAGTCCATACATGCATGAATCACTTCACCCACTATTGAAGTATGGCCAGCCCAGGGATGAATTGTGGCAGCTGTTTAACAGCACACAGCAGCACGACACAATGGGTTTAGGAGAGCAAAGACAACATGCTCTCCCAGCGCCAGTCCAAGTAATTCAGAGGGGCACTGGAGAACACCTTGGGAGAGAAACGGAGGGATTTCTCCCTCATGGGCCGGTGCAAGTGATTGTTACTTGACTTTAGTGTCTGGGGTTGGCTCTAGCCCTCTGCACAGACACATCTTGTACCAAACCTTTTGCAAGAAAGTCCTCCATCCTAAATAAAAAGTGACATGTCTGTAAACACATATGTAAGCATGTAAGGTCTTGAAGCAGTCAAGGAAATTTGGGTAGGTAGGGTTTTCCTACCCAAACTAGAGCTTATCAGGGTTTAGTGCTGCCTCAGTATGGAAAATACTAAAACTGTGCAGTCTTAGTTTAGGCTGGTTTTGCAATTGGGAAATTGAAGGAAAAACATCAGTTGCACTCACAGACCGTATCTGTACATCTCCTTGAACAGGACCCAGATCTTTAAAGAGTTAGATAGGAAATTAATTTATTTCCCACTCCCTTTCTGGTTACCAGCTGTCCTCCTAACATAAAATGATGGTCCCCATAAAGGCCTTCTGAAGAAACAAGTAATTTCCTGAATAAATCAAGTTATCCTTTCCTTCTTCCCTTTTTTCTCCTTTTCAGTGACTGGTATCTTTGGTGACAATCCTGAGCAGTCTTGTTACCAGCTGCTCTAATCTAGGGCTTTCGTCATTTCACCTTGATATTTCCTTCCTCATTGTTTCGCCTAAGTGCACAAAACAATGCCTATGAGTGCTGTCTGCAGGACTCACAGCAGAAGGAGAATTGTTTATGGTGACACACATCAAACTAAGGTTGGCTTCTTGCACAGAAATAGATTTATTTGTTCCTTGGAAAAATATCTTTGAGTTTTTAACTTCTGCAAAAGAGTGTGACTTCAAGAATTTATTGTTTCATTTGTCTATATAGATCCATGGAGACCAGTGAAAGTCCTTGTGAATGTGTGGGGTGAAAATAGTAGTGACTACTGACTTGTACAGAATTGTTTGCACTGCGTATTTATAGAGTTGCTAATTCTCCCTGCTTAATAATGTAATATTTGCATGATCAGAGACCCTAAATGTATAGTGTTATGAATTGATATCCAACAATTCACCGCAGAAATAGTAATTAAGAGGCATCTACCTTCACTCTCAGTGCCTAATTGTAAGCCCCCCCTTCTCCCATTGAGGTTTCTAATGGGATTGCTCATATGAGCATATGCTACTCACAGCCATAGAGCCGGATCCTTATAGCCCTGGAATAGACCGTTGTAAGGAGGAAGCAAATACTTGAGAGAAGAAAGTCCACTGATTTCTTTAAGCTGTGAATCAAGCCCACAAAGAGTTAAAAATAAATAAGCACCATAGAGCACTATCCTAATTGTTTTCTAAAGATTGCCAAAATTAATTCTAAAACAGAATTTCTAAACAGAATTTTACATATAAAATACTGTAGGTATTGAACCTAGTTTTTATGCATCAACTCTCTGCTGAACTGAATCTTTTGCTTGTAAATGCACTGAGCCTTAAAAGCAATTTCTGTCATGTCCTCCTTCATATTCCTATCTCTTTCATCACCATCCAAAAGGAAACACTTTAACTTCAGGCAATAAGAAGCTTTTAATTTAGATCTAAGTTTACATGATCTATCTCCATTACAGTGTAAAATGTAACCCCCCCAATTAAATAATATTTAAAAAATTAATTAGAACATTTCTGCTGTTTTGCCTGTTTTAAAATATATAATAAACTTCAATAAATTATATTCTGGGTCATATCAGCATCTTCTCAAGAAAATGAAGTTAAATCTTTGTAGTAACCAGCAGCTTAATTTTCATTAGGCTAGCTATTCGATAATTAGTCATGCACCATAAATCAAGTCCCCAAGTCTTCTCCAGGTTTCTTAATTGAAAATTATTGTTTCTTGGCTCTGTGGCTAAATGTGCAGCAAGTCTGAGGAGTGATAGATGCTGAATCTAGCACAAACAGTTTGAAACAGTCAGAACTTGATAGATCATTGCCCTGAAGGGGCTTGTAATGGTGGAGAGACTGTGAATTTCAAAATTAAAGGTTTGTTCCTAAAAATCACAAGTGTAAGAGCTAGCTGTAGTTTACCAAATATGTCCTAACCTTCAGCCAGTTTTCCTTTCATTGCTAGCTGGATTTCAGTTGTTTTTCTAGTGACAATTGTAATGAGTTTGTGTGAATATACTTGAAAAGTTAAAATGTTGGCTTGGAAAGACCCAAACCGAGATTATTTTTGCTCTCTTTTGTTGGTGGTCTTTTTCTGGTAAATCTCATTAACAAATATGGAAGTTGTTTTATTTTTGGCATTTTCAAATACTGAATGAAATGGTGGCAGTCATCTCAGAGCCAATATGAGAGAACAGATGGGCCTGCTACGCATGCCCCAGGTCATAAAATAATTTCAGATATGATGCAATTGTGGCTAAGTAAAAGACTTTTGCAAAGTCAGAAATATATTACTTCACTGAAAGAAGGGAGCCCTTTGTAATTTTTCTTTTGACAGCCTAGCAGTCTCTGCACAGAGCTCAGCTTGTGTTTGCCATTCTGTAGATAAGGACAGCCACAGGGTTTTCTGCCATTCATGGCTTGCTTCCTCATGATCTGGCGGCCAAGACCTGATGATGACCACAGCAGGAAACAGTGTGAAATGCTCCATAAATTTAAAAGCTGGAATCAATTGATGCTAAAAAACCGAGGCCTAAGATTTTTAGCTGAGAATTTCCAAACCACATTGGTAAAATCATTCTGAAAACCTTCTCACACCTTTCTACATTGAAGAACAAATGTAGGCTCGGAGCTGATTAGGGCATTTATGTCTTGTCAGGTACACTGAGACTTGCATTACAGTTATACCCAACATCACCCTCTGTAGCCCATGTCAAAACAAAGCAATGCATCAGCTTCATGGGCAGAGACCACAGCCCAAACCTCGCATGTAGGTCCTGAGCAGTGGCTGCTCAGGGTTCTTCTCCTGGGACACCCAGGGGGTGGCAGGACGAGGTGCTGAGCTGACGGGTGCAGCACACAGCAGATGCTCCATGTGGATGTCCTGTACGGATGGACTGTCATGCATTACAGATGTCTTTCCGCCGGCAAGGTTCATCTGCTTCCAAGATCAGCTTTGCACTGCCACTTCCAGGAATTTTGTTTGTGTGTAATAGCTTTATAGATGTGCTACTTGTATACATCCTAGGAGAAATTCCTAAAAAAAGACAGAGGTGTATGATGAGCAATAAAACTTTAAGGAGGGAAGGATTTAAAAGAGCACATTGTCAGCTGGGGGAGAGTTTATTAAAATGTTTAATCAAATGATTACTGTATTAGTGGACCAAGTTATTTTCAGGGGCCTGAAAGGACTGTGTGTAAACTTATTTTTGTAAAGATTTATTCTTGGAAGGGAAAGTCATTTGCCTAAGGGGTATATTGATTTCATTCAGCTGTCACCATCCTTTTGTAAGATGTTACAGACAGAAAGCCAAATTCAAGCCTAGATTTATTCAACATTATTTTGTTTTTGCATCGTCCAAAATCTAAAGATGGTGCTGCGATTACAAACGAGAATTGTTTTCTTGTCAATTGTTCCATTTTCACGACGGACTAGATCGCAGCACTGGCTGAGCGAGGAGCAGTAGAGGACGGGGTGAGAGCAGAAGATTAGGGAGTGAACTGTGCCTGAGTGCACATTTGAAGCCTTGCTCCAGGAGACCTAGCTCCCTCCTGGTGGGGAGCACTGGTAAGGGGCTTTGCACGACCCTCGTGGTGGGAAATGGAAGGGAGCCAAAGCCAGCAGAGACTGTGCTTTTCATAAGCAGTCCCTTCGCTCGCACACAGCATTGCAATGCAGAGTGCAAGCTTTATGTTGGGCTGCTTTCTGATACACAGAGATATAAACTGTAGCTCCCTAAAGCACGGGTTTTGTAGAGTCATAGATTACAAAGCTGGAAGAGACCATTCAGTGCAACTCCTGTGTAAAACAGACCATGGAACTTGCCTGGGTTAATTAACGAAGCTGATGTCTCAGTGGTGACGTAAAATTTCCACCAGTCCTGAGAGGTGCGAGCTCACTCTGAAGCCAGGAGCGCTTGCCTGGCCGTAGCTGTTCCTTAATCAGGACCATGCAGCTCGGTGGCTTCCTCCTTATGATCCTCCAGGGCTGGAGGCACTTTGTGCCCCTCTAGCCTGGCAGGAACAACTAAATATTTTATCTGAGGGATGGACAGATCAGGATTTACCCTATGAATACCTGGGCTGAGCCAAAAGTGTGGAGATCAGGATCCTGATTCCACTGGGGTTCATGAGAGATCCGGGGATTAGTTTTTACACCGAATCGTGGACAGAGTTTGTGGCTGCATTCCTTATGAAATAAAATCATGCAAGCTGTTTTTGTCAGATTTTCACTCAAAATTATAGAACTATCTATCACACCATCGGTTGTTCTTACCATGTTTCTTATTTGCATTTATGAAAACAATTTTTCTGGCTAGTGTGATTTACACCTGAGTTAAAACATTATAATGCTAGCATTTTCAGTTTTGTCCGGCTTTTAGAACTGGCACAAATAGATTCAAATTCAGAGCTGAAATGCCCCCTACTCTCCCATCCTTATTACACACACACACACACACACACACAAAAAAAAAAAAAAAGGAATGACTGGGGTTTAAGATTATATTTTAGTTGATTTTCAACTGCTATGAACATCTCCATGATACTAAAACTTCAGGAGTACCAATCACATTTTCTTAAGGCACAAAGTACAAACACCCTGTGTAATTTTTATTGTAGGGTTTTTTTTTTATTTTCAAAATTCAGTGTGTATATTCTACTTCACTGATATTTTATGCCACTACATGTAGATGAAAATAAGATCAAGTCTTTTAACTCCCTCATACCTCATCCCACAGTCAGAATCTGAGCTTGCATATGCAAAACAGAAAGGTGTGTGACTGAAATGGTAGGCCGACACAATTAAAATGAAAAAGGTCATAAAATACTGTAGCTGCTGTTCCTCACAAGGCGTGAACTCATCGTCACTGTGTACATCTAGGTAGAATTTCTTATTAGTGTAATATATACAATGTGAGCAGCAACTAGTGGATATATGAATTTGAACGGGGATGCATGCTCTATGTAAGGAAGAGGCAGTACTTACTCAAATGCTGTTAAAACTCCCTCATTTACAGCTCCTGGAGATGAAACATACAGCAGATTGCCTGTAACCATAGCAATTGGCTCCGACATGAAAGATCTCCAGCATAGAGGTAGTGGTAATGGCAGAAGCAGTGTGGAAGATAAAGGTGTACAGATAGAGGCAGTACCAGGTGGAAGTGAACTACTAAATAAGTGAAGACAAGGTGCCCTAGATGGATTTGGGCAGACATGTGAGTTTGATGGGAAGGTTTGGGCTGGTGAGGTGAGTTGAGGGGAAGGCTGAAAAGAAGGCAGAGGTTTTGGTGCTAGTCTGGTGTAGTGGACAAAATCAGAATAGGCCTGGCACAGGGTATGAGGGAGACTTTGCTGCTAGAAGCTGCTGCCTCTCAGTTTCTTGTCTTTCAGCAATGCAGGACAACAAGGATGGCTGGATTTCAAGGATCCTCATGAGTTAAAGTGTCCCACTTAGCTCATGGAAGGACTCCATGCAAGTTGTTAGCTCTTGGTGGTGAGTCATGGTGTCATTCCTGCTGTTGAGATGCAGCTTTCAGAAAGATGTGGATATTCAAAAACAGTGCCAGAGTTGCAGGCCTGCAGTTTTGTGATGTGATAGGAAAATCCCCAGAAAAAACCCCACTGGTAAGAGATAGGGAGGAAACAGTTCTGAAAATGTTCAATTGCCTTCAGTCATAAGCACTGGTATAAAAACAATCGGAGACATTTACTTTAATATTTTGCCTCATTTCTGTTTTCAGAGCTATTTTTTGCCAACATACAAAGGTTGTTACCTCTTACTATTTATGACAAAGTTAAAGGGAATCAGTTCTAAGAACCAAGGCCCTTATACAGTAACCCATAGAATCATGGATGTGATTAATTTTTATCTAATAATAATAATGATGATCAAACTTGCCTATAAGTCCCAGAGAAAAAGAATTCATTTGCAAGAAATGAACCATATCAATAAACCAGGGACTGCAGATCAGGAAAAGCTCATTGTCCAAACTCTTTAGCTTCATATATACAATTTACATCTATCCAAAATGAATTTATTAATTCATTTCAAGAAATGGGACCAAACCTCTAAGGACTTCTACGTGTTCAGGTCATTGCTGTTGTCATTTTTTTCATAAAGTCTTGTTGAGTTTTTACTGGAAAAAAAAATCTCAGTAAAAGGTCTTCAGTGTGATTATGGTCTCAATCTGTCCGATTAGGGATTACTTCATTTGAGCAACTGGAATTACACATGGGTAAGAGCACAGAGCGAGGAATCCAGCAGTGAAAGTCCCTGGTTGCAGCACTGTACTCCAGGGCTGACCCGGTTTCCTGAGGAAGAGGATCAGATCAGCTCCCACACCACAGCCTGTAAATTTACCACATTGTGCAGAATACATAACCCCCTTGGTCTCCCTCACACTGCCTTTCCACTACTTTTTCTTTGCTTATGAAAGTTATTTTTGGTCAGCCAGGCACTTCTTTACAGAAGGCGTAGTAAACGTAAGATTTATACAGCTATGTGTCATCTTTAAATCTACTCAACTCCCCGGGCAAAAAACGGGATCACAGCAGTGAACATTTTAATAAACAAGCAAGGATATTTTACAAAAAAAAGAAAGCGGGTATAAAAAAGATGTTCCAGTTCAACGCCTCCTATCTAGGCTGTAGAAATGAGGATGAGACTTGTGTACACTTTCCCATTTTGGAATATTTTCTGCCAGTGTTTGGTCCTGAATTAGAGCTGTAGATGATCAGCTCTAATTCGTTGTTTCACTCTTCTGATTTTGAAGCAATCAGAAGCTCGTGAAGCCAGCTGACTTTGCAAGATTTGGGGGCTAAAATCTGATTAAACAAGGTTCCTGGATATTACCCACCGTCAAATCACCGTTTCATTTTTTCAGCATATCTTTAGGAGCATATGATTGCCCTGAGATATCTGCTGAGAGGGAGATACTCTTTTATGTTTAAGGATTAGCTGGCACTGTTATTGCTAGTATCTGGCAAAGTTTCACTTTCTGCTATGATTTGTGTTTCTAAATTAAATTTGGTGTGATGCTAGCAGCTTGGGATAAGCACCAATTATAAGTTCTGATCAAAAAATAAACTAGAAATCTAAACTACAGTCTGGACTACCAGTTAAAGATTTGTTCCAAAGTTCATCTACACTTACAATGTACCTTGGCCCTAGGCTAGACAACACCACTTTGCAAATCTAGGTGGTCCTCAGATGCTTAGATTTTAATATCTGCTAACTATCGTTAACATTACTGATGAATTGGAGTGAGTCTTCGGTGATTGGGTCCAAGTCTGTGACCATCAACTGTCTAATTTGGTAATGGTAACTTCAGCAGAAGCAGAATCAAGACCAATAATTTCTCCCATATCAAATTTATGTACATTATAATGTAATGAAAATATTCCCCAAGGAGATTTCCTTTGCTGTGTATAGCACACAATACCAGTTGAACACATTTCTTACCCCTTTTTGTATTTTATCTACTGATATTACAGTGTCATTGGGAAATACTCTGCCTCATATAGGTACAAGGTGCCTTAAATGGTTTTTACTGCCTTGTAAAATGTAAATATTTATTTTATCTTAATTATTGCAAATCCTATACCAATCTTCCCCCTCCAATACTTTACTATAAAAATGCATTCTATCTGGAACATTATAAGCCAAACTAAAAGTTTTCATTTAAATACCATGAATCCAGACAGATCTGAAAGCTATTCAAATTCCTTTAAGGTGTTTAGGAAGCCAGTATTTAGAGATTAGGCATCCGCTGGAAGCTGTAGTCCTCTGGTAGAAGATGTAACTTCCAATAGGGAAAAAAGCCAAAGCTTTTCTGCAAGATACGGGTTACTTTTAAAATCTGTGGGGGCACCAATTTTCCAGTCTCAGGTCAAACTGTAGTCAACACTGATGTCAGCCCATGCAAGCACATATCAATAATGACAGTACGCCTCAACTGGCAGTGCTCTTACCTCTTGGCTAGAAGGTCACAAGTTTAAGTCTCCCACCAGGACTTGGGCTGATTCTTAATGCTGACACGGCAGTACAACGCCAGGGAGGTGTTGAACTGTTTGAGGTGCCGTCCTTCATGAGATGAGATGTTAATCCAAAATCCCTCTTGCCTGTCCCTGCTGCCTGTCTAGGCAATATCACCATGGCACTTTTGTGAAAAAAGGCTGGCTAAGCCTCCTTCCCAGCCAAAACTCCCTGTCACACGACAACAGGCTCGGCTGGCCAAGGCAGATCACAAGCCATTGTGTTATTGCACCACCATTACTGTATTTAGTTAAATACAATGGAAACATTGTCAAGCATTTTAGGATACACAGGATACGAAAGGCCTAATGCAAAAGCCAAAATCTAATGCAGTTTTCTAAATTCTATTGTTTATCATGTCTCTGTACACAGGCACACAAACAAATTATATGTATATTTAGAAAGTGGGGCTCTGTTAAAAATTACATTCAGCTTGCACCCATTCCATTTATATTATGTTGAGCAATTATAGTCCTTCCCTCAAACTGATTTTTTACCATTTTGAAATAAGAACTCTGCATTTAATATCAGACATTCTTTATTAAAGAACCATATTGTTTAGCTTGTCATGATATAGATTTGCTTTTCCATAAGTACATTAAGCATGGGAACTCAGGGGATATTTTCTTCAAAGCAAGTGGAAATTCTGGGAAGAAACGTGTTATAACAACTGTCTATGGTTAAAAACGAGAAATAGTAGAAAGCTTGGATATCCTCTGAGGAATAGGGTGCTGTATGTAGCATTGTGGAAATGCCATCTGAGGATGGTTATGGACTAAGAAGACTTCATGCTTTTTATTTTATTTTATTTTATTTTATTTTATTTTATTTTATTTTATTTTATTTTATTTTATTTTATTTATTATTTTCCCTGACACATTGGCTAAAACTAGACTGTTAAATGTTCATTTTATTTACAGTACACTATTGATAAATGCGTATGTGACCTAAACCTTAGGAACTCCATATAAAGAGTTAATATGGAAAAGGTTATAAGGTAGCTATGAGTTTGGGTGCAAATCAGAATAACGTAAGAATTTTCCTCCCCCCTCAAATTAGAAGCTCTATGATCTTCTGAAATCAAAGTATCTATTTAAAAAAAAATAAACTGGGGAGTAAAACTTCAAAATAATGTAATCCCCCCTTTTTTTAACCACTTTGCATAATATAAAGTGCTTAAACTCTTTTTGCAGCAGTCCTGCTGGCTTTCTGTTGCTTGATATTCTGACCATTTTTGAACCCTTGAACTCTGACAGAGAGGAGGGACTTGGAGAGGTTGTCATCTGATCTATGTAAGAAGGCAAAAGGAATAGCTTTCTCTTTAATAGCACTCTTTTCTGCTTAACAGTTGGTGGGAGATTAAAATGATCTAGGTGGATAAGGCAGGTTAAAGGTCAAGGGACACCACAAGTCCCCTTCTTCCCCACATGTCAAAATATAGACAGGTCGTTAGAAGTTAAAATTTTATGCCCCTTTTCCCAAATATTTCAGTCTATTTATGCACTGATTTTTATTGTAAATTCCAATTCTTGAGGGGGACTGGACCCCTACTAGGCTACTGTCCAGCCTGTATAGTCGTCAGGTGCTGACATTCTGAGTTTCAGCCATATTAATTGCTGGATAAAGGCTATAATCCCCTCTCTTTGAAGCCCAAGACTGATTTTTAGGCAGTACTTCAAAAGCAGCACACAACTGAAGAGGCATATTTCCTACCAGCACTGAATCAACATGATTTACTCTGTTTGCATTCGTCTACATACGCCTTGCATATTTGGCTGCATAGCAAAAAGGTGTGAGTTGGCTGTAATATAGTTTAAGGAGAGGTTTTTACTATTCTGAAGTTGATATATGACCTCATCTGAGTCATACTGTTCCAGATCTTTGCTTGAAGCATCATTAGGAAAGTATAAACTCCTATATCATGCTTTTGTTACCAGCGAAAAATCTTGCCTTACGTTGCTAGAATTTTTTTTTCCCTGCAACATCATATTAAAACTATAATTTAGAGCGAGGCTGATTCTTAAGCCATGAATAAATAAGGCCTGTGTTTTGAAAAAGCAAACCTTTTTCGAAACATGGCTTTTAATATCTTAAATACTGCAGCTTCTTAATTAAATGAAGCTGTGATCCAGCAGCAAATATCTATTATTAAGAATAAATAAACATACTGTTTAGCTTGTTTTTGGGAAAATGAAATGGGCTAAGAGGTCTTTTAATCGTAAATAAATTTCTAGCAACTGCAGAACTCATGGCTCAGTGTCGGTGTGTACTTCACTTCTGGCTGTGCCTCTTTTTGTGGTGGAGTGTACTTGGCTTCTGGCTGGCTGTCCGCAGAGCCGCACTATAGGGACTTTCTCATCCAGGATTTGCCAAGTATACTTAGTGTTATGTTTGAGAAAGATTAACAATATTTCAGATCAAAGGAGAATCCTGCTGCACGGTCTTACAAGATTGTCATTCACTCCCATTATGGCTCATTTGCACAAGATTTTCATGTAATATGAGCCATTGTTTTGATGGCAGTGATTTGACATAAAGACAGGGCCAAAATGCATCTCGGAGCCCCACTCCATCAGGCTAGGGGGTAGCCGGGGCGCAAAGAACTTGCCAATCATAAAATGCAACTTTGTCTCAGTTATATTAAAGCCTTTATCAGGTGGAAAACTTTTGAATGAGCATTGATTTGAGGAGAAAACCTAACAATGGCCATTTTTATTAGAGTGTAGGCGCTGTTTTAACTAGGCAAAGTTTTGCTTAATATGAAATGCAAACCTCACGTTTGGAGTAATTCTGGTCAGCCACATACTCTGATGGCTTGTTCGTTACTTTGAAATACTGAGTTTGTTTTAAGATGTTCCACAGAAGTTGGAGACCCCCACACCAGGAGTGACATATGAGAAATTTATTTCTCCCAATATTTATAGTTTAACCTAGTAGCTTCGTTTTAAGGATCAAATTTGCCATATGGATGCTTTGCAGACACTTTAAAATGCAGATGCATTTGACTGTAGTGCAAAGCAGTAATCAACAAAATGCATTAGAGAAGAAAAGTAATGTGTAGCAAATAATTTTCTTCTATTCCAGTCTTTCAAGTAATAACTTTTTAGGTAAGGTCAGATTTTATGGGTAAATAAGCATTAAGCTTAATAAAGTTGCTGGAGCAGTTTCTTAGTCTGATTTAAAGCCACAAGTTGGATCTGGACAAAGCCTGTTGCTTTGGCTTTAATACACCCTATTAGGCTTAGGTAGCACAGGAAATTCAGTGCAGGAGTTGATCCGGGATGTCTCAGGTCCAGTCCTGTACCTCCTGCTGAGGCCAAACTCCCACTGACTTTAGACAACGACTGCAGGATGCCCATTCTTTCCCGCCCAGCTACACACCTTAGGTACAATTATGCAAGTTAAACAGAAAAGTTCAGCTGCAACTGTAAGTTTCCTGGGTTTCTGGGGGTCTAAATCGTCATTAAGATTTTTTGCCTGTTTTTTTCTCACTGTTTTGAGGCATGGTAGTTCTTTTTCCAGCAGTGGGGGAACAAGAGAAAATTATTAAGAGTGTGAATGCATGAGAAGATGTAGCACATTACAATGGGATTTAGAAAACAATTTACTTCAAAGAACTAATGGTGTGTTTAAAGCTGTTGCTTATATGTGGGGATGTATAGTGCTAATACATACATACGTAAAGCTCTAAAGAAAAGTTATTGTGCAGAAGATTATTTTAAGATGTAAATGGTATGTTCCCCTTCCTTCTCTTTTGATGGGTATAGTTAGTTAATGCTTTGTTATGGACAAAACACCTGAAATAATTAGTTATAAACTGCAAAACATATTTGAGAGAGAAAGAAATGTTGAAGAATACCACCGCAGTGCTACGTTTCAAATTGTTTTCACACTTTGTACTGCAAGCTACACTTAACTACATCTGGTGCGCTTTTAAAACAAAAATAACTAAAATATCCTTATATGAAAATGTGTGATGGAAGAAACCTTGTGGCCACGTTATAAAGTCTTGGTAAATGGACTGTAAAGTGGAAACAGTGAAAAACATTTCACTTGGGTGACGAGAGCTGGCATCTCCCTTCTAGTCTGTCATGAAAAGGATTTATTTCAGGAAACTCATCACATACTGCGGAAGGTAGCATCTATATGTCAGCAATTCCACTGGCATTTCAGGGAAAACTTAAAATATAAACATTAAACTATTAGCTCAATGTTTTTCTCCCTCATCAGGAAATGCTTGCAAAATCCACGACCAACAGCGCCCTCTGCACCTGAAACCCCTCCGGTTAGCAAAGCCAGGCTTTACCACTTGCAAAAGGGAGCCTTTTAATTTCAATTACTGTTGTTTTCAGCTGCTGGGAGGTAGAGCTGCGGGAGTGGGGGAGGGGTGAGACTATTCCAATGTATTTTGAAGTGATATGTAACTTCCCGAGATTAGCCGATAGCTCCAGCACCCTTCGGTACAAAATTTACAGTAATACGTATTTCAAAATTACCTAGAACAAACAAGCACAAAATAGCAGTAAAGACGTTGTACTTTTGCATTCCCTTCAGCATAATTTAGATCCACAGTGTGTCGTTAACAGTGAAGCATATCACAGTCTGGAGTTTTGTTTTAGTACAGGTATTATTTTAATAATTTCTCACTCTTCAGC
Organism: Elanus axillaris; assembly: GCA_026212715.1. NCBI lineage: Eukaryota > Metazoa > Chordata > Aves > Accipitriformes > Accipitridae > Elanus > Elanus axillaris. Next base: position 27,198,692 of record JANZLQ010000089.1, read on the forward strand.
TATTAGATACAGAATCAGAACTATCTGGTTTTTTTAGTGCTTAAAGACATATTCTGGGGAGTTTCCAGAAACAAGTAGTAAAGCCAGGGACTGATGCATGACAGTATTTCAGGATTTGTTAGACAGAATGAAGCATTTTTAATTGGGGAGGTCTAAGAATTTTTGCAAGGCTCAAAATAGAATTCTGCAAGCAAGTAATTATTTTAAAAATGGATTAATTTGAAATTAGTGGTTTATGTTCCTACAATAATAGATGGAAGAAAACAGTACTGTGTGAAAAGTTCTTGCATAACATTTCTTGATAATCAGAAAGAATAAAAATTAATTTCTATTTGCTATTTATATAAGCAATTAGTGCAGCTGAGATGCTAATTAACCTCATAGTATTCTTCTCTTATTCCTGTAAAAAGCATAAGATGAGCTGTCCAAAAAAATCATAGCATAAACATAATATTTGTCTTAAATTAAATGCAGCAATTTTAAATATTGCCCACTGACAACTTATTTCTTCATACCAGAAGCAGTGAAATATCAGAGCTCTCATTATATTATATATCCATGAAGTATAGAAAAGTAGCAGGATACTTTGAAATTTTTTTTAAAATAGAGAACCTTTTTTCAGTTCTTTGATAGGTATAATTTAATTCTTCTTTGCGATTTCTCATCACTTCCTTAGTCAATAATTCCTTATCTTTAATACAAAAGTAGCTCCTAATAACAAGTTTTGTGTCTGAAATACGAGTTTTAAAAATGTTCAGGGTTATTTCTACATGGATTGCAGTTTATGGATTGAAAGAAAGAAATGAGTGAATTGCATGGGAACTATTATAAAGACTAATTTTATAAAATTAAAGTAGTAAAATTAACATCAAAGAGTGGTATTCTTTTGCTTTAATAGAATGGAAATAGAGCTAGATTTACAACATGATGTTGATGTAACAAAATATACTTTTAAAATTTACTCATTTAAGAAAGCCAAACTGTCTTTGTCACAGCAATTAAGGAGAAGTAGAAAGTCTAAAATCATATCGCTTCTGCATATCAACAACATACTTTTAAAGGAAATTCAAAGACATATCTGAACATTAATGTAAGCTTAGATTATTGATGTGAAAGGGCTTTAACAATCAGAAAACAATAGCTCTTTGTTTTATTTCTACTTTTAAGCAATTTAAGATGCTGCTTGGAAAGAGACGAAGTCTCACAGAATTTTCAAAGACAAAGCACTAATGGCTCTTAGTATCACTGTGTTCATTTTAAGAGCAAATTAAAAGAGTGAAAGAACGGTGCAAATAATTGTTTCATATGTTCTTTGCTTGTGACTGCTGTAATCATCCAGGCTGATTTACAAATGTAGACTTGAAGGTTTCTCAGCTTCCTGCAGTGTAGAAGACTGTTACTTTGGCACTCACACTCATGCCCTTGTAATCACCACTCAAAACTGTGCCCTGGTACTTCCAATTCCCAGTCTCTTGATTGAACACCTCATTCTGTGCTAACAAGGTGTCCAAGGTATTTGAACAGGGGCTGCAGTCAGAAAATTGTTAATGGTTTCACTCATTAAGAGTTGCTGCACTAGTTTTGGTAATTTGGTAACTGTCTAAATTGCAAGTTGATTTTTTCCTTCATTTTAAAGAATGATGCTAAAAATTGAGACCAGGAACACTAACAGCTACAAACCCCCAGAAGGGTGCTTAAATCACTGTATTTGTATTAAAGCAAAGAGTTTTCAGACCAGAAAGGGTATTATTTTATTTTTGAGGTTATGGTTTAAAATTATTGAGAAATGCAAAACCAAGTGTTAAATGGAAACCTAAAGACAGGAAATGTTTAAAAGAGGAATAGTAAACCATAAACCAGCCTGAAGATCTTAAGGAAATTATTTAGGAAGCAAAGCTGATGTTAAAATTACAAACTAAAAAGTCAGAAAGAACTCACCTTCGGCCTGGATGTACTTTTGGGCAATTGCGATGAAATTCTTTAATATAAAAGGATTTATAGCTGTAGGAAACTGTAGTATATGTACCTGAAAACAGGCCCTAGAAGTCTTAAATATTTTTTTGCTCTAGTGCAAACTAAGCAGAAAGTAAACCAAGATCAGCGGGCCTGATCCTGCAATCCATACTCAAATAAGAATCTTTTACTTTTTCACTTGTCTATCTTGCACAAGTGCAGCATTTAGGAAGAAATGTATCCCCTGAAAAAAAAGCAATGAAGAATGATTAAAATCCATTAAAAAATAGCAGGTAAGGGATTTTTCTAGTTGTATCCTCCCTGTCATCTGGGATCACTGAGTTACTTTCTTGAGCTATGGAATATTAAAGCAGGGAGTAAGTTCTGTTTTCAGACAACAATCTACACCTGAAGCAATTTCTCTGATTTCTCTGAAAGAAGAATTTTCCCCATGGAAATTTAATTTTTGGAGTGGAAAGAAAAAGTTTTTCTAAAAAAAGTTGGAAAAGAATGGTTTGCAGGTTTTTATTTAATCCACAAAAAGTTTAAGCCATCCCTAAAAACTTGCAATCTACTCATTTAAAAGGGGGAATAAAATTCAGTGAGTCACCCTATGCTGCATCTTTTGGCCAGGTTTTGTGGTTTTTCAATTACATATATCTATCTTTAAAAATGCTATTCTCTTTTCTGTGGCTGTAAAAGATGCACGCACAAATGAAGGGAAGCTATAAAGGAAACACTAACACTGGCCACACAGAAAGCACTGTCAAAAGCACACTATAAACAAACTGAGGAGAGATTTTTTTTTCTGTTGTTTTTCTTCCATTAATTATAAATATTCTTTGTAACTTTAGAAACCAAACTACTTTCTGGCAAAAGTGTGGGTAATATCCTTGTAGTAGGTGGTTTGAGCTTGTTCTTAACCGAACAAGCATACACTTCAATAAAAATCATATAGGAAAATGTAAAAATAGTATTGTAAATATTTTGCCAGATCTGAAATATGATATGATTTGACCTTCACAGAAATATTCTAACCAGCAGGCAATACTCATCTGATTTTGTTTGAGCAGAATCTCTCTCATGCAGCTCCTTTAACCAATGCTCTTTCATAAAGCTATGCTAGCCACATAATTTGTCTCTCAGTTGGCTGGGATATCTCTCCAAGGTACACAGATCTTTTTCACGATGGAAAAAAAAAGTGCAAGCAAAAGAGTGAAATGAAAACATTATTTAAAATGCCAGTGTAGTTTGCTTAGCAATATGCTGTGAGTAAACATGTAAAAGTGAGCTGTTGAACAGAACATACTTTTTGAACATGATAGGAGCACAGATCATCTTTGTGTTTTACATTCATTCCTATCTTTATTAAGATTCATACTTTTAAAACCTTTTTGGCATTTGTGTTTAATGAAGAATGGAAATTATGTTGAAGTCTAGAAAGCAAAGGGCCTATAAGATGATCTCTGGGTACATTTTCTTTCATATAGCCATTTTACTCCTCTGACTGCAGTTGCAGAGAGACTGGGCAAATAATTTTTGGAAGGAAAGTCTGTTCGAGTTTTGATGTGTGATTGGTGTATTTCTGAACCAGACAGTGGAGAGTTTTTTCCTTTTAGTAGTTAAGTCATTCCTCTGGAACTGATTGTGAAGATAAAACCCCATCTGTATAAATTGAAAACTTTTTTTGAACTGGAAGTTGAATGCAGACCATGACTTTTCCATAGAAAAATTACAGAAATAATGGCCCCTGGCTGTGGAGACATTTTTTTGTTTTTCATGAATCAGGCACAAAGTTATTTAAATTAATTCTGGTCTCATCACCCTAATAGAATATCATTACCGATCTTTATAAAAAATATTAGAAATCAGCAGTGTGTGGATGTAATAGCAATAGCTATTTGACCAGCTTCCCCAAACAATTTTTTCTTTATTGAAAAGCAAGACTACTGATGACAATGCTCACTCATGATGCACATACTTTGTGCATTTCACACATTATCTTTTTATGTTAATTGCATGTATCAAAAGTACTAACTACTCTATTGCTTCACAATCAATAGAGGGTAATTTATTTACTGTCTTTTGAAAGCAGTCATTAAAGAAAAAATAATAAGAAACTTTCTTCATGAAAAAGAAACGCTGTAAATATTTCCATATAATTAAAACATACATGACAAGATACAAGTTTTGCCTCCCACACTGAGTCTATAGCTCTATATCACCTAAAGGGTTCTGCTCTTCTGACTGGGTCCACTATGTAATTTGTGCTCATGTATGTTTGCATGGGCTGCAAGGAAACAGATTTAATTTCTCCGTGACTGTGCTGCCTAACAGAATGCAGGATCTCAGGTACCACAGCTACAGCATGTTAAGTGTTAATACATACATAGATGTGGATATTTTACTAAGAGTTCCCTTCCCCCTCCTTGCCACTGACACATCTGTACTTCCCCGGTTCCTGTTCTGAATGTGTGGAATGTTCCTGAAAAGGGGACCCTTCTTCCCCTGAGTTTTCTGAATTGGTCCCATTGCCAGGGGAAGAGGAAGCTTGGGGTTGTGTGAACCAGTGGAACCATCCCAGATTTGGCACAGTCTCCAGTGGCCCTTTTCTGCCTACTAGTTAGCGTACATGGGCTTCCTATAAAGCTTATTGATTAGGTGAGGCAGACTTTGGTGGTCCAGGTGTATCCTGCCCTGTGCAAAGACATTGATCTAAGGTAAGGGCAGAATCTGCACTTTAAAGATGCTCCGAAATGGAAAAGGCTGGTGCCTTACCTTAACAATGAGTACAGCAGGTGAAAGATAGCCAGTGTGCCAACCTAGCACTGCCAAAATATAGGACTTTCTTTCTGACAGCCATCAGTTCTACAGAATTTTGTCACTGACCTAAGCAGAAAGAGAACTGAGGTCTTCCTCAGAGTCTCCACTCATCTGCTCATCCTACAGCTCAGCAGCATGCTCCTCCCAGCCAGCTCCGCCAGTGATGCATGTACTGAGAAGTGAGCACGTTTCCCAGCTGCCGGCACAAAGAAGGAGCAGGGACAATGGGACTGGGATGAAGGTGAGGATGAGAGGGCTTCTTGACACCAAGAGGAAGCACCTTTCAAACCTCCTCCATGCCTCCTCTGCAGCACAAGATAAAAAGGTCTGAGGAGGGTGCTGAGGAGGAGACTTTCAGTGGAGAGTAGTTGGTTCTAATGTGCCTAAGTGTAATCCTTAATAAGGAAGTATAATAGACATTTAGGTTCAGCATTATCCTCACTCTCGCTACACGGAGAGAGTAAATTGATAGCTCCAATCCTCTCTTTATTTCAATGTCAGGTTTCTCTGCACTTCCTGTCTTACTCATCACTTTGTATCTGATGGTTCATACACAACACCCAGCATGTGCTCTGTAAAAATGGATTGCACAAGATGACGTGGATTTAAATAGGTGCAGTGACTTTTTCAACCTTTGATGAGTTCTTCTTGGCTGTGTTCAAGACCTCCATTTTCCAGCTGGAGTTAATGGTGGTAAAGGAATTAGAGTTACCGAGGAAAAAATCTTACATGAGTCAGAATGCTATTCAAAGCTACCTGTGTTTTCCATGTTGGTTGTTTATCTCTAATAATGTTTTTTTTTTCTTTTTTTCTTGTAATATCAAAGATCTGTGCGTGATATTTCAACACAGGAGCACCTAGTCCATCAAGAGTATTCATCAAAACCTTTACAGCAACTTGCTGAGCCATGGCAATTTCTTTCATCCAGATCACAGTGACTAACAAGTTCAACATTATATATAAACAATGAATTACCCATATAGAACTGGAAAAACACCAGCTGGATAGATTGGAAATAGCCCAGTGCTGTCATGGTCCATTTTTCCCCATGTAGTTTTTAAATGATATACATTTTACACAGGTAAGGTCTTTCCCTATCCCTGATGAGCCCATTTTCAAATTTAAAAAAGAAAAAGAGCAGTAGGTCTTTTGGAAACTTTTGAGGAGTCAGGACCACTTCAGCATTACCGTCAGGTTTCATTGCTCGTCAGGTTGATGAGTATTAGTATAATGATTCATTCTAACCAGAGGAAATGAGGTTCAGAGTGGCATGGGCAGTGGTGTTGTCCAAGAGGACTCTGAAGTGGTTCAGGGATCTATATTCCTGTCCTCAGATCCCTACTCAGATCAGAGGTGCACCATTGCCTTTCTGAAGAATATCTACCAGAAGGGCCTAGGGCAAATGTTGTTCTGGAGGGAGTAAGGGGGTCAAGGATGTGTTTGGTATTGATGAATATGCTGACTGAAAATATGGGAGATTTTACTGATTTTCGTGGATGCTGCTAAAGGCAGTTTTATGGTCCCTCAGTTTTGTGCCTCAATTCCTAACATCAGTCTGTCCTAGTTTTAATAAGTATGTCTTTCTGGTGAAAAATGTGCCTCAGTTTCCTCTAATGTAGCAAACCAGAGCTTGATCATTAACTAAAGCTTCCTGCCTCCTCTTGGTTTTCCCAAAGTGCACTCAAACAAGCACAAGATCAGTGTTTGTACCTCTGTGCTGCTGTGTGCATGCCATGAGTCTTTGGACTTCCACAAAAAAGATAAGCTTGGGACTGGTCCTGGGAACAGGCAAAGAAGCAGTTGTATTGCGCTCTGCTGTGGAGAGCAAAGGAAGGGACATGGTGCTGGGGCATGCAGTACTGATGATGTGGAGAGCTGGGTCTGAGGAAGGGACAGGGTAGTTGCTGCCTCTGTCTTCTTAGCTGCTTTAGCATCAGCAGGTCCAGGAAGCCTCCTGGTCCATGTCCTCCCTCACTGCTCTCCTTCTCTGCTTTTGAACCTTTCCCTTTAAGTGGATGGAGCCCTGTTTATGTTGTTAAACTGCCTTGAACTGAACCTGCCTGTGCTCTTTATTGAGTGTGACCTAAAAGTCTTCAGTAAGCCTGAAATCTCACTGCTAAGATGCTGCATCATTTGCTTTGAATACATTGCCACCTTTTCACTTTCGTGCAGCACAGTTTGGGGAGGAGCACTGCCATGCCTCCAATGATGACTGTGTCTTCAAGGTCTAGATGAGCCCTAAGTGCTTGGAGTTCATTCCTGATGCATGACACAAAAGCTGCAGGGTTGGAGGTCATTAACCAAACATCAGTAGCTTCTAACACTGCATTACAGTGCTCCACATAAATAGCACAGAGGACAAAATCACCACTGTTTCTACTTAATTTCACAGTCTAAGAGGTCTCAGTGTTACATTTTTCCCTCTTGATAGTCCAAATTTTTGTTTAGTAAGTTTTACACCATCATTGCTAATTATACCCTGCTTCTCACCATGCCCTTGTGCTCTGCCTCTCTTAAATGTACACACCCTTCAAATTCTACTACTAGCTAGTCTATCTTTGGCCAACCTGTATGTAAGAATTTTTAAAAATCTATTTTTGCACTATTGTGAAATAAAATAACAGAAAACTTCTGTGAAATAATTTGTTTCTATCTGAAATCAATGATGGAGTTCCCAATTGTAGTTAGCTAAGATCTTTTGTTGACTTCCTCTTCTGGTAATATAAATTACATGTTTTTTCATCAGCAGATTCTTTTGTTGAGTATGGTTTTATATGTTATCAATGAAAGGAATAAAAAAGCAGACAATATCATTTAGGAAAAGTGTGACTACATGGGTACAGAAAGTGTTTGAATTTTTGCAATCTTGAGAAGAAATAAAGCTGGAATATATTTATTGGTGCATCCCAGGTAAACAATTTCTATTGTGATGTGTTCTCTCAGAGGCTGTACTATGGAAAATTGAGAATAATGGGCTGTGTCATGTCTTCAGTCCATGTGCAGAACTCACACTGATGTCAATAGGAACTCCCTTCACAAACTGAGGCCTATATATGACCCATATAGACACTACTAGATCTTTCCCATACATAACTACAAAATTAATGGAACATTGTAATCAATTTTGAGATCTAATGAAATAGACTGTGATTTAAATTGCAATTAAACAGAGAGATGTCAATAGGCACTGATGAGTTTCCACACGAAGACAGCAACATTCCTGCTACAAACTTAGAGCTTGTGAGGGATAATGGCTCATAGACTCTAAACCCACATTTACTCAGAGCTTTATTGATTAAACATCTCAGGAGCCTTAAACTTATGAGTTATATCTTTAGCTGTAAGATATTTGTACATCCAAGATTCAATTCATTCTGGAAAGATCACAGAATCCCATGTGATAAGGTTCAGAATTTCTTAGTTGCCTACATTAAAAAATAGGAAATTGTAACACTGTTAACTTACGCTTTTATAGTAGGAGGAGGTTGGAAGGTTGTAGAGTTCAGGTGATTCACAAAGGCATCTATTTAAAGTTCATACACTTAATGACGTTTCATGTGTCCATGACTTTTTAAATTATTTAATGTGAGAAACTATTCTGGGGTTGTGTTTGTGTGAGAAATGTCATGAATAAATGAGTGCCTGTGTATTTCACAGCACAGAGAGACCAAATTTCATTACAACAGTGTTTAAACTCTACAGCAGAACTTTTGAATCCCACAGTAATATTAATCTTCTAGTGCTCTGAAATATTTCATTCCCTGCTTCCTACCCTCATAAAAATACACACAGAGCTGTGGCTTATCTTTGAAATTACCCATTGACATAAAATATGAGGACTATTATTTTCAACTTTGTTTCAAGGAAGTGTTTTCCAGTATGCTTACTAGGCAGAAAAGTTCTGGTCTTTAGGCAGGAGCCCTGCCCAGAAGTCGACCTCCCTGCTCGCCCTTGCCCCACTGACCCGTGCATGCCAGGGGCTTGTGCATCAGCCTGTGCCTTCTGCCAGCCCCTGGCTGGCTGCTGTGAACTGACTTTTTCATCTCACCAAACTGTAGTTTATCCTCCTATTTTGTATACTTCTGCAAAATAATAGAGGCCATTATACGTTGTAATGTAATTCTCTCTTCCCTGGATAAGATGAGTGCTGGCCAGTAGGTTGGAGGCTCAAGGCGTCAGCAAATCCACAGGGTCCTGGAGACATGGAATTTCCCAGTGAAGGGAGGGCAGGGTTTCCTGGACTCCAGATGAATTAACTTGAGGAAGCCATTCCCCTCAGACTCTCTGCAGACTCTGGCAGAACCCAAAATTTCACTTGCTTTTGAGATTTTTTTTTTGTTTAATTATATGGACTAGACATTATATATGTTCTTTTTATAAAGTAAGATATGCTAGAGTGATATGACTACAAGTTGAAGTATGGAATACATTTCTCGTCACAGGACCACAACAATTATATATAAAAAAAACACATAGAAAAGCCCAAGAGAATTTAATATTAGTAACGTTACCATTGACTTTTTGAGAAGAAGTTTTGAGATTGACCAAATAATTGTGCATTGTTCTTTTTTTGATCCCTGCTGGTTTTTATTCGATGATACTGTGTCTTCTTTAGCAGCCATCTTGTCAGAAGGCTTATCTATCAGAAGGCTTGTCAGCTATTTTGTGATGTTGTCACCAAGCAGTGAGGCACTGGCACTGAGTAAAAATTACACAGGTCTCATTTACTCCACTGCAACACCTCCATTTAATATCCCACCTTAGCAGGGAGATGGATACTTTGCATCTGCATCACTCCTCTGTGCTGAAGTTTATCTCTAGGCAACATGTAAACACACTCCCTGGAAACTATTTAAGCCAGGAGCACATCTAAAAGCTGTTTTTTCTTATTGTTTCCTGACTTTCTGGACACTAACCAAGACCAGCAAATTCTTAAATCCTACAAATGATTTCAGCCATCTGTAAGTTATAAAAGAACTCTATTCAACCTCGAATACTTGAGCTGATTTCTGTTCCTATCGCGGGTTGCTGCGCTGTTGAGCCCTCTTTGGTCCGAAATAGGCTTTGGGGTTTCTTTCTTCCTTTGTCTGCTTTTTCAGCTTATACCTTCTCTATGAGAAAGGTCTTAGATGGCACGAAAGAGTCTCTGAGCTCACCATCCCCTGCTTTCCATGCACTGCATTTAGCGTAGTATATAAAACTTTGCTGGCGTAGTCTGGACACTGCTGTCCCAGTAAGGACTACAGGGAAAAAGCACCAGGAACTCGCTTTTATTGCTTAAATTTTCTTTCTTGACCCGTTCCCCCTGCCCCCCGAACAGACAGGTGATCTTTCATCTTACCTTTCTCCTTTGATCAAGGTGCAGTTGCCTGCATAATAAAACAAACTTTTGGTCTAGTAAACTGTGAAGCTTGACTTTGGAAGTTCTACTGATTTCTATTAAATGAAGCAACATTTCTTCCTCACCACAATTTTTTCCACAGTCAAGCTTGCTAAGAACAGTTTAAATCACGTTTTTCTGGACTGAAACTCTCAGTTCCCAGATTATTCTTCTTTTTACTCCTGTGAACATAGTGCTATACTGTATGTCAATTTGGTCTTGTTTGTGGGTTCATTTTCCCCTCCATTAAAACAGCTTTTCTCTCTTTTTTTTTTCCTTCTTGTGATATTGTTCAAAGGCTTCTTGTGATGCCTTGAAAAAAGTTATTGATTGTTAGATCATTTCTCTCATTCATTCAGATGTTTTCTGGTCCCCAGATGGAAACATCACAGCTGCTGCTCTGGAATTCACTATCGACTTTTGTCTCTGGATTATCAGAGCCCCGAGCAAAAGGGCCTGAATCCAGGCACCCTTTTTTCCTCTGTTGAGGCTTAAAGCTGTTATCCTTATAGCTCAAAGGAAGTTCCAGTGCCTGTATATGACCAGAGTCTGGAGCAGTAAGGTCCTATGATTGCTTTCTTTGAGCTATTTTTCTAGTGCTCCTTTTTTTAGTTTCTGTATAATTTTTTAGCTCTTCAGTAAGAACACCAGATATCACAGACTGGTCTGCTTTCCTGCCTCCCTCTGCTGTTGTTTTTTCTGTTCTGGTCATTTTTTGTAGGTTCGAGGTCTAGAATTGGCCTGAAAAATTAGTATTTTTCAAATTCAGCCTTTGCTGACCAGCAGTCATCTGCTCAGACAAAGAATAAAGTGGGAAGGATTGCTGTGTTTTAAATGCTTTTCCCCCAATCCCTCAAGGAAAGCCTTTTTTTTAAATTCAAAGGGTTCTTATGATTCAAAGAAAATGTTTATTCTACAGACTGTTTCCTTTCCATTAAAGTTTATTTATACCCCCCTGCTTGTCTGAGGGTATAATTATGAATGATCTAAGCTTGTACTGAAAATCCTAAATTAAAAAATACATCTGTTGCAAGGATTCTCACACCAGAAACCTTGAAAATGTTATCCTGTCTGTGTATCCATATATCTGTCTGTCTCTCTCTGTAGGTTTATGGCTATCCTTTATATGTTCCAGAAGAAAATGGGATTAGATCACTTGCTATATATTTTAACTGCTGTATACATTCATGAAAGGAATAAAACTCTGTGGAAATCTGAATATGTTTTATATTTATTTATATTCACCTTTCAATCACATTTTCACTTGTTAAAAACTGAGGGGATTGGACTGTACTGTTCTTTCCCTTCTTGATTAAGGAATAACCATAGGTGTAAGAAAACATTATTTAAATGGTAAAGGTTATGTTTAAAAAGAAAAGAGAACTATAGCATGAATGATATGAACTGTAATTGTTCATTCAAAAGCTAGGTGTTTTCCTGACAACAAAGTACAATTACTTTAGACCAACTTTTCAACATACCTCAGGAAGCATCAGTGAAACACATTTATTTTTAATTAAGGCCAACTCTGTCCCAACATTTGCTTTAAATATGAGGACCAAAGAGCATTAGAGAAGGACATTATTTCTTCATTCCTTTGAAGCTGCTGCCTCCTGATATGTAGCCCAAGGGAGGGCAACACCACACGGACAGTGGATTCATGGCAAAATCTCCACTTGGCAGAAGATATCCAGATAGCATTATTCTCAGTTGGATTTCACCTGATTAATAATCTTATTTTTCATTTTTTAAAACATTACAGTGAAATGAGTCCATTAAGATGCTGTAATGTTAATTAACATTGTCATAAGCTCTTTCATTTCACTTGCATGCATTTTTGAAAGGTACATTGTGGAAATGGTTCTTTTACCCTGCCATTTGCCTATATATCATTTCATGCTAGTACTAAAAGGTTAAATGTTATAATTTATGCTAATTTTAATTTTCCCTAGTGCCATAGGCAGTACAAATCAAGCAGCAGCAATTGATTATACATCACTGACAGTATAAAACAGAACAAACATACCGTTCTATCAATGAAAGGCCTGTGCCAGGTTAGTCATAGTTAGGTTGCTATGGCCTCCTGAGAACAGCAGTCAAAACCAAGCAATAATGATGATATGAATATTTATTTTGTGCATAGTTCTGGATCCAAGCCATTTTAATAAATAACTTTCCATGGTACTTTTGTGCCTCAAGAAGTGTGATGGAATGGCTTTTTGCCTCTTGAAGGATTTGGTGCAATAAATATAGAATATAAATTTGGGCTTTGGCTTCTCAGAGGAGGGACTGACGTTGTAGCGGTCAAGCAGAATTTCACCAAAGCATGTGCTTGTACAAGAATATGTAGGTTGCAGTTTCAGAAGAAGGGAGAACTGGCTTAGGCCATCAAAAGGCAGAAAGATTGCTCACAAACTTGGTATTATCTGGTGGCTAATTAGATCCCCTGTCACTATCACAAAGACTATCTTTGGAGTCAAGGAATGATAGTCAGGTTCTCAGATACAACTTTTCAAATAGCTGGATTAAACATCCATGTTGTTCATTTACACTGGTCTTAAACCCTTCCCTCCTCCCAGCACAGAGAAGGCAACACATCACCCTTGCTTAGACCTCTTCAGAGCATACCTTTGCTGTTTCTCTGTTCCTCCAAAACTAGAATTTTCTCCACAAAAGCAGCTTTGGGGTAGGATGAAGGCACTTATGTTCATGGATGAATGGCTCATTCCCTGCTCTGGAACCTACCTCATAATATAATGAAACAGAGGAGAGAAATGAGGTCACAGAAGTAGGAAGTATTGGGTAGCTACTGGTGTGTTAACAGCATCATGGGACAGTTGTTTAATTCGCATGAAAGACAGGCTGAGATGACTTAAAGGTCTTTGAGACAGAAGAAAATGCCATTTGCAGGCAAACAGAAGTGACCTCTGTGTCTGTTGGCAGTACAAAGAGACTCAGTATGGGCTGGAAAATATGCTGAAGTGTCTCAAGCTTTTCTGCTCCTAAGTGTCCCCCAACCTGGATATAACCCACTGTGAGCACCTTGCTAGAAAGATTGTTCGAAGGAATGAGCTGCAGAGAGGGTTGCTGGTACGTATAAGAGGACAGTCAATGCCACGTTGCTTATGGGAGAAGGAAATGGAGCATTGACAATGGGATTAGGGAATTATTGCCTGAGTGGAGGGCAAGTGGGTGACCTAGTGAGACAAACACAATTACATACTTACACAGATCACAGAAGATGGGAGGAAGATTCTTGCAACAAGGTAACAACAACTGAAAGGCAAATGTTCCAATAAAACTTTTTGAAAAATACTAGATAAATTTCAGTGTACAAATCCTGTTGACTTTTAGTTGGAAGGCAGTTTGGGTGGTTTCAGCACTCTAACTACAATAGCCATTCTTGCTGATTTTTATGTGTCCAAAACTTATTCAATGTTTGTACGATAAAGCTTAAAATAGAAAGAGGAATTTAGTTCGTCCACACATCAGCTTTGCATTAAAATGTTTTTAGTGAAGAGACGTGTTTGTGAATAAAGACGATGTAGTACTAAAAGATTAGAATACTCATTTTCAAATACAGTACTTTAATTTAAAGAAGACACCCTTAGTTTTTTCATGTAGCTACTGCTCTTTGACTCAGAATTTGTGAAACACGGACTGGTTACTTTAACCCAGATGGTTTCTTCCCCACACATAAAGATTGGTTACTTTAGCACAGATGTCTCTTTTTCTTCCATAAGGCATGTTAGAAGGAAAACAAAGATTCACATTTAAGCAATAAATAATAACAACTATCACCTCTATTGGCTTAGATATGTCCAAATCCAAAACCACAGCTAAAAGTTACTTTAAAGTGTGGTGGGCCACAACTTATAGTTCTTTCATTTTGCTTTCTTTTTAAAAGATTTGACTTTGTTGACATTTTTTACACTGTTTCAATTGATCTTTATTGAAAAAGAATAAGGATGGAGCGGACTGACAATTTTATTTGACAAATGATTAATATCTTTGCTTAGATCTGGCCTGAAGTGTAACCACAAAGTGTTTGATAAGGGAGGGATAAAATATGGTTTGCAGGCAGTTGAGAGTTTAAGGGACATAAAATGGCTGAATAGTAATCTTAAAAACACAAGGTAGAGAACCATGAGGCTGTGTTAGCACTGTACCAGTGCTCCTTCATCCTAGGGTCATTCTGACTTTTCTGACTGCTCTTGGCTCATGGTGGACAAGTCTCCCTTGGTACATGTGCAGAAAGGTCTCTTTATGAACAGGTATCCCCTTTTGTGCATAGGATAGTGGCTCAGCCTCATTTCCCAAAGTCTCCAGGCTAGTCTTGGAGCACCAAGTCTGGATCTGAGATCAGCACAAGGCTTTTGTGGCTTGCTTAGGGCCATTTGGGCTAGCCTGCTTTCCTTTGCCATAAGCAAGCTGTTCCCCCATTTCCCATCTAGCATGATGCCGTAATGGATTCCTTGCAACAGAAACTCCCCCATGGCTCCAGCTCTTTGCTTTTTCAAAAGGAGGGTGATCTAGCCCAAGCTAAGCTCAGGTGCAATTGAAAACAAAATTCTTCTATGATAAAAATTTTTCTCAGTCTTTTTAGCCCAGTCCAAATTTTGCTACTGCAGGGAAAAGTTGGTTGTAAGGATTTATTTAATTACTAATTTCTGTAAAACAAAAATTAATTCTGTTACTTGTGGTGATGTGTCATGCCAGGAATAACATTTAGCATGTATGGCTTAACACAATAGGCCATTTTTAAAGCACCTTTTCCTAAAATTTAATTTTAGATTTGGGACTATGGAGCATTTAACTTACCTTCAGGAGGATATTTTGAATAAAAATAACAAGAAACTGCCTTACTAGAATATCAGCCATGCTTGACTGATATTAACCATATGAAAAAATGTATGAGACACATAAACTTCACATAAGAACTACAGTTAAGCCCACTCATATTTTTCTTTTAAAATGGATGTCCAAACTTTAAAAGTCCGTATGTTATTCTTCTTAAGATCCAAATATATTTTTGGAGACTGAGTTCCTACTGTTTGCAGTAATGAACACCTCATGGATGGCAGGGGAAAAAAAAAATCAACTTTCCTTAATGCTACTGTTGGCCAAAGGGAAAGTGAAATATAATTTTGTAACAAGATATACTCTGTACTAGAACTGCATTTTTTTTCCCCATCCCTGTATGCAGACAGAAGTGTTTCAGGGAAGGCTTTCGCCTTCATCCCTGTTTTCTTCCTTTGTACCCCGGAGGTTTGCCCCAGAGCAAACCCCATGTGATCCAAGATGGCGCAAGGCTGAGGAAGCCACTGCAAGTAGCTGCTTTTTGCCTGAGCACCAGAGAGCAAGGACTGACTGAAGACAGTGACAAGGCTCTTCTCAACTTCACTGGCTGCTGGATGCTGCCCAAACAGTTGACCCAGCACATACTGCCTGGTAGAGCCCATCGAAACTGGGGGCAACGCACATAACCAGTCTAATACTGGTCTGACAGCCTCTCATAGCACAGCATACTGGCACCCCAGGATATACTCTGCCTCGTTAGCTGTCCTGTATTGTCTTCTGTAAATATAATGAGTAATACAAAAAGCATTTACTAATGAGGCTTAAAATTTTCCTTCAAATGATCATCTTGCATATTTACATGCTTGTGGTTTGCTGCCATTATATGCACCATTTTTTGGCCTATCTCCTTCATTCATGCTCTCTGGGAAACACGCTCCTTTGAGAGAACTGCAGATAATTTTGTTCCTTCCATTTTTGCAGGACGCTTTGCTAGTTGTGTGCCAGTTGTCTTAGAAACGCTAGTTTAATTGGCTGAGTAGTCAGTGGGGTTTTTAGAGCTGGGGGCTCTAAAACTGGCACGTGCATTTTGCATGTGTCCAAGGGTGAACGTAGTGCCCAAAGACAGACTGTTTTGAACCTCAGTGATCAGTGCGATACTCCCCCCAAAAGTCAGAGGTTACATTTCAAGGACCGGCTCTGTTCCTTGGGTTGCCGACCCCTGGAGATAGGAAGTCTGCTTGGAGCAAGGTCACAGCAGCACCAACCACCTGCCCATTGCCTGGTGCCAGGGGCTGGGAGCCAGGCGAGCCTGTGCCAAAAGTGCGGGAGGCAGGAGGGGAGCAGGAGGGGAGAGGCCCAGGCAGAGGCTGCTGCAGCCCTGCCCCTGGACAGCCTCCACTGGCAGCGATCCCGGGGAGCCAGGACGAGGTCTGCAGAGCACCTTTTGCCGTCGCTGGACTCCCCACAAGAGGCTGAGGGCATGAGAGCTGCCCCTCCCTGCGTGGGTGAACTTGCTCCTTCCAGGGGCCTGGCTGCAGCGGGGTATCTGACATATCGTAAGCACAGGCTTAAGTTCTTAAGGATTAAAGCAAAAGTTAGATAAGATTCTCCAAACAGCAGCAGAGGATGGAGCTAAAAGCCATCTGAACCTGCTGTGGCATGGCACAACTGGCTGGAAGGTGCTGAACAAGAAGCTGAAGGGGGTGACTTCCATCCTGGCTAGAGGTGACCATCAGCCAACCCAAGGGTAGGATACCTTCCTGCTCAGTATTCTGGGGACAAAACTGCGACCCAACACAGGAGCTGTTTCTGCTGCTTCTGCTCTTTTTGCAAGGGGCCGAGAAGGGAGAAGGACTTCACACTCTATGGCAAATAATACAAATGGAGTGCAAATATTGGAAGAATCAGCTTTAGCTGTAACAAATACAGATTATCTTAGAAATACCTAAAGGTCAAAGATTTCTTTTATCACTATACCCCATTTTTATTGATATGTAGTTGCTAAATCTTAATTATTTGATCTGAAGGGGTAATGCACATTCTGAATGAGACAACTAAGTACATATCATACAAAGGCAAGTTCCAGAAGAAATTGCCAGAGGAGTCATTCTTCAGAAATCCTCATTGTAAAATATTGCCTCTCAGATCATGAGACAACTGCAAGAGGCATTCATGACTTTATTTAAGAATAAGTTTCCTCAAGGAACTTTAACTTTCATTTAAGGTCTGGAAATCTGTATATCTGTAAGAAGTTATATGTAAAATGCATTTTACTCTTTGAAGCAGAAGGCTTTTAAGGGACTTAATTAATTCTGGTTTTAACATGGATGATGATATCCGTACATTAGTTTCATGTGCTCCAGGTGACGTACTGACTTTATTTAGGAGCATCTCAGCTTATGTGAGTCAAGATAGTTCTATAGATGTGCTGATATAACTCTGCTGAGATACCACACGCAGATTGCTTTTTTATGACTTTGAATATTTATTTGAAGTTTTCATTTCAAGAGATTTTGGTGGAGTCATTGTGCCTGATGAATATAGTTTTGTTGGTTTTTTTTTTTCCTGATGTAAAAGGGTTTGCTTCCCCCATCTGGCCATGTATCCATTGTGTCGATTTCTGCAACTCTGTTGCTCCAAAAAAAGCACATAGACTCATGTGGTTGAAGTAATCTGCCTCCCAGCCATCTATTGAAATAGCTTTAGTCGCCCAAATGCAAACCTACCCCATACTCTTTCATGTTCCATCCCCAAACCAGATTTTGCTGCCTGCCCTTTCCTAAAGCCATTCCCAGTTTAGACTTGTAATTCTCTTCTCTGCATTATTCTCTCTGGTTCCTCTCTACCCATGGTCTTTTCCATGGCCCCATGGATCTCTTGCTTTCACCAACCTGAAGCACTTCCCACAGCTCTTCCTAAGCGGCCAGTGAAAGCCATAAGGCACATCTGAGCACCAGCCCTGCCCTCAACACCTTATATTTGTAGCCACAGTATCTAAATGACCTTTAAACAAAGATTTTTCAGAAGAACTATAAAAGAATTTAAAAGGAAAGCAACAAAATAAATACATTTAGAGTTAATATCTCCAAGAGAAACATCTGTTTGTTCCTTTGAGTGACCAAAGGCAAACTCTTATACATGTTCAGAACATACTACGGATTAATGCACAAAGTTGCGAAAATGGACTTTAAGTTCAGTGTCCTTAATAATGGATCCCAATCCCAATTTATTGGTACTACTAATATAGCAACTTTTGTTTTATTAGAGAGGTAATAGCACTTCTTTAAAAAAAAAAATCTGTAGGTATATATTGCATTGCACTTTAGGCTGTCTATATCTTCAAATTTTAGAACCTTCAGTAGACAACCATTATCCTGAGAAGACTTTTCTCACAGGGAGTTCACTTGTGGGACTTCATTTATGTGGAACAGGGCCTTTATTAGGAGAAAAATTAGTAAGTTTCATTAAAGAATCAGAGAAAGACACATTGGAGTATGCAAGAGTATTAAATACAAGAGGTAGGAGACAGCACTGGTCAAAATGGTGCTGGGGTGCAGCAATAGGCTGGTGGGGTTACTTAAGGCCTGTTCCCACAGGCTTGGGAACATGGCCAGGCTGCACCCTGTCCTCTCTGGAGGAAAGAAAAAGCTACTCACTGCCCTCTTGCTTGGGAGAAAAGAAGAGGAAGAGCTAGCAGAAAGCTGCTGACTCTCCAGCTGGGTCCTCCATTTGGGCTACCAGGTAAGCCATGGAGGATAGCTGTAGTCACTGCCTCCTAGCAGAGGGCCTTAGGCTGCACATGAGGATAATTTCTTCTCACCTAGCGGGATGCATATGAAAACCTGGCCCCAGGGCTCAATCTGAATCAATGGGGGTTGGGAGATGGGGGGAGTGTTTAGAATATTTAAAAGAAATATTCAGTTACTGCAATTCAGCTTTTGCTTCTCGGAGTGAGTGTGTGGCCATGCACACACAAGCGTTTCACCTAAGAGAGATGTGTTTGTGTATTTTGTGAGTGTAAATGTCATTGCACAGTAAAGCAGTTGTGCTCCCTATATACTGCCTTTCTGTATACTTCAACAGTCTTTCACTCATCTAGACAGCAGTGCAATTTTGAACTTTCCCACGGTAGCAGTAACATCCACTACTCACATTTTGTGATATATTCAAAGCTTTCTTGATGAGCACACACATGATGCATCACAGACTGTGTATCACTATTCAGCATCCATCCCCTTCCCCATGGTACCTTGCCTTGGAGAGGGGAGATAAGTTCAGTACGATAACCACACAGGGAATGCAAACACTTGTTTAATGGATGTCACACAAAAACATAGTGTAGGTGAAAGTGTTCCACACTCCTGTGAGTAAAGAGAATGTGAATTGGAAAGAAACTTCCTTAACAGGATCAGTTTTCTGAAGTGTAAGTAGAAGCTCTAAACAAGATCTCCCTCATCCACAGGCAATGCTCCAGCACACAGATGAAGTGAGAGCTGCCATTCCTAATGCAGCAGTTAATGATTTGTTAATTAAATAGCATATTAGAATTTATTTATAAAATAGAAGGCATATTTTATAATATTTTTTCTCAGATAACAAATCTAGCTTATTGAAGTTATCCTTCTGTGATCATACAGAGGCAAGGAATATTGATTTTGGTGGGGTGTGGAGATGTAACCATCTGTTTTCCAAGCATGAATACTTTCAATTAATTTCCAATAAAGCCTAGAAAAGCCATCAAAAAATAGTCACTTTTGGCTCTTACAGGCAGCTTGGACTGGAGACATTTTAAAAACACACACAATTTCAAGGTGTTTTCCACTTGCTTTCCAAGCAGTTGGCCCTGTGACATTTGGCCATCCAAAAAAGGAGCATACTTTTGAATGGCCTCCTTGCACCATCTACAGGATTTGGTAGGACATTCTGAAGGTCATGATTTAAAAAACAGAAGAAAGTCCTTACCTCAGAAGCAGTGCCAACGCAGGCAGCAAGCAGAGAAGAAAGGTCCCTGTCCCAGTTGGGAAGTTAGGTGCAACGAAAAGGAAATTTCTGTGTATGAAACACATCTCCTTTAGTCCATAGCAAGAGGGATGCACCTGATTCTATTGTGTAGCCTGGAAATTGGGGAGCTACTAGGGGAAGACAGCAAAGATAGCAGAAACTACTCCTGCCTGCCTTAGAAAATGAACTGCACTGCTGCCAGACACCTTCTGTAACTCAAATCACTGTGAGTAATTTGGCACTGAGATTTGAACATAAAAATTTGGACCATCACAGAGAGATTTAAGAAAATTCCTTTGCACTTCCATTTTACAAATGCTCCATATTGCTTTTCCTATTTTTTAAGTTATTTTAATGTTTTCCTTCCCAGCAAGTGCTGTCATCTTGTATTTTATATCATTCTCCTACAGCGAGAGGTGCATCTTTGCAGTGGATAGCAGAGCAAAACAGCCTATGGAAGATGTAGGGTAATATAAAACTCTACAGCATATGCTGCTTCACCAGGGAAAGGAAGCTTGTCGCTTTACTCAATAAAAGACATAGAAATACCATGGGATTTTTTTCCCCTTCAATTGGGCCCCAAATGTTCTCATGCTATACTTGTAATGTGCATTACTAGCTGATTAGAAGTGACATCAATTAGTCACATGTCTGTGTTTCTGATGGAAATAAAAATGAGCTTCTGTACACAAAAATCTCAAATTCATCTCTACATTGCCTAGGGAATTTTTCTCCTGCAATATCAGTTATCGGTTTAATATAATATTGTTGACTTAACAATGATATATTTCAGGCTGAAGGCAGAAATGCCTTTTGCATTAATAAATTGTTTTGAGATGGGCTTAAAGAATATTTCATTATATAAGAGAGGCAGCTATAAAACCTATTTGGTGGTCCTTCAATCACTGCTACCTGTGGCCTATTTATGTGGATGGCATTCATCAGTGTGGCAGGAAATATTAAACAAGTGCTAGACAGTTATTAGTTCTCCTCAAGCAGAAGTCCTCATACCTCCTATTTCTATGCCATGGGAAAAATTCACTTGGTATTTTCTTTCTTGCAACTGTTCTGCTGTTCATAATTTGATGGAAAATTGATTAATCACACATTTAACTCAATGCAAGATCTTCTGCACTGTAATAAATTATGGCCATTAATCAATAAGTACAAAGTAATTCCAGGAGTCTGGAGACATGCTGGTTTCTAATAGAAAAACTTGTGCTTAGGCCTTCTTGCCAGTGACCACTTCATCTGAGGTATTTTGCACCTGCCTCAATCCAATTAGATGACATAATTAATGAATCTCAATGCAGTTGATAATTTGTTATACAAAGGAAAGAATGTTTTGGCACTTCTATTAAGTCCTGATGCACAAATCTTTGCAAAGGAGGGAATACTAGGAACCAAAGAGGGGAACCTACAACCTCCGCTATGACAGAGGAAATGTCTACTTATTCCAGGGCACTGAGTATGCAAATTCCACTGAACTTTAAATTTCACACATTTCCTTCTCTCATGTATAAAGGAAAACTAGCTGTGTGCAGAAGTCTTCCATGCCATCTTGTTTCTTTTATGACAAATTAAATGGTATGATTAGAGCAAGTATTCAGGAAGTGCTGTTTCCCAGGCAATCTAATCAATGTGTCCTTGGTCAAGTATCAGTTACAGTTTTACATATTGCAATCCATTTGCACCTGTTATATACAGCTAACATATAGACACTCAATAGATTTTAGTGAGAGAAAGAGTGTGAAGATAAAAAGAACCAGTCTGCTGCTAATTCTGTCACTAGGAGACGCCATGAGCAGATTTTATTTAGAGACTTTGAAAAACAATTAGCTGAGGATTATAGGACTAAAAGGCCTTTACTAGCTGTACCTGGAAAATACTTTGCCCATTTAATGCCTTCTAAGCTGTCATTGTGCTTGAACTTCAGTCCCAGTGATTAATGAAAAGCTGCAGGGCACAGCTAGAAGCTAAAGTCTCAATTATGAAAAAGCAGTAACTAGTTTAATGTGCTGATGCTTTTATACTTAAACTGACAGCTGTGAAAAATGGCAATATTTCCAATCATGCTTTAATAATTTATCATTAATTTATTGGCATGTCCAACACACTTTACTCCTACTGTTCTTTTTCTCCTTTCAGGCTCATGGCATTTCAACACTGAAGAGCAAAATCTGTTGCAAATCTCTAAGGACGAACGTCCTTATGGTGCCTGAGTGATTACTGTTCGCAGGCAGTCAGTGTTACCAAGTAGTCCACAGTTTATCGATGTAGATATGGTACGAACATTTTCGTGGGCTATGATATGTGAACATGTATCATTAGCTGCTGCTAAATCACTCTAAGTCCATCAACTTCAATGGAGTCAGACCAAATGAGAACATAGATGGCTTTGTGGGATTGGGGGCAGTTAGCCTCATGCAAGCAGTTCTCATTCGTCAGCCCAGCAAGCTCCCTGGATGGAGAGCAGGAGTGATTTAAGTGCTCTAAATCAAAAATTAAATTTGGGAAGTGTCCCTTTTGAAGAACGCAGGCAGAGTCTTACCTGCTATGAAGACTGTGGAAACATGTTTAATACTGAACAATTGAATTGGTGCAGCTAAGTCAATTTAAAACAGGTGAAGATCTACAATCCATTTATTTTTGAAATATTTTGAATTTTTTATTTCCTGTTTTGGTGCTCCCTGCTTACTCAGTTTCTCTTGATTTGGTGTATGAACAAAAGGAGAGGAACAAAGTCAAATAATACCTTGTTTCAGTACAATTTCCATGCTGTATTTAGTTTGTCATGGTTCATGGCTGTTCCCAGGTCTGCTATGGACTAGGCAAATACTCACAAAGACTAACAATTATGAATTTCAGAGTTCATTACTGCTTTTTTTTTTTTATTTGTAGCAGAAGTTAAACCTATTTTATTTTTCATCTGATACTCCTGTCATTTACAAAAGCTTAATCATCTAAGCAGGAGTGACTCCAAGCATTTTTTTTGGACACAAAACCTCAGTCTTGTTTGTGCTTTTGCATGCGTTTCTCTATGTAATGGCTGACACTGCCACTACACTGTCCTGGTGACACTCAGTTTCTGTTATTTGTTATTGGACCTGATAAGTCCTGAGCTTTTTTGCAAAGCTCATGTAGCCCTGATGGTAGCTGAGCTCTTTTTGACAGCCTGGCTGTGCTGATGGTTGCTAATTCCTGGACTGAAAAGCAGCCTGACCGAGCAGTGGGGAAAGTTATTCTGAACAGTTTGATGTAAACTATTACAAAACTGCCGGCTGGCTGTTCATGAACTGACTGAATAGAAGAAACATGGCTATGAGAGAATATTAATACCAATTGATGTGACATCTCTAATGGTCTAACAAGTATAACATATCGTATTGCCGGACTGTTCACAAAAAGCTGCAGTGCGTCCAATTTGAATTGATGTGATGGAAAGGACCTGTCAAATGGTTTGTTCCATAGGTTGAGAATTTGCTGTTTCCTATTAAAAGAAAAAAAAAAAGATATTTTTGCTTTTGCTTGTATTTGCATTTGGAATTTTTTGTTTGAAGTTTTGATCATTTTGATCATTCTTTCCCACGCAGACAGAGTTTATACTAATTAGTTAAGAGTTCAATTATTATCAAAAGGAGTTTTGAATGAAAAGGAACCAAGTTCCCAGCCCTGCCCTAACTACATGTTTGAGCACCGAGTGTGGCACTTCATTAAGAATCCTGGAAATGGGCTAAGGAAAGTGAGTCATTAGTAATGCTTATGTCTACTACTGTTCCTTAAAGGAATTGAGTATCTCTTTTGGGAATTACTACCTGGAAAAGAAGGCTTATTCTAATCCACATTATCTGTCATGCTGTAGACCTAATACTGTCTTTTAGCAACATGTGAGAGAGTGGAGAAATACAATGCAACATACACAAGTGGCTGGGATACAGAAGGTATGTCTAGATTTGTGAGGTTCATGTCTGCTTATTGCTGGATGTACAGCCAGCCAGCCACCAGCAATCACTCTATTACCACTCTGCTACCCTCTATTTTTCAGGCTCCTAGTTTGAGGCTTGATTACAGCAATTTGGAGGATGTATGCAAACCAATTCCAACTACTAATTGAAGGAACTCTACTAATTAGAAAAGGCTATGGAACAAATAACAATTGGCAACAAGCATGGGGTCATTTTCTGTATTGAACACTCTTCGCAAAGTGACTTCTAACTTGAACAAATTTATCATTAGATTTTCTGGATTGGAGCCAGACTTTGAAAAACATTATTCATGTTGACTTTATTGCACATCTAAGAATATTTGGTATTTTTCTTAAAACCCCAAGTCCTGGAGCTATGTGATTATTTAAGAGTCTTAGCTTCCATTAAAAAAAATAATTGAATTTCACTGCTTCTTGATTGAGGACAAAGGCTTGAAATTACGTATCCCAAAGGCCCAACTTGGAGAAGGCAAATAAAAATGCACCAAATTTTATTTTTGATTTAAAAATCACCTTCTCAAAAGTCTCAATATCTGTTGGGACCAACAGTGATTTTTGAATGTTCAAAGTTAGCAATACTTTGGCAGAGATACTAATATACCTGCTAACATAGATTAGGTTATTCTTATTAGTGCAACTAAATGCAAAGATTACAAGGTCCAGCTCTTAGACTGAGTCCCTCTATAGCACTTCTTAGTTGACATATGCTCCCTATAGATTGATTCAGGTCTTTGCTGAGACAACCATTTAAATGAGAGAAGTCAGTTTTGAGAGACATTTCTTTAAGGTACCTTGTCAGAGAGAGTCAGTGCTTTCTCAAATTAATCTTTAAATAGAGATCTGTGTAATGGAGTAGACATTAATTATCTAGTCATTGGCTGGACACAACAGACCTTCTCTAACACACCTCCCTGAGAACAAGGCTGGTAGCTGGCTGCTGGAGGACCACATCTCGGCATCCTATCTGTGGGCTGGCTGGCTGTAATGGACCTTTATCCTATGGTACTTCCAGTGTAAGGTCCAGATGAAACTGTACCCTTTCCATTAGAGTAACTTTCTGTGTGTGCCAGCATGTGTGCAAGTTTACGAGAATGCATGTGTGCATTTTTACAGGAACACATCTAACTTATACATGATATTCCATGTATTTGCATTAGTCTTCAAGTAGTAAAATAAAAAAGCATTAATTTCATGTTTGTCATCTTAAATACCCTTTCTTAATACTCTTAAACCTCTTACACTTATACCTGTGCTTTATCTCTTCCCAAGTGGCCCCATGCTTCCTAAAAATAGTTTCTTTCCAGTATGAGAGAGTATCTCCTCCTCTGCTGCTGAATTGGATAAGAATATTGTCCATTCTGCAATAGAGGGATTTGTCTCACTTTCCCACTGCCTTAGTGAGGTATTTTTAGCAGCTATTAATGTTAGC
Organism: Elanus axillaris; assembly: GCA_026212715.1. Classification (NCBI taxonomy): domain Eukaryota; kingdom Metazoa; phylum Chordata; class Aves; order Accipitriformes; family Accipitridae; genus Elanus; species Elanus axillaris. The sequence goes on from JANZLQ010000089.1 coordinate 27,224,063, forward strand.
TTAATCCAAACATTATTTACAGTAGAAGCACTAGATATCTTAGCAATGTCATTTAATACATATAAGTCTAGAAAATGCTGAAAATCCAGTCCTATTGACACTTTGATAAAGTCAAGTATTTTCTATCGAAATTCTGTGGCTCTGGAATTCAGTACCAGATGATGAGTGTCTGAGGTGCAGTGTAGGTACAGAAGGAGATGTACTTAATTGGTGTGATCCTTCACAAAGTATATGTGGCAAAAATAAGAAAAAATTAACACACAGTCAAGGCTTCTCATCACTCTCACTGGTAGAGACTGCTTTAGGACCTAGTTTAACCATGACCTTTGTCTACCATAGCCAGCACCGAGTGTTTCTGTGGGCATTGCTGCCCGACTGCAGTATTCCTATGAAGAAGCATTCATGCTACTGAAAGTGTTGTCTTGATGGACTTTTTAGATTAGCCTAAGCTGTGTTACAATATCATGACAAAGTACCAGTTTGTCTGTGACCTCTGAAGGTGTCTAAGTACCTTACAACACAGATAATATACTCTGCAGCTTGTGCCAAATACTGCCAGATTTCCTAGTGACCTACTTTCACTGAAAGTCAAAACCACTTAGACTATTACTCTCGCAGTGGCATTAGGGGTACACCTGCAGTTCTTCTAGGGAAGCATGCTTTTGACTAAAATCCCAGAGAAAATATGACAGAGAGGGGGGGTCTTCCAATTAATTTCAACAGATCAAGCTCAACCACAGTACATGAGATGTGAGAAATTCAGAACCAACAAACAGTAGAAAGCAAAGGGCTGTGTGTCACCCTGGTAGTGAGTAACAGGGGCTGCAGGTGGGACTCGTGCAACACGTTGAAAAGCTCCAGCCCACTAATGGCATGCTACAGTTCAGCCTCATCTGACACACAACCGGTTTGGTTTTGAACATGACTTACAAAGTGGCAAGCCAAAATACAACTTATAAGGAAAGTCAGGAAAACTATTTTTCTCCAGCTCTGTAGTTCACTAACTACATTATTTGTCCAAACTCTGTCTCTAGAGCTCATGTAGAAGTTGGGATTTCCTGCCCAACCAGAAAACAACATCTAACTGTTCCTAACTCAAGGGTGCATCTGTTAGTTTGGGCTGTGGTGGTAAGAATAACCAGGCACTCTTCTCTTTCCAACTGCCAGAAAAAATGGGCCACCCAGCTTCTTCCTCTTTGTAGCCCAACAGCTTGCCCCTCCTGTAGTGATTGCAACTACCTCTATATTGACTTGGTGTAACCATATTGTAACCTTACTCCTCCACCCAGATTCCCGGGGGGTGGGGTGGGGGGGGGGCACTGTGGAGACTGCCTTCTCCCAAGCCCTGACCCAAATATCTTACACAGATATTATTTCATGGTAGGAAGTCAGGGAGCAGCCCACTTATTCTTCATCTTTTCTTTCCCTCTTGCCCTCCCCTCAAAAGCGAATGCAGGCTGGAAGAGTTCACATAAAACTACCTTTCATATAATAATTGTTCAGATAACCTTTTCTTTTCCTTTTGTGCAAGCTGAAATCATGTTTGTCCACACTGTGACACTGAAGCCCATCCTGGATGAGTAAAGTGATCATATCCCTGGTCCAACTTGTAGAGTTACATGCTGGCTCTACAATGAAAGGTCATGCACTGCTTATATTGCCAGGAAACATTTACTATATGGTAGAAAAACTTCTGTGTTTTTTTTTTTTAATACAAAGCATCAAATCTGTACAATAAGTCAAGGGTTTCATTGGTAGACCCTACAATGCAGGGGGATGCACTCTTAATTGAAACAGCAGTGGTGAAAAGTGAGAAATTGTCTTCAATGCAGACTACCTAAATACTCAGAAGTCTGGGGATAATACGTGCTCTGATTGATGTATTAAAGGCAGACTCTCAGTACCAGGGTAGTGCGATGGGAAAGATCAATTTAAAATGTCTAGGGCAGGAGCAGATCATTTGATAGACCTGCTTTAGGTGTATAACAACTTGGAAAGTTATCTCCAAGTTTTGATAATCACTTTGCCTTCTGAGACGGCCAATCTGTTCCTTAACTGTTCTTTTTAGTGTGAAAAAGTCTCCCATTTCTGTTCTCTGCCCTACATACTTGGGTCAGGAAGCGAACATCCTATTTTTACAGCTTTGAAGCCAAATGGCTACAGAAGCAGCTGATTTCTTCACAGAATCCTTCTCAGACATTCTTTTATTATTTTTTTTACAAGAGGAGCCCTCACTATTTCCCCAGTCTCTACCTTAAAAGAAATAGGGCAACACAACTAAGAAGATTCACAGTTTTACCTGCCGAAGGGCACAGTAGTCAATGGTATTCAGCCCTGACAGGAGCTGCTAATATTATTCAAAATGTGGCCCAAATAGAAAGAATGGTTCTTTAAAATAATTTTTTGAATAGTAGATAACAGAATCAAAAAAATATATTAAAGAAGCCTTCTGAGTTTTCCACTAACTGTGAATGCAGCATTTTTTGTTTGAGAGTTACATTTTTGTTTGACAGTTGAATAACATTTTGTTTGTTTTGAACAGCCTTGCTTCAAGAACTCATGGAAAGCACATTTGAATGTCTTATTAGAAGTTCAGGCTCAATTTTGACTTGGGAAGAGTACTGAAGAAACAAGATTACAGGGACTAACTCCTGCCTGGGGCAAAAGGTAGCCAACTCTGGATGCACATTTTGTTCTTACAGGACCGTATTAGCAGAGATTCTGTTTCTTGGGTAAAATGAGTTACTTATTTAGCTTCAAGGTACCTTTGTGTAAACATCAAAACAGATTTCTTCCAAGCAACTATTTTGGGGAACAAATTACGAGGAGTCATTTTGGGAAGCAAGTTAGGGGAGACAGTTTTTAATACAATTTAATGTATGCAAACACAATATATGACAGTAACATTGCACTGCTGTGTAAAACAAGTCATTCAGATTTATATATTGAAGTCTCTGTTAGTAGTTAATCTGCTGCTGGCCACCTGCAGAGGAGGAATGGAAAAGCTTCCTTTTGATCTCTTTTGTGAAATGACCTTTAAGGGTGAAAAAAATATAAAAGAAAATAAATGTGAATGAACCTTAAAAGGTTTGGTACAAATATTCTGTTGGGAAATGTTTGGTCCTTTAAAAAGATGTCCACATAGGACATAAAATGTATGAAAGAGAGTAACATCTGTACTTTAGGTCAAGAAGGCTCATCACCCATTAATATAACTTAGCTAACTTCTTACAGGTCACTGAGACACGGTGTTAAGTCTGGTAGATTACTTTTTGAGTGCTCCGTGTCTGAGCTGAGAAGGACAGCTTTGAATATGGAAACAAAGGGTTAGCAGGAAGGACAGCAAGTTAAACTCTGCCATGTAACACGTCTCTTCTTGACAAGGGTTATAATTCAGTTGTGGTGTTTCTGTGCCTCCTATGTGGTATATGCATCCCTGTGCCTGAACTTCTGGTCCTTGTCTTGTACCTGACTGTTGGTTTGGGTCCATGTCACTGGTAGGAATACAGCCTTAACCATGACTTACATCTGTTTCAGTGGAAGGGGCCAAAGCCAAGCTCCTTCAATCTTGCCTGAATCAGTAAACACTAAAGATTCTCCTGTGCGTGGAAATAAAACCAAGCCTTTGCACCTTACATTATCTTTGTGTGTAGATGAGGCTAAATGTCTGAAAATCATGCTCATAACCTCTGAGTGGGCAGAGATAATTCTGCCTATTATACCTCTCCATTTTCCTACGATGCTGATTTTCTCAAACTGTCTGTAAAAGCCCAGGTTCTTCTCTGCACATACCCTTGCACATACCCAGACACCAGGAAGACATATGTCTTAATGGATAATGGCTCCATTGTGTGAATATTGTCAGTATCATATCAGTGTGACATAAATATAGCAAATTAGCCGGCCGTATGTTACTTACATCAGAACTGCTTCAGCTCTTTGTGTGGAGTGGAAAAGGCGCGAGTGAAAGCTCTCTGAAGCAGCATGAGTCTTCTCCTTTTTTAAGCAGTGCCCCTGTGAGAAACTGGACCAAGTTTTAGATTTGGTACTAAATCAGGGCTATTTTTTTTCCAGAAGTAGGAAAGAATAAGGTTCATAATTCACCTAAGCACTTGGAAATTGGTACTGTGGCAAAATCATCCTTAATGAATGCTATTGATAGTTTTGACCAAACACATCTGAAAATGAGACATTTCTTGTGCATATCACTGTGTGCTTCTGTCCCTGCCACTATTGCCTTCCCTCCAGTGTCATAAAATAGCATTTTTCATTACTAAATGTACAGATTAGTTAAGAGAATTCTTCCTAAATATGTTCAGTTTTGGAGAGTCAAATTCATTTGGTTTATTTTTACCATGTCTTCACAGATTTCAAGTAATGGATGTATTTACTCTCCTGAATCAGAAAATTTTAATTGTGACGTTTTTTTATCTTCCAGACACTTGCAAGATAGTACAGCCATTGCTAAAGGATAATACTGCTTTTGTCACTCAAGAAGTATTGCAAAATGATATTCTGAGAAGTGTTAGAAAAAACAACAAATCAAACTTTTTTTTTTGACCGAATGCATTTCCCAGTTCTAGATAATTCATTTTTATTAATATCAAATCATATGAATAATCAGAAGCTATCCAATAACTTCTAAAACTAAAGGTGCTTTGGAATTTGTGCATTTTTACTGGAGTGTGGACATAATAAGTGTTATGAAAAAGTTCATAAGCTTTTTGGACCTTACATCCCCCGATAAAGCACAATTCCTGGAAACAAGGAATGTGCCAATATCTCATTGTGTGTAATAAAAAATGACACAATGCTGGAAATTAAAAGTAGATGATATTTTCCCAGAAAATATTAAATAATGAATACATGTACTCTGTTTTTTTGCAAACACTTGAATGCTCATTTCATAAGCTTGTGTTAGTCTCTCCCTGCCCCCCTTTCCTGGGAACATCTTTAAACAATGGTTTTCAACAAGTCACTTTTTTTTTCAATTTTTCAGCTGTAAGGTATCAAATTGCACCAGTCTGATTGCATGTGTGTTTTTCTATAACAAATCAACACTGAATGCATGAACAAATTACTAGGGTGCATGTTTAAAATCTAAGGGATAGAAATAAAACATTGCAATAAAAATTTCTCCAAAAGTGATCAGTAGACTTATAATAATGCCTCTAAAATACTAAATACACTTCTGTTTTCAGAGCAGCTCTGTTGTGATGATGTAATTTGTGTGAATTCTGCCAGAGGAGAACTTTGAACAAATATGTTGTAGATTAGTCCAGTGACTTTTTCAATATGTAAGATTACCCATGGAAGAGTTTTTGGGAGAGGGCAGAACTTCACAGAGCTATTCTTCACTTCCAAAATTCTACAGATGTTATACAAACATTACACTAACGTGAGGCTTTACTCCTACTCTTGTCCTATTATACCTTAACTCTTCAGTCATCTCTGACTCATAGCAGTGATTACACCGACTTTGGTGGTATGTTGATTTAAATGAATTAAAAGCATATATTTGATGCATATTAGAGGTCTGCATTTCTGTGATGTCTTGACTTCAGATTTACAGGAAAGGTGTGACACTATGAAGAAATACAAATCTGATTAACCAAAAGTCTCTGTCTTCTCACCTCAGAAATTATGGCAACCCAAATTTGTGTATTTGTGTTGGACCAACACAACCTGTATCTTCTTCCTAGTAATGAGTGCACTAAACTCCTGGATATCCCTTGGTTTTCCACCAGCTTCTCCACAGAAGTCGGCAAGAGCCTTTTTATCTATCTGTAAATGCATGCAATGCTGACAGCACCAATCTGCAGAGAAAAAGAGGGCTACAGGTTTCCCTCCCACTTTGTCGCCACTTAAACTGACTCATTGGGTAGTGGATAAGCCCCACGACTCACGGGATGGCTCCTTGCTGCAGGAGCATGCAAAATGCTCTGAACAGGCACTGGGTTGTTGAGTTCCCTGGTGCTGAGGAGCACTGTGAGCGATGCAGCCTTAATGAAGGAAAAATGTTTCTCAGCTTTGTCTGAGCAAGCTTTGGCTTAATCACATCTTTTGCTAAGTATAATTGCATATGGCTTAATTGTTAGGTGTCTTTTAATAACTAGAATTATGCCTGCATTAAAAATCTGTGCTTGCAGGTTATTCCTACAGTGTCAGATGTGCAGATACCTGCCCAGCATACCCTGTATTCTACCTAACCCCCTGTCTTACCTAGAAATTACACTGATGTCTCGGGAACTTCTAGTTAGAAAGCTGAAATAGATTGGATGATATTAAAAAGAAGAAAAAGAAGTATTGGATAAACTGATTCTTGCATTTTGCAAAATATAGTATTGAATTTAAATACGATCTTAAGTACTGTAGGGCAAGGATTGACTAGTTGTTCAAAGATTGCACAGCTTCTAACCCCAGGGCTTCCTGAGCCATGGCAAGGGATGGCCACACTTCAAATGGTAATAAAAATGATAATAATAATCAGGACAATCATAAATTACCAGTATTCTGTGCAGACATTATTTATTGGAATTTTGAGACTTGTCTTATTTTATAGCTGAAATAAAGCAAAGGTTAATCTATAGCTTATTTGTATTTTCCCTGCTCAAGCCTATGCTTAACCAATTGTACTACACTGTGGCTCAAGGGAAATTTTGCTACTGCTTTAATGGAACCAGAATTCGTGACCTAGAACCCTGGCATTATTCTGACTGTATTCATTTGAAATTGGTGGCATGGATACTGGTGTAAAGCTGCAGTAACACCCTGGTGAAACAGGTCCTTAATCCCCTGCATCCATGCAAATTGTGTAGACCTCAGTGAACTGAATATTCAGACTTTGTATTTATGCTCAGAAAGGGGAAAACACGCCCATAGCTCATTCGCATAATAAATGTGATGGGAAAATAATTCTATGGGGACAAACATTGTTTGGTTTGTCATGAGACATACTTGACAGTTACTGCTTTGTCCCTTTTGTGCTATTGCAATGCAGTTATATGATTGTGCCATAAATCTGAAAGACTGTTTTGCAAAGTTCGTATCTGCATTTGCTACCTTTAATATTAATAGGAGAATATCTTTAAAGTGAGTAAATTGAGAAAGTAGCTGAAACTATAGTTTATAAAAGAAGATTAGTGGGTTTAATATGCACTGGAGAGTAAAAGAAAAATCTTATTACTGTATGGAGAAATTACCTCATAAAGAAGCTAATACAGCAGGCTAGGGAGTAATTTTTAACAAGGTTTTTATGATGCACAAGTGTGGGCAAGTTAATGAACTTATCTTTCTAGTTATTTTCAGATTGTAACAATGCATTTCTTTTCAGTTCCTGTGCTTTAAAAAGTAAAACACATTTAATCACTTACAATAAAACTAACTCATTAGTTTGATAAATCAAGTAAAATCCTATACTGCTCCTGTTGTGGCAGTGCTGCTTAGAAACTAGATCAGGTGAAAACATTAAGTATAGAACAGAGAAAACTACCAGGTTTATTCATTATTGGAATTAAAAGGTGTCACATTGACAGGGAATGTTCATTTTTGGAAAGACCTGCTCTGGTCTCAGTAACAGAACTTAGGAAATAAAACTAAAATAGGGATTCAGGCCAAGATTTTGTTTTAACAATTCCACTCTTTGCAAAATAGCCATGTGGTCTTTGACATTCATAAAACAGACATCTGAAGAATGTCACATCCAACAGCAAAGAAACCACAGGGGGGAGTTGGTAAATACAGAATGTCCATCTGTCAGCACCCCAGCATGGCATGCGTAGGTATTGTTTAGGAGGAGCATGTCCACATTTTTCTGCCCAAATGCAAAAGACAGACTGCTGAGTAAAACAGTTCAATCTTTATATTGATTAAAGAGATGTGCTTTCCTACTATACAACAATGACTGTACTTGAAATTAATTCAGCAGCACTCTAAAGGAAAGACTGAAGGTTGTCAGACACTCACTGCAGGTTTTAATACAGACGTCCTAGAACAGAAATAATGTGGACATACCACAACAATTTGACACTACAATAGGGCATTTCATCGAGAGTTTATCAGAACCTCATCTAGACCGCAATCATGTAAGCCACAGTCATGTTGAATGTTAGCATTATTCACAGCTTCCACTGTGTCATGGGATGGGACAACCTTCCCAGAAGCACACTGAAGGGAAGAGAGAGAGTGGTGTGCTGAGAAAAGAAGTTATTGCTGATCAACTAATTGATATAAATGGATGGGATGGCTGGGTTTCCCCTTTGCTGATGAGAACCTTCTCCCACATAGATGTGGAAGAACGGTCTGTGAAGAGCGGCAGCAGGAAGCTTTCTGCTATTACAATACTCTGAGTAATAAGCAAGTTGCATACTGCTCAAGGCATTCGAGTGTCTCCACACCCTTGTTAAACGTCACAGTCAGCAATCTTTACTGCACTGAACCAATTAATCTAAGAAAACTGGAGCTGTAATTACCACAGTGTATTTACCTTGGGGTGGAGAAGTATTGGTTCTCCCAAGTCACATTTTATGGTTTGCACACTGCTGATGAGCCAGTGAATACAGTTAAAATGACTAATTTGCTATGTAGGGTTCACTGGTGTCTTTTTTTGTTCAGAGTAAATAACTTCAAGCAGTGTTTCTGAGTTAAGGTGCATCTATATACTGTAAAAAGCACAGATCTGAATCTGGCTAGAGATATATAGAGAGGTCAATCTATCTATGTGTCTATAAAACCTCTGAAGGGCCTTTTGAAAGAATGTCTGACTGATTTTCCTGCTTCCCCCTTTTACGGTAGTGTGTGCTTCTCTCTTTTGGGGCCCAGGATAACACAATCTTTACTGAGTTCTCTTTTGAATCTTACCTCTCTACAGGTGAGTTTGGCTTTGAGGGAGAGAAGTTCTCTCTTCCTTTACTTTTTTCCTCAAGAAAATTTTCTAGCTCTGGGAAAGTGATGTGAATTGCTAAAAAGTGGTATCTAAAAATATTTGCAGGACAAGAAATACTATTTCCATCTTTCTGATTCTAAGGTTCACTTTCCTCCATCCCTATCCAGCCTTAACCTAAACATTTTCATGCTAGATGTTGAATCTTCAGGGCTGATGATGGCTCATCAGTATAGATGACCCTGAGCTTAAATCAAAATTCAAATTGCTCCTGAGTTCCACCAAATTCAAGCCACCTCAGTCATTAAGTTTGGTATAACCTTGGCTCTGGTGTTTGGAGCTGACCTCTCCATGTGGTCGACACCACAATTGCTGAATGCCCCTGAAGTGCAGGCTCATATTAAAACAATGTGACTCAGTCTAATCACTGACTTCTTGAGAAACAACTTCTTAAATCACAATTGACTGGAAACTGAAATAAGCAGCTGAAAGAGAAAAATGGGAAGAGGATGGGTTTTTTGTTCACTGAGGTTTTGACTGTGTTACCTGATCATAACATTCCAAGTTTATTTCCCTCTCAGTGACTTTGAACTGGTGTTTCAGTGAAAATTTTATATGAGGATGTGATACCACCACCACCTTTGTCTCTCTGTGATGTATCTGACCCTTTATTTCAGCTTGACAAAGACTGGCCTTTGAAATACTTTCTGCTGAGTTAAAAAAGGAAATAAATTGTTGGTGATTTTTTCCCCAAATTAAAAAAAAAAATTAAAAAATCAGACACTGTGGATGCTGCGGAGTCAGAGGCTGCTGATCAGCTAAAATGGACTTACAAATATACAGTCTTGAACTCAACCAGCTCTTACATGACTCTTTGTTCTTTGGGTTTGATTGCAAAATTAAATCAATATTTTGCAGTAAGTATGTGCAAAATAAATGTTCTCAGTTTTCAAGAGCAAATCACCTGTATAGGTATATTATTTATTATATTTATTATTATATGTATTTATTCTATTCTCTATAAAATAACATTATTTTTACTGTAAAATGTAAGTATCTGCAGCAGTGAGAAGGGAGCAGATATTGATCATTTGTGATTAGAGAAACCCTCTGTCAGATCATCAATGGCATACTTGTTTGTAATTCTGAAACTTTACTGAAAGTTATCAGCTGTTTTTCTATATATGCCATTGTAATCCAATAAAAAGGCAACACTGGTGTGGCTGGAAAGAAAAAGTGTATGAAGAGAATGGGCCAGCTTCTGTTCTCAGTAACCTTATGTAAATGTAAAGTAATTACAGTGCAGACCAACAAGTTCCTCTATATTTATGTTATTCCTTCCTCTTTAAATCAGAACAGCATTTGGGGAAGATGCAATAATTCTAGCACAGTATTTGCCCAGGAACAAATATTTTCATAGACAAAAACCTCATGGTGCCATTTTTTTTCCACACTATCTATTAAAGAAATAGATCCTTCTTTAGACTGTATAGATTAGTCAAGACACAGCTTTGAGAGAAACTTTAACAGCCTAGTTCCAAAAGCAGTTATCCCTTCCAACAAAGAAAAGCTGCGTAATAAGATCAGGTAGAAATGGTGCCTGAAGTATCACAAGAACATGGTTTTACTTTCAAGTTTAATGTATTGAACTTGGACAGAAATATTGAAAACCAACCTTTTTTTGTTTTATGTCAATATTTCTGTTCCAGAAAACAGGGATGTGCAAATAACTTCCCAATAAAATGAACATAACATCCGAATAAACAAGTAAAGCATAAAAGCTTTGCAAAAGCTTTCAATTTGAGAAGCAGGCAAAGACTCTTCTCATCATTATTTTGACCTGAACTTCATTTTGACCTGTCCACCTTCAGAAGTAGACACTGGTTTCCCAGGTACAAATTGTCAAGCATCATGGGAAAAATGGAAAACATTTTTCCACCAAAGTTTGCTCATGTTCTGAGAAGTGATTACATCTGCTAGGCTTGCCTCATTTTTGCATATGTTTTGCATGAATAACTCAGCTTCACTGGCTGAAACCTTCTCAGGAAATGAAATTCAAAGAGCTGTGTTAAAAGCTGTCATCAAAAATGTCAGGTCTCAATTTGCAACAGGGGTGTCTTGACTCGCCCAAGTTTCCAGTGCACATGCTGGGAGGGGGTGAGGAGGACGTTGTTTGTAGTGTAGATGGAATGTACGTGGGCTTCCTTGGTGGAAGGAGGGAGCTGATGCCAGGCAACTTCATTGACCACTTATCTCTAAAAGGCATTGTTTAACTTGAAATATTAATAACCAAGCCATAGCAAAGAAAAACATGAAATGCTGTGTTTTAATTTATTGTGTGCCCCCTCTAAACTTGCAGTCACTCCCACCTCGGTGATCCAAGCTTTCTGGTGTTGGAGGGGGTTTACTAACAAGACTCTTCCAGGGAACAGTTGGAGGCACCACTTGTACTTGCCAATTAGCCATCTGTCACTCTGACTGATCACTTTGCAATAATGATGCAGTAGTGATCGATTTTGTGATATTTCTGGTAAGGGAACCTGCTTGGACTTTATAAGCCAAAGAAAGAACCAGCAGCACGTCTTGGGAGAATGCCATGGAAATTGTGTTTTGTGTTGCACAATGTATTGCTGGAGTGCATTGTGTAGCAGGAAGAGCTGAGCTCACAGAGTCAGATGGTGAGCTCTAGATCTAATGTTATCAGGAAAATGACTGCCAGTGGAAGATATTTGTTGTGTCACCACAGTGCCCAGGAAAAGGCTGTCAGGAACCAAATGTGGAGCAAGGATAAGAAAACTTTTAACATGGAGCGCTATGTAAAAATGGACACAAGCCAGGGAATAAAAGTATGTACTCAGAAGAGAAGCACAGAGCAAACTTGAACTCAACCATTATTAAAATGTAAAAGAAATTTCAGTATAGAATAAATCTAACATGAGAGTTGGAGAAAGAAAAGTGTGAATTGCAGAAAGTCAGAAATGAAATGATAACAGACATTCACAGTTCTGAAATCTCACTCATGGACAGCAAAGGGAGACCTGCAAAGGACAGGTGGCCATGAAAAAATAAAACCCTTTCATGGAAACTGTGCATCCATAGTAATGCAACATAAGGCAAAAACCATATTGTTCAGAGTGGGAGTGAGCATCGCACGGCCCAGCACACCCTCTCCCTGGGTATCTGGAGCCCTCCTAGAGTGGTGGTGCTTTAGCCAGCAGGCCCTGACAGATGCTGCGGGGGGATGGGGGAGCCACTTTAGTGAAATCTGATTCTTTATCTTGTTCTCCAGCTTTTCCTGACAAAACCAGTTTGGATGCAAGGGACAGCTGAGTGCTCTTGCCCCTGCCAGTAGGACCATGGCCAGGGCTCATCTCACTGCAGGGCGACCATCTGCTCCCACTTAACAGCACAGGAAACCACCACTGAACAAAAGCATCCACTTCTACAGCATCCCACCTCCTGCAACAAAATGGAGGGGTAAAGGAAATGCTACTATATCAAATATGATTTGCAATGAAGAGAGGGCAACAAACACCATAGGCAAGGTTATTGGGTAGGATTCCCCCTGGATGCCACCAACAGGTACAAGGACATTATTATGAGGCTTAATATAGGCCAAGCGAATGAAGGGGAGCAAACAGCAAGTGGGGTGATGGAAGGATGGATGCAGGGAGTTTGGCCTCCTCCATCTGCAGGGAAGCCCCTCTGCTGTGATTAGATCTGATGTTGAGAGAGGCTAAGCCTGGTGTAGGAGCAGACAGGGTGATGCCTTTCAACAGAGTCACTCCTCAACAGTGCAGAATTTCCTGGTGATCCTCTGCACAACTTGCACAGTATTTTGGTGTTTCTGTCAATCCATGTACACATTGACATATCATATTGCATTGCTGCCTGAATAAGGGATAGTGAACACATAATGTGAACCTCACTCATCCAGAGATTTTCCTGATTATATACCTAACCACCATGAATTTGCTTTCTGGAGACTTCCTCCTTTTTTTTTCACAGGGAAATTTGAAATCTATATTTTGAATGAATGCCATAGGAATAATGTCTTTTTTTGGTACAAGATTTGAAGTGAAAAAAAGGTATAACATTTGTTTTATTAAAAAAACCCCCTACTTAAACATGAGTTTTCTTTCTTAAAGAAATGCTAAAAATTTTGAACTGGTCAAAACTGATCTAGGATGTATGCCAGCAAAGAAATATATGGATATGAAGTTGCCAGCAATACAACATACCCATTTATTGCATTTTGACTTGACAAGAAATCAGAGAGAAAACCAAGGGCGTTATTGTGGAAAAATATTAAGGCATATAGAACTTCCAAAAAGGGGGTAAAAGGATGCAGATGCACACCCTGAATGCAGGGGAACACTCAGTCACTCTTTCTACCTATAGTGCTTGCTAACATCATGTTCACCCAGAAAAACAATTCCTTCTTGAGGATAAACAGAGAACCTGAAACTTCTGGGAAGCAGACTGGTCTGTCAGGGGTGCATGAGGTGGTCCTGGGGAGGTCTATCTAGAAACAAGTTCTGAATGGCAAAACATAATCAGGTGATCTGCGGCAACAGAGCCTCTTTTGGGTATTCTGGAGTGCCATTTAGCTCAGGTTTGGATTTGTGGCTTGGCTCTGACATAATTTTCTGTCTCTCCTCTGAGAGTAATGCTGAGATGATCCCAAGGCATGATGTGCCCTCAGATGCCATACAGGTATTCCACTGGATGTACAGAGCAGGCCTTTGGGACGGGAGCCTGAAAGTATTGTACAGAAAAGAGAACACCTAAAGTGGCTGGCTTACTTCTGGCTTTCTTGCAGAAAGGGCATAATAGGAAGTCAAGGTCTTCAGTTACCAGGTGTTTATTACCTGTGAAGCCGTTGAGTCAGTTCTGCTTTTTGATTGTGACTTCTTAATTTTATCGAACAGTGAGGGCAGAAGAATCCCATTCAACAGGAGAAAAAATGTTCTGGGATAGAAATGCTGACAGCAAACTCTAGGAACAGTAAAGTTCTCAACCTGAAGTTTATATTTTGCTGTTAGATTTTCAACTATTGCTGAAGACTACCCTCCCCACCCCCTTCATCCCTTCAGAAAAGGATATTAGTTTGAAGTACAAACCGGCTGTGCATTTGCCGTTCAGACCAGGGTGGGAACTCCACCTGCTCGCAGCCTTGCTCTGTTAAAAGCTACTAATCCTCATAAAACTGACCTTTCTGCCTTTTTTTCCCATCTCTAATTTCCTGCATTCCTCACACTCTATTCTCTCTTTGTCTAGAAACTCATCTTGTTCTCTTTTGAACATACTGATTCATAAACATATGTTCTAAGTTACCTCTCTTGTCTTTGGTAACGTATTCCACATGCTTACATGCCGTTTTATGAAATAGTTTTCTTTAAGCTTTTTATTTGCCTCGATTTCCTAATGTTCAAAATATATTCTTTTCTTTCATGTTTTTTTCTTCATAAATATATTGTACAGCTAAACAATGATGATTTTAATCAAAACCAAAACCACGGAAGACCTAATCCTTCTTTGACACATGAGGTTAAATTCCGTCCTTAGTTACATTTGCGTAACACCGAAGTAGAAAAAGCTCTCAGTTTTCACAGGACTTTAATTTTGGCAAATTACCTTACTTTATGGCTAAATCTTGATTTACAAAGTATCCAGGGGAAGCTGAGAGAGATACTAAAAGTAATCTAGAAATTTATTTCTGAAATGACAAATTTAAAAATTACATTCTGATGTAGTCTAGTGGGTATTTTGTCTTCAACTGTGTGTGCAAGCATGAATGTGTGTGTGAACATGTGTTATATCTAAAGATAGCCATGAAAGTTGAATATCCCAAACACAAAGTACCCTGCAGCTGAATTCTTATCTTTTTTCATTAGTAAGTTATTCAACTTTAATAATAAATGCACTTGGAATTGCAACAGGCAGAAAAATGTACAATATAGAATTTCATAAAGCTTCATTAAAAAATAAATAAAAACCAGCAGCAAATAACCCAAACAAAATAAATTCAAATTTTAAAATCCCTGCATAGATATGCTGCAGAGGGAGGTACATGCAAATGGAGAACAGAAAAAGGCCACTCTACATCCTAAGTATTAACGGTAGAGTTGTATGAGTGACACTGAAGGTGTAATCTGGTGTATACAATTGACCCTGCAAAGAGAGACACTCAATATAACACCAAGGGCTAAGCACCTTTCACTTAGAAGACCCAAGGACCAGCCAATGATTAAGTAAGTTTATTAAGATTCAGTTAGCCTGTTTTGCTTAACTTTGCTGAGGTTGGTAGTCCAGTGCCTTTATAGCCTATTGTCTGCATACTCCAGTAACAGGGTCACTAATACTCTAAACTGGTCCTGTTGTCAAAAGCAACACTCAAGCAGATAAATTGCACAGCAGTAATTGTGTGTTAAATGGCAATTGAAGTAACCTACATGAGTTTCTGCTAAGGAACACATAGGTTGCAACCTATGCTTCCATTTATCCAAATCCTATGTGAAACCAGCCTGAAATCCAATTAAATGAATATCTGATAAGTGAATGAAGCTATTAAATGCACAGAAATCTGCCAAAATGCAATGATTGCCTTACCAGTGAAATAAAATGTGCTGAAAGGATAAACTTGTGGCAAACCAATTCATGGCAGGAACTGAGCATGTTGTGGAACCCTCTCAAATGAATATCTGACAAAGGAATAAACATGAAAGAAATACACTGATTGTACACTAAGGCTGTGCATTTCAGAGAGATTCACCGTATTATCTTCCTTATTCATGTGGATAACAGGCTTATTTATGTCTTCAAAAATAATTCTTTCTATCACACTGCAACAATTCTAAGCATAGTGATAAATAGAAAGTATGAAAATGCTAATGTATAAGAGCTGGTGGAATTTTAAAGGATCAGGACTGAGCCAAATTTTTAGATGAGATTGCTTGACATGGAAAAAGCCTCACTGAAGAAAAAAATGAACACATTAATCTGTGTATTGCATATTTATAGTTCAATAATTTGAGACTGAGATTTACGAAAATCCATATCAGCGGTTTTATCCCTGTTGTATAGCTTATATGGTTTTGGCATCCTTTGCAACTTATAGATCATGAGCAACAATATCCAACAGATTTACAGGTGTTTATTTTTTTTTTACACTTTAATGTAGCTTACATTTAAAAGTGAAAGTTGAAGCATCAGCTGGCAAAACCTGCTCATTTTTCAGTCAAATACAATATATGAAAAAAATAGTATTATACATTTTTATTTTTAAAAGGGACAATATTTTTCTTAAAATTAAGATGAAAAGGATCAGTTATCTAATATTCTCAACTTCTGAGTGGCACAAAAAGGGACTATGTAAAAATTGTCTGTAGCTATACCTGTATCTCTGTATAAAATGCTAACATCAAAATACGCAAAATAGGGACAATTTGTTTACCATACAAACTTTCATAAGGTGGAAAGGTATTCCTTTAATAAGCAACCTTTTTAAGGTGGATTACTACCTTATAATATTGCAGAAGTGGCTGTATGGCTTCATGGCTTAGTATTTTTTTCCAGATGAAAGAAAGTAGGACAATATTTATATCTGAAACATCCTGGATCATTTTTCCTATAAAAGCCATTTGTATGTTTTAAAAATAACAGATGAATTTCCCAGAAGTATTTAGAGGTAGCAGCAAATCAAATATCTGGCTATTTAGTATTAGAGAAAATGTTGTAAGTGGCTGGTAAGCAGAGCAGACTTCTGTTGGGTTGGATGTTGAAGCTCAAAGTGAGGTTTTAGTGAATATTCTTGGAATAGAGCAGCAGTTTTCGCAGAAATGCTGGATTTTGCAGAAATTTTGTGTGCCATTCCTATACATTTTCAGATTTCAAATTGAGGTTTTTGTATCTCTTCAGGTATAAGACAGACTTAATAGAGGGCATCTGTGTATTTTAAAAATTCCATTAGTCTTGTAGTGGTAAAATGTTGAGCCCAGGAACTGTATTTTAAGTGCGTACATAGATTGATTTTTTTTTTTTAGCTAGACAAAGACAACAGTTGTTTCTTAGTGCATACTAAGTACAAGTTCTTCTCTTTGGACTCATGGTGTTGAGTCACCATTCTCACAGATTTCAGCAGCTCTCATCACTTTCCTTTATTCCAGAGAATATCCGCCGCCCCCAGATCATACCTCTAATGCATCACTGTTTCATGATGAACATGAAATGTCAGGGACTCCGTAATACTTAAGGGCTGGATCTGCTGGTCATGACTCTGTGGAGCCAGATTCCAGCAGGCTGCTGATGGGTGAAAGCCTCATTAACACTTCTCAGGCTCCACACTTCATATTTTGATGTCATCAAATGTATGAAACAGTGAAGTTCATGGTCAGGTATTTGGAATTTAGATTGCAGAAAACCATTGTTCAATACATGTAGGCTTCCTGCTTTCTCCAAAAGATACATTCATTGCCCACATTATTCTGGATTTCATGGCATCCATGAACCTGAAGAAGCTGTATCTCATGTTATGTTTCTACAGCCCCCATACTGCATAGCAGCTTGAAACTCTGACAGAAGCCCTACATCAATAAACCATGTGTGAAGAACTGCACTGCAGAGATAGGTAACACAGCATCACGTAGAGTGCCATGAGTTTCTGCTATAGCTTGGAAACATCAGAGAAGGCAAATGTTCCTGGAGGCATGAGCAGATAATTTGTGACTATGAGCCACAAATATGATACAGGCAAATGTATTTTATTGTATGTCAGGCAACGTATTTCCATAGGAAAGGCAAACATTGTGCAAAGCCCTGGTAAGAACTCACCTGTACCACTATGTACATTTCTTATTCCTCAGATTCAAGAAAGATAAATTCTAACTAGGATGCAGGCAAACAAAGACTAAGCAGCTGATTAGGGGCATGGAGGGCCTATAGAAGAAGATGACTAGAAGGAACAGGAGAAAGGCTCAGAGGGCTACTCTCACTTTCAAGAAAGTTATCAAGGATGAAGGCCAAAAGAGGAAAAGGGCTACTGAAGTGCAAGGAAAAAGATGGTCAAGAGCATAAACCAATTCAGTACTTCTTTACAAGAGGAAGACCTCACCATCAACAGTGTAGTAGCAAATGTCACTTTGTGCATTGGTAAGGAATGGTGAGGAAATCCTGCATGATTTCTACTTGTCTGCAGAGCTCATGCAGAGGAAAGCAAACCCTTTATTTCACCTCTAGCATTCCTACAACCAAATGAATGCCTGTGGTATAAATACCCTTATACACAGTCTGAATGTACAGATGAATTTACAGGGATGCACAGCAGCTCTGCCCAGTGCATGGCCACCAAGGGCAGGGATAGCCCCCTGGGCCTCCTGAGCACAGGGACTGCCTCAGGGACAGCACCCAAAAGCCCTCCTTCAAAGGATGCTGGATGGAGAGGCGATGGGCAAGGCTGTGGCGGCAGGGCTGTAGGGGGTCCAGTCACCCTCATGTCACACTGCCACCACTCAGTGTCGTGGTTTAACCCCAGCCAGCAACTAAGCACCACACAGCCGCTCGCTCACTCCCCCTCAGCCCTGCAGTGGGATGGGGGAGAAAATTGGGAGAAAAAATGAAACCCATGGGTTGAGATAAGAACAGTTTAATAGAATATAAAAAGAAGAAACTAACACTGATAACGATAACACTAATAGTGACAGCAGTAATGATAAAAGGATTGGAATATACAAATGATGCACAGTGCAATTGCTCACCACCTGCCCATTGATGCCCAGCAAATCCCCAAGCGGCGAATCCCCCACCCCTGGTCCCCCCAGTTTATTTCCTAGATGTGATGTCCCATGGTATGGAATAACCCGTTGGCCAGTTTGGGTCAGCTGCCCTGGCTGTGCCCCTTCCCAACTTCTTGTGCCCCTCCAGCTTTCTTGCTGGTTGGACATGAGAAGCTGAAAAATCCTTGACTTTAGTGTAAACATTACTTAGCAACAACTGAAAACATCAGGGTTATCTACATTCTTCTCATACTGAACTCAAAACATAGCACTGTACCAGCTACTAGGAAGACAATTAATTCTATCCCAGCTGAAACCAGGACACCTGGCAATGCAGCAGTCACAATGCCCCAGGGCAGGATGAAGGGGGCATCCTCTTGTGTCCCACTGCCAGCCTGCCCACCTTTGCCATGGGGACAGAACTTGCCCAGGGGCAGCTCAAAGACATTTAAGAGGCAGTAGAATTACTTGGAGGGGCAGAGGGAAGAAGGCCAGAGCCTAGATGAGGCTGCTGGAGATGAGAAGAACCACCAACACCTGGAGGTGCCCAAGGCTGTCAGGCCTTTTCAGCTGGATAGCAGCAGTAAGACCAAGGGAACTTGAGTTGCACTGCAGAGCTCTCCATCATCATCTGCTGAGGAGCCAGGGGCAGCAGCTGTAAGAAATGAGATGCACAGATGTTGCCAGGGGTCCCAGCACTTTGGAACATCCACTGGTGCCCTGCCAGGCACAGGAAGGATTCTTGTCCCCAAGGTGGATCAGGCTGGGTGTATTTGACCACTCTTGGAAGCCCCTGAGATGGCTCCAGGTTGAGAGACGAAAGGGGTGGGCAGTGTTAGCATCTCCTGTGAGCCATGAGCAACCTATGGGATGAGGAAGCAGGTCTTGCTCACATGCTCAGGGAATAGTCGATTGCCAGCTGTGGGGTCAGGAAGGAATTTTCCCCCGGGGCAGATTGGCACAGGTCTGTGGTGGTTTTTTGCCTTCCTCTGCACCACTGAGCATGACTACTTGTCAGGGCTCCTCTGGTCCATTTTGGCTAGGTTCCTGCCTGCTCCTCTTGCACCACCAAAGCACCACTTGTGCCCTGGCTCTCCCATCACAAGTCTGTAGTAGGAGCAAGCTCTTATTTTCCCTTGGCTCCATTTCCTCAGATGGTGTTGTGCAAAACAGCTTGTGCTTAGAAGGGCTCCAGGCTTGCTGCACCATCAGGAGCTGCCACCTTCCAGCCCTCTCTGCATGCCATACAAGCACTGGGCAGGCACCGGAGCACTCACTGGCCAAGAAGCACAGCGCAGCAATTTTTTGCAGGCAAAAAGTATGTGTGTCATCGATATGTGTCATACTTTTGAAAATACCATGTGGTACCACACACCTCTACTTTTGCCTGTAATTGGTACTGATCCTCATTATTCAAATTCTCACTCTTCAGGAAACAGGGACTGCTTGGTCTGTATTCTTGCTGCTACATTCTGTAGCTCTATGACTTTCCTTTGCCAGACTGCAAGTGATATTTTTTCAAGCTAAACTGAAGAATGTATCAGCCTGCTCCTGGCTATACATGCTTGTGAGTATTGACTTGGAAACAGATTCAGAAAAAAAAAAAATTAAATTCTGTTACCACTTGTAATCTTTCTGATTTGTGTCCTTGGAAGTGTTTTTGGAGCTGAAAAAACCCTGACATTTCAGGCAAATAATGGTCTCATCTTTGCTTGACTGATCAGAAGAGAAGACAAAAAAGAAGATGTTGAATTACGCTAAGTTATGCATATAGTTATGCATTACAAGCTATGACCTAGGTCTGAGGGGTCCATCCAGGAGAGCAGCTCTCTGAGGTGTAGGTCACAGGCCCATCCAGGAGACAGAGTCAGAGGAGCACACCTATAACATAGCTGAGGCAGGGACTGAAGGCCCCAGGCTGAGCTGAGACATGACCCCTGGGCCCGTGGCAGGAGACCGTATGGGTGGGGGTCCCAGGGTATGCCAGTCCCAGCCATTGAGGCCTATGAGCACCCCTAGGACTCTGGCAGAAGTAGACCTGCACTGCTCATATGTTCTCCTTCAGACATTTATTGTTGGCCTCTTTGGAGACAGTGTATTGGGCTAAATGGACCTTGTCTCTGATGGACTACTGTTGTTCTCAGGCACTTTTGTTTTATTATGCTTTGCCAAGGGAAACAGCTCAGGCATTTCTAAAAATGAGTACAGGGAAAAAAAAAATCCGTGGGGAAATGAACAGGTATAGCTTACATCATTAGTTCAGGAGCACTTCCTGCTTCAGACTGAGGGCTTGATCTTTGAGTGCCAGAGATATGATTTTTTTGCCATCCTGTGGAAACCCAGCTGAGTTAACATAGAAGACTTTAAAAAATGGAAGTTCACACACACTTTTTGCAAATTTGTTTAGATGGCCAAATTATCTACAGATGATCCACAGCTTTCACTCCCATCAGAAGGTCCATGCTTCTTTCCAACAAAGTGACAAAGCCAGTGCCTAGGATAGGACATGATTACCTATTCAATTCCTTCTACTAGTGCAGACTCGGAAGAAATGTCATAAAAAAAAATCCTCAGCATGTACTGGTAGGGAAAGAAGTAGATAGGAAGAAGAATAGAATAGAATAGAATAGAATAGAATAGAATAGAATAGAATAGAACAGAATATTTCAGTTGGAAAGGACCTACAACAATCATCAAGTCCAACTGCCTGACCACTTCAGGCTGACCAAAAATTAAAGCATATTATTCAGGGTGTTGTCCAAACGTCTCTTCAATATTGACAGGCATGGGGCATTGATTGCCTCTTTAGGAAGCCTGTTCCGGTGTTTGACCACCCTTTTGGCAAATAAATGCTTCCTAATGTCCAGTCTAAACCTCCTCTGGTGCAGCTTTGAATCATTCCCATGTGTCCTGGCACTGGATACCAGGGAGAAGAGATCAGCACCTCCCTGTCCATGTCCCCTTCTCAGGAAGCTGTAGAGACCAATCAGGTTGCCTCTCAGCCTTCTCCAAACTAGACAAACCCAGTGTCCTCAGCCGCTCCTTATAGGACATGTCTTCCAACTGCCTTTGGTGCCCTCCTCTGGATACGTTCAAGTTCCTTATCAACCTTTCAAAATTGTGGGGCCCAATTTACAGAATTGCATTCCCATACTGTGTCCCCCCACAGTACAGGAATGCAATTAGTACAGCTATAGCAAATTATTTCAGTGTGTCCTAATTCAGCGTGCATTTCCCTTGGGGGGGCCTTTGCAAAGAGGAAAGCAGGGTCTTAAAATGCACTGGCTACCATTTCATCTTCAAGTGTAATTCAAAACATAGGTTTTAGCTTATAAACTCCATGTCATTTGAAATCCTCGCTCCTTAAAGATTGTCCCATTTCAGGGCTGAGAGAATTCTGAAGTTCTGAAAAATTACTGAAACTTGAAATTAACTTTACTTCATCTTCTCACTGTACATTTTATAGCACAGTCACACACAAATAATAAACAATTTTTATTCTTGCCTGTGTTACTGAAGAAAATATGCCCAATAATCTTGGTCTTAATTTTTTCTGATTATTCCTTTAAATCACAAAGCCATAGTTCAACTCCTTCTGACTAGCTCTGGCTGCTGAAAAGAGGCACAAAACCTGATAGAAATGTGGTAACCCAGAGCTGCTCTGCAAAGGATTGGCAAGGCTGTGTGGAAAGGCTTGGAAAGTATCTGCTCTCACACTATGCTTGGCTTCAGTTAATATTCTCACTATTAGTCCTTCAGCTTCATGAGAATAAAAAATAAATAACACTCTAAACAGAAAACAAACAAACAAATAAGCTAAGTTTCCTGGGTTTCTTCATCCAGTCTGACCAGATCAGAAAAATCTGGCTTGATTTTTTTATTCTAACAGCCTATTCTGCAGCCTTCCAGATCTAGTAAATCTGCCATCAGTAGGCTTAGGTAAAGACCTGCTCCATCTCTTTGATGGAGGTGAGAAGATTTTTTTAATGTAAAAGCTGCAGGACCCGCTCCTGAGGAGAGTAGAAGTTCTTCGTGCTGCTGACTGGGAAAAAAGGGGAATAAAAAAAATATTCAGGCTGAAAGGCATAAATATGGTGACTCTTTTGAAGTGATATTGGTTTTAGTTTTGATTGAAATAGTTATAGACAGCCGAATCCTGTCTAATGTACAGTGCTGTATTACTGAGGTAGCTCTATTACTCAAGCTCGTCACCATATGACTTTGCTATGGCTGGATGAAAGCTGCCTAGTTTTGGGCTAATGGCCTGCTAAAGCAGCCATTTCAGTGGAGAGGCAGAGCTGACCCAGGCTAGACCAAGCTCACTCAGAAAAACAAGGGCTTTGAGGGTCACATGGGAATCCAGGAGTCACTCCCTAGGCAGAATAATTCAAAGTAAATGGCATGCCAAAATGATTGCTATTTTAGCAGAAGTCACCAGGTTCTTACACTGCTGTGCATGAAGTAAGGCTTCCTCAGCAACAAAATGAGTTAGAAGGGGGAATATGTGATACTTTAGGGATGGCATTGACTAGTATTTAAATTGGTTTGAGCTGTTTCTAGTCCCACAGATTGACATGTTCTGTCCTCAGACAGATGTTCACTGTGATCTGTGTGAAAGATTATATAAAAAATCAGTCTCATGCAGATGCAGAAATGTTGGCTTATAAATTGGGCTCCCTTTCTTAACATGGAAAGTAGATATATTTTTAAAACAAGCGTAGCATATGATAGCCTGGTTTTGGCTGGGACAGAGTTAATTTTCTTCCTAGTAGCTGGTACAGTGCTGTATTTTGCATTTAGTACAATAATCATGTTGATAACACACTGATGTTTTAGTTGTTGCTAAGAAATACTTATCCAAGTCAAGGATTTTTCAGTTTCCTAAGCTCTGCAAGCAAGGAGGTACACAAGAAGTTGGGAGAGAGTATAGCTGAGACAGCTGACCCAAACTAGCCAAAGGGATATTCCATACCACAGGACATCATGCTCAATACATAAACTGGGGCAGGTTGGCCAGGAGGGGTGGATCGCTGCTTGGGCATTGGTCAGCGGATGGTGAGCAATTGCATTGTGCATCACATATTTTCTTGGGTTTTACCTCTCCCTCTTTTTGTTGTCTTCCTTTTAATTATATTCTTATTATTGTTATTATTGTTATTGTTTCAATTATTAAACTGTTCTTATCTTAACCCATGGGTTTTACTTTTTTTTTTTTTTTTGATTCTCCTCCCCATCCCACCAGGGGAGGAGTGAGCGAGTGGCTGCATTGTGCATTGTTGCCAGTTGAGGTTAAACCATGACACGAGAGAAACTCAAGGGATGCTGAGTGATTCTCCCCATTCTCCCATCCTCTCCCATCCTGTGGCTCTGCTCTCAAGCACTTAACTTCATTTTAGAGCTGAAACCTAAGGAATGTGAGCTCTGCTCAGCCTGAGCTGTCCATCAGGCAAAGTGAGGGGGGAACTGCCTCCATAGCAGACTGTCACAGAGGTAGTGGTGCTTATGAACATTGCTGCCTGCTTTCCACTCAGGTGCAGCGTATGAGCCCCTGGGCTGATCAAAACCCATGGCTTTTCCTGCAGGGGCAGACATGAGGATGGGCTCCCTCTGCTCAGCATTTGCTTAAATTGTTATGACTGTGAACTACCGTGTAGCTTATGGAGGCTGTCATCGGTGATACTAAATCCACTAAATGGGAGACCTTCCTGCAAAACTTGCCTGTTAGCTCTCAGATTTGGCTGGTAGCAAGTAACATGTAGACAATGTGATCCAGTAGAGCACCATGTCAGGGTCATTGGGATAGGAACTGTACAGATAGCACAAATTAATGGTGATATTTGTTTTCTCACTGCTGACCCTGACACATAAAAATATTTGGTAACAGCTATGGATTACTTCTCAAAATGAACTAAAGATAAACCCCCACAGGATAAACTACCCCAAAGTGTTGAAGGTCTCTGATTGAGTTCATCAGACATTCATGTGTATCTGCACAAATCAATGATCAAGGCAGGGAATTTGTCAATCAGATAAGTGAGGAAATACATTAACAGGTGACAGACAACAATTTGCCAGGGCACATAACCCTAGAGCCAGCAAGCTTGTGAAATGGCAGAATTGAACTGTGAAAGACAAATCACTGAAGGTGGAGAGAGTGTCATCATTATGTCTTGCTCTCACATGCAACTGCAGAGCAAAGTCCAGTGAATTTTTTACTCTTATCCCCTATTACATTAAAAATGTGAAAAACCTGTTAATATACATTACAAATTCTGCCACTGCTTCACTTTAATAGCGAGATAACAATCATGTTCCATTTACTATTTTGCATTTTATTGCTCTTGCATAATTCATCATAAGTAACATAACATGCTTGTCAGGAAAAGTTCCGCAAAATTTAAGAAAATGGAAGGTGAGTTGTAATACAATCTGAAATAGCAAATAATATTGAGACATTTAGGTAAAATAAAAGGAAATGAAGTAGGAAGTAAAAAGCATGAATGGAAGAGAAAAAATGAACTGATTACAGTGAGGCATAAAATGAAAGTGTGGAGTAGAAAGTGACATCCTGCAAAAAATGGTGATGCTTGGCTCACACATCATCGGTGAGATGGGTTTAATGATGACTAAACTGGATATACTGCAAAAGAGTAATTGTTATGGAAGAACACCTGTTTCAGGGAACAATTGCAGTGCTGAATCAGTTAGCTAAGCCTGTAGAAAAATGGAGCCATGACTGAGCAGCCTGTAAGTTTTGGAAAGAACTGTTATCTCTGAGAGTTCTTAAAATTGTTCCATTTCACATTAATACGGCTGCAAACAATACTCTGCAGTAGGATAAAATAGTAGGATTTTATCAAGTTTTCTACAGTTAGAATCACCTTCATTTGTCTTGCTAATTTTGGCATAAAACCACTCAGATGATGACATTAAAATGTTCTTCTTTGCACCAAACTTTGAGCTCATTTCACATTTGGGCAAAGTAAGCTAAAAGCACACGTACATGTAAAGTTTTTTATTATCTAGTAACTAGAACTGTCTGACTGGAAACAGAATGTAGTTAAATGGTTTCAGGTTCCCTTCTGCCCTTAAACATGAGCCAGGTTTGAGGAGATTGTGGTCCTGTTAAGGGAATCCTGAATGCCCCATAAACAAGAGCCAAGTTTAGATTGGATGTTATCTGCCTCTGAAGAGTCCAGAGGGTTTTATGGTGGTAGCTGAAACAAGATAAATCTCAGCAATTTTGGCTTTGGAGAGGACAACACTGATAGGTTTGTCATTTCCTTTGATAATCCAGCTCCCATCCAACTGTAAACATTACACTCAACCATGGGAGGGACCTGGGCATGGGCAAATCAGAATTGAAGTGTCTGGATGTTCCTTGGCTTAGGGCTAGCAGAAAATCAAGCACAACACATGTTTCACCACTGGAGAAACTCTCCTCTCTGGGAATTCGTGACTGTTGGGTCACTTCCCTTTGTATTTGTGGTCACATATGTCCCCCTGGAAACTGAGAGAATGACTTACTGTGAAGCAGTATTAGGAAAGAATTGGTTATAGCTTTCTTCTAACATAATTTAATGGCTAAAAATGAAGAACTGTGCATTGGCACATATGCATGAATCACAGTCTGGGAAATTATATTTTGATTGGTAGGGCAAAAATACAGAGATGTTGGATACTACTGAATGATGATAACTGATGGCAAATCTGACATCTAAGTGCTATTCACAATACTTTGATACATAACCCATGTTTAGAGACACCCTTCCTCCTTCCCCCACCCCCAAAAACAATCTGAATAATGAATCAAATGGTCTCAGGAGTAATTGGATCTTTTTCTGTGTAATTAGCAATTTTTCCCCTTGCATTATAATTTAAAGTACTGTGGTTGAATTGAGCAACTCATGTAATGAGTCATTAGACTGAGGCTTTTAAGGAAGTTATTTCTGAAGGTCTGTGGAGGCTAAAATATGTCTAAATTAAAAGAATGACAGGCTGCAATCACTGCTGTAAAATAAAGGTGCTCAGTAAGCAGTCCTATTACAATCAGAAAGAAAAAGAAGCAGATCTCTGTCTTGTGTATGGAAGCAGAGGAAATGATGAATACCTTAGGTAACTCATTCTGTGCAAAATCAATCTTTCACTGTCAATTTTAAATGAACTAATTTGTTCACAAATCTGCTCAGTCAGTTTGGAAGCATACTCAGTTCATCCATATTAGCAAATCCTTTAATCTTGACTAGTCCACTGAGTAAGAAATCTAGAAATGTGTTAATATGACTGGACATATGTAGTAGGATAAGAATTGATTCTTTTAATTAGTGTCTATTCAAGTTATAGTTCCTTCTTTTACTGAACTATTGACCCACTGATATATAAAGAGATTACTGTTATGACTAAAATACCTTCCAAAGTTATATTTAACTCTTTCTTTATTGGTCAATGTCAGATAGAAAAATAATCTTTGAATTATCCAAAAATAAACAATATAATCTAATTTAAGCTTTCTTTCAGACATGTTCCCATTAATTCTGGAGATTCAAACCGATATCTGAAATTTAAAGAGCATAAGCCCCCAGTTATTGCTAAAGGAATGATATAATCTTTTCTTCCAATTTAGATAAAAATATGAAATGCTATTTGTAATCCTAGTTTGGTATCAAGACAGTCAGAATTTTACCCATCACAATTCAACTACTGAACCTGATGGCAAATCAAGATTATTTTTTTCCCCACTGAAATTCATTGATGACAGAGGTATATTCTTAAAAAAAAAGAAAATAAAAAAAATAGGCAGAGATAGATGACTCCTCTTTCTCTCATTTCTACTGTTTACACAGACCAAGGCCTGAATAAGTTAAACTCTGGAAAACAACTTTGTGTGAAATAAGAATAAACTCACTGTAATTTGCAAACAAATAAGATTATGTTAGCTCTTGCTCACCCACAGAGAGGTGACAAACATCCCAAATAACTGTACATTTACAATGGAAAGCAGTGTTATAACCACCCCAGCATGGTCGTTGGTAAAAAAATTAAATGGGTCTCTGGTCTGGCCAGTCAGTCACATTTACTTGTTGCTTTTCACCTTATCATTGTAAAAGAGCTTCTGCAGCAGAGTGGTCCTAGGCAGATGTATTGTCCCAATGCTGAATATCTACACCTTGTCTGGGGAGCAAACACCTTATTAGTATTACCAGTATGGCTGCAAACAACATGTGTTTAAATGATCTTTTTTAATCTTAGGAATACTTGGAGCTACAGCAATAGAAAAATGCTTTAGCACTCTGCCTAGGTGGACAACCACTTTCACTAACTTTGAGCTCTAAGGAGTAGGACTAGATTTCTAATACTTTCAGGGAATTATTTAAGTGGAACTTGAATATGGAAGCAAAAGTGAGCAGTGGGCTGACTAAAATGTGGAAAAATGTCAGGTACTGAAGCCTTCTTACTGTAAACCAGCAAGCCAGGTCCCTCTGCTTTTTTTGAGCCTGGATATTCTTACTCCCACTGCCTTTGCCAGAACTTCTGGCCCACTAAGGTATGGTGTTGACCTGAGTTTTTGCACTTACCTGTGCCTTGTAACAGCACTTTTTTGCTAGCTACAGTCTATAATTAAGTAAATACAAGTAAGAAAAAGGAGAGCAAATTTTCACTTAAGTCTTCTAGAGTTTCTCTTTTTATCTTCCATCAGATTTTCCCCTGAAGGGCATTCTCGGACAATGCATGATAGGAAGAAGATAGCTGTTGTATTTTGAGTCCTATATTTGTGGAGCTTTCTAAGCATTCATCTGCTTCATTTCAGGTCATGTCTCCTCAGCTTTCAGTGTGATGGTTGTTTTGCTCACCTACTTTTTCGGTAGGCTGAGCTGCTGGGCCCTGACTGGTGGGAACCAGCAAAATCTTGTCACTGAGGGCAGCAAATTAACATTGGCTTTTCCCAGTCTTTCTTAGTGCATTAAGGCTGGCCTTTGCCATTTGAGCTGTTGATGTGTATGAGCTCAGAGTTTTTTAACTGGGGTATATAACCTGTCTGAGAAGGATTAGGACAATACAACACCATAACCAGCCATCTCATGTGCTCTTGTTCTCTCATTTTAGCATAACAGTGGCCATTATGGTCTTCCCAGTTATTGTTTAATGCTTTGGCCAAAAGTGTCTCTATAAGCATTCAGCATTGGTTTCCATCTGTGGTTTGTCCTTTTTCCTCTTAATTTGCCTCGGCAGCAATTTTCTGGACTTTGGTTTACTAATTTGTATCTGATTATATCTAGCACTTACCCTTGCAGTGCTCCGTGTCTACCCACTGCCTACACTGAAAGCCCAGGACTTTGAAAAACAGGAGTATAAGAAAGTACACATCAACAGAAGAGCTGTGATTTAGCAGACTACCACAAACACTTACATTAATGGTGAAAATGTTTTCTCTGCCCAGTGCTGCTTACTCAGCATTCCAGTTTCAATATGTTTGCAATGGGGGTCTGTTATGTGTCCAAAGTACATCAAGAACTGGGCAGAGTATGCACAACACCCTGCTGCTGGTGGGTAGTTCCTCATGAAAGTCCCACTGGTTTGAATGGGAGCTATGTGTTGAGCAGTGGATTTTTGTTTCCTGATGAAAGCATTGTGGAAAATTCACCATTTACTTTAATGGTCATTGAGACTTCACAGAGAAGTACCTCATTCTGCAAATAGTTCTATGAAATGATTAGCTTTTGTGAATTCCAGGATACTTAACAGATAACTATGTTGATGTCTTATATCTATATCTCCTTATATTTAATTCTCTGTATATATTTATGTGTGAGATAATTTTGCATGATCTTGGTGGAGGACAGGCTTTGTTTGGCTCATTTAAAATACTAATGATGATGGCCTTAGAAGTGACTATACTAAAAATCATGGCATTTTTAATGTCTAAATTATTGCAGAACCTGAAAACATTCCTCTTGCTTCCAAGGCAGATGTAGGATTGAACAGAAGATGAATGGCACATCTCTATCAGCCAGTGCATTTTGATAATTGATCAAATTTCCATTTTAATTAGAAAACATGCACCCAAAGTGGGTGTGATCACAAGATTCTATCAGCTCAGTTTTTCTTAATCCTCTGGGGTGAATGAAAAAATGAAGTGGCTGGCCTTTCGCTAACTCTGAATTCAAGAGATTGCCTTGACCACTGCTTGTTCAATTTATCTAGGAATGTCTTTTGTGCTGTATGCTCTCTGATTGTCTGAAAATACCTTTTAATTTCCTGAATACATATATGTATACAATGAATATTAATCAAGAGATGATTAGTATCTCTTCTGCCAGCACACAATAATATTTTGTCAGAGACAGATTGTATCTGTAATTGCATATTTAAAGTCCACACTAGAATGCCACATAATTTTGAGTATGGACATTGAAGTCCTCTACTAAAATTTTAGATTTTCTTATCTATAAGTAAATTTTGCTAACTGGGAAAATGGAGCTAAAAAAACCTCAAATGCTTACTTATTTTTTCTCCAGCAAAACTGTCATTTCCTTACTTTTGAATATTCTAGCCAGCAGAGTCATCAGTATTGCTGGTGCTATATTTGGCTAAAATCTTACCACCGATCTCAGTTGCTGGCATGGGAGGGAAGGACTCTTTCCCCCAGTGGCACAGAAAGGTTACAGAGCTACAGACCTGAAGGCTAGACCCAACCCTTGCAACCTTAGCATGAGGTGAAGAAAACAGAAGTCAATAGACAGCCCACCTGCTAAAACTGATGCTGCAGACTGCCCACAGAAGAACTGCCAAGGAATCCAGCCCCATATCACCTGGGGAATGAAAGACCACTGCCGTGGCTTTTTAAACTCTGCTCGCATCCCTGCCCTTCTGCCCAGGGAAATGGCATTTTCTGTACGTTCCCAGAAACTATGACAACTTCGGAAGAAAGGGGGACTAAGGTTTGCCTTTTAGTTTCTTCATAATGAACTCAAACTTCTAGTCTGCTTACCTCAAAATACTTTCTGTTTTGTATCCTCTGGTGGCTGGGGCTCTGCCTTGCATGCAGGATGACAGATTGAGTGCTAATTTTACCACCTGTAGACCTTGTTTATTTCAAAATGTCACTTGTTTTTTATATCTTAAGTGCCAAGAGAGATGTTCTCCCAGGATACCAAAAATCAGTCATTATTATAACATAGATATTAAGCCACCCATGTTTCAAGCACATCAGTCAAAGACATCTGTCCTGCAACTGTACAGCAGAAAGGGCAGCATGTTATTAGAGAGAAAGAGAGAGAGAGCTACCAGGGGAGCCAAAATCATTATCTGAATATATCACTCACTGAGGCTGCCTGAATGCTGTAGGACCCATGGCAGAGCCCACATATTGTAATGGAAATTTCAGTCCTCTGTGATCATGTAATTGCTCCACAGTAATTCCTTCTAGCAGCTTTTCATAGTGTTTCATCATGGAAAATAACCTGGGCTCTGAAATCTCCCACCTTTGGGTTTGAGTCATTGCAAAAATGCTGTATTTCCAGAAGGGTGAGGAGGAAAAAGCACATCCAGAAGCCCAATTCCTTACCTCCAGGCTTTATGCAAGTTCTCAAAAAATGCATGTATCACCCATTAAGCACATCCTAACACTTACTCTGGAGTCCAGTGACAAACTGCATAGGAGCAAGAAAGGCAAGAAGAGGAAACTTTCCGAGGGCATCTGCTAGGCCCACATTGGCTGTCTTGACGAGGCATGTCAGGATGCATTGGTAGTGCGCAGTGAGGCTGAAGATTCCCTACTGGCTGGAACCGAGTCATTTGCCAGGCTTTCCTTGTCAGGGAGAGTTAAACCAGTCACTGATCCTAATTCTAACACTGTTGTTGCAGCATTCCAATTTTTAATCGCTACATGACTTGTCAGGTTGAATATGAGCCACATGAATAAAATTTAAAAACCTCCTAATAATGAGGGTGTCAAAGATTACTAGCTCGTGGTGTTTCTACAGTTACCTTTCCATTTCCTAAAAGTGCAAGCAAAGTGTTAAGTACCGTCATTTCCAACTGCCCTTTATTTTTCCATTTCCCTCCACAACAACTCTTTTCCTGAAGTTCATCAAGGTAGTCATCAGTAAGTAGCACATTCCTGCACCCCTGTACAGTGCTGGGGGAGCTTCCTTCAGGCTTAAAAGCATAACTTGAAAAGGGGATCCCCTTCTTCCACAGTTAGGGGGCAATTTGGTTGACAATGAGGTAAAAAACCTGCCATATGCCTTCATCCTAGGGTGGCAGCTTCTGTTTTCTAGATGCTTTTCTCCCTGAGTTTTGAAACATAGGAGAAGCAAGTCTCTTGCTGTCAGTGATCATTGTCTTTGGAATGTCACAGCTTTGCGTGTCACCAATTTGTCTGTAAATGTTTGAAATTTGAAGTAATTGTAGAAGATTGAGGCAAGCAAAGTGGGAGCCACTCAGAAAGAAAGGGCATTTTTCAGGCTAGCAAACTGACATGTACATGTCCCTGTGTTCCTTTCCCCATGACAGAGGACGATTGGGACAGATGTGCTTCATGCTGTAAGTTCCTGGATGCTGACAAACAAATCAACTTCCAGGAGGCTCTGAGTTCTCATCTGCAATTGAACTAATTTACCATCTTCATCTGCTGTGTGAATGAAATACAATAACTGATTTCGAAAGATGCCAGTGTGCTAACAAATATGGTCTGCTGAACGGCAGTCTTTTTCAATGAAAAATTAGCTTATGCTTAGCAGTGTTTCAGTTCACTGATTTCTTTTCATTTGGTTGCTTTTGTTATAGAATGCTTAAATTCACAGTGCTTTCCACAAAAGAAAATCCACACTGTAATCTCCAATCACTGCAGAAAAGGCAGGGTCATTTGACTTCACCTTGGCTCAACACTAAAAGTAAACTTAGAGCACACAATAAAGCTAAAGCTACATGTAGGAAGAGTTAAATGCAATGTTCTGGTTATGGCTTTAACAGTGATAGCACCATACAACTGGAGCAATTAAATATTTAAAAAGTTTAATAACATGTGGAAAGTAAGTTCAGCATCAAAGCTGAGCTAAGAAAAATGGGATTATCCAATTAAAAATGAAAAGATGTGGTGAATCTGTCAGCGTCTGTGATGCTGTGGTTTATTTAGAAGGCTGTTGTATGCTGCATATTTTAGACTGAGCTCAGTGATTATTGCAAAATGTTTTGTTTTCATGCAAAAAAATGTTTAGCTGGGACTACAAAGGCAAGATGTAGCAGAGGTACTGTGGACTCAGGGTAGTGTGTACTTCACCTCCAGACAAGGCAGCTGCTAAGGCAGGGCTACCAATCTACCAGTGCAACTTCTGCAGCTGAAGTAGCTTCTGGAATCCATCTCCACCTTCAGGAGGAAGTTCTTCACCACAGTGAGACAGGAACAAGGGGACTAACGCTTAGGTGCATTCTGTATTTGGGGAAATCTTCTTGGAGCCTCTCCAGCCCTATCTGTGTTTTTTCTGGAAGCCCAATGCAGCTCCAAGGAACTCTTCAATGCTCCAAGAAAAAGTTATGGTGGAAGCTGCCCTTTAATTAGTAGAACACAAAAATCTGTGCTGAATAGTGTTCCTGGGTGCTGCTTTGGTCCCTCCATTTTACTTGTGTTATTAAAACCCCTATTCACCTCAGAAGTATATCAGTGCCACAAAGTCTATGCTATCCCTCCTTTTGGAAGCTGAAAAGTACATAATTGAAATGGTAACAAATTTAAGGTGTGACTTTATACAAGAGTAAAATTCATGAGCACTTATCTGTGTTGCTATTTATCTGATGATTTATCTAGTGCAGTGGCTGCTGTGCTCTGCACCATCCCTGTTGCTATCTCCCCTTCCTCTAAATATGAACTGATCTGGCAGAACTCATAAGGCTTTTTAAGTGTAAATAAAATCTTTCACCAAGGAGCATTCTTGGTTCTGTGCCCCAGTTTCAGAAATACACACAACTAGGATTCAACAAAACTTTCCTAACCACAAAAAGTACCAGGAGAGGGGCAGGAAACTCACATTTTGCTTTTTAAAACTCAGGCTATAGGTAGTTTAAGTCTTTGTTCTCTTTTATTCTCATCATCAGAGGTCGAGCAAAATCACACTTTTTCCTGAGTTCTGAAAAAGGTTTTATTTTTGTCATTTCTATTATGAGCAAACTGGGATGATGTGATTTTCAGTTGGGCTTGGAAATAGCTCGTAAGTTAAGTTTTGGTTTTGCAGAACAAAATCTGAGCTTGTGTTGGATAAAACATGCTGCTTATTATCAAAATCATGAACTTGTACAGACGTGTATAAAAATAAGATTTAGCCTTTTTAATCTTTCCTGACAGCCCAGGGTATCTGAACTTTTTGCCTTCTCTCTGAACCATAACTTGGTTGAGATTTCCAAAAGAGGGAAACAGGATTAAATTTGATTAAGGGTTGCAGTGGTTCAATGTAGAGTAAATTATTTTTATCCAACCTGATTTGATCTTGTATTGAGAAACTAAGCTGATCTTGTACTTTAGCTACCCATGTTTTACAGCAATGAATTTCTCTATACAAAATTTATACAGATGACACGCAACACTCCTTTATCAACTGTTCAGCAAATTATTATAAAACCTTGAAATACTCATTTTAGGTGTTTCTCTTTGACCTCAATTTCTGTTGAATATACTGGAGTGCAATCTAAATCAAAATTAACCCTACACTTTTATGTCATTATACAGCCAAAACATGCCCCAAAAAAACCTCTGTGCATCTCTTAGTTGCCTTCGATTTAGATTGATTACGTCTTTATACTGAGGAGAGGGCCTGCCTGATAAAAGAATGGCTTAATCTTTATTTGCCTAGAGCAGTTAGAAAAATAAGTGAAGCAAGCAGCCTCCTGTGACTGATTTCTGCTCACTTAAGGCAATTCACCCTTGAAACAGAGAATAATTGTTCTCTGTCCTTTTGCAGATATTGTCTTCCCTTTCATGTATTATATCCAAATAATCTTTAAGATTTTGAACATTAAAGGAATACAGGCTGAATCAAAACCATACACCAGGCTAAATTCTGCCTTGAGAGGCATATCCACAGTTTTCATAAAAGCCAGTGGAAGCCATGCACACATGTAGAAGCAAAATTTTGTCCATAGTCTCCTTAAATTCTGAATTAAAAAAAGAAAGAAAGAAAAAAAAAAGATAACTTCTGTTTCAAGCAACAGGATATGGATGTGTGGGTTTTGATCCAACCACTGGGTGTCAACAATATGATAATCTTTAGAATTGTACATTATAAAGGAATTTAATTCCTAGATGGTACCATTTGGGACAAGACCCATAGGCCTGTCTGTGGAAATTCCCTACTTGAGGTACCTTTTGTTTCTGTACATCAATTTTGTGTGGAAAAGGTAACAAATGTTTCCCTTCAGCACCCACAGAGAAGGAGGACTGTACCACCTCCTTTCACTGAGGTCTATTTTTAATAAGAACATTTCTTTCTTTCCTGCAGCTGGTCAAGTGGTTGCCAATGACCAAGTTATATGCCTTCTCTTATTCAGAAGGGACCTAGCAAGCCTTTTCATCTAGTTTAGGTCTAGCCATCATGTCATTATCATGATAGGACTTTAAGATAGGCTCATCTTTAGACTGAAACAACTCCTAGCAATCCCAAGTTTAGGAATCCTTATTGTAAATGTTTCTTTTTAATTGTATGTCCATTAAATTATTGGTACTCTGGTAACAAAATTGTACCAGAGGTGGCTTTAAATCACTCTGAAACTTTCTTCCTCAGACCTGCATCTTACAAATTCCTTTTTATCAGTGAACTGAGGACACACACTGTGATATTGCAAGCTAGATGTTAAGAATTGATTTTGAACTGTAAAAGTTCATCAATCTCTATAAGAATTCTTAATTTTAGGGTTAAAGGATGACACAAAGCAAAAGTAAACTTGCTTGTAAGCAAATAAATAAAAAAAAGAATCAGTTATAATCTAAAATTTGGAGAGGAATGTTTTTATATAGCTATCCTTAGCAAGTGAAGGCTGAGTACCTGGCAAATATATTTGTTGGAAATGCATAACTAAAACTAAGAATAGCAAACTGTTCAGGATTATTCAGTTGTGGTCCTTCAAAAGCTGTAATTATAAATCTGCAACTGACTCTTCTCTACTGCTTGGTAGTTCACTTATACTCTATCAAAAAATGGAACACTTCAATTTTCACAAGAAGGGTCTTCCAGTGTCTCCTCTGGCAGGGAGACCTAAATTTAGGAAGGGATCTACTTCCATAAGACATATACCTGGAGACTGACCCAAAGCTGTAAATTGTAAACACCAAAACTGAGCAAAGATAAACTGCTGACCTTATAAAAATTATAATGTTTCAATAGGATAAGGATTTCAATTGTCTCTTCAGATGTGTCAAATGTGTGTTGGACAAATCTGTGCTGGAAAAATTTGTGTCAGCTAATACAGTTCTCTGCAGATGATTTACAATGTGTGTTTACTATAAATTTTACACTGGAAACTACTGACAGCTGAATTTTGCTACCTCATGTAAAGTTCTTTCAAATACAGAGACTCACAGTGAGCTAGCAGGGATCAGTTCTTTGCCAGCTGATGCTGATTGTAAGAGAAATCACTGTTTCACATACCTAGGTATGTTATCGAGAAGACACTGAGTGGTTGGGTTGATGTTAAAAGACAGAAATCTTACCAAACCTTAAATTAGAGAAAATATTTCTAATTTTTTAGGACTCCTGAATCAACTACTTTTGACTTTTCAGAGAATCAAACTTCCCACTACAATAAAACAAGCAACATTTCTGTAAGTGATGGTGGGTGAGGGCATCATCTGTTAGGCTCCCAAGTTGCACCAGTGCTATTTGTGGTTCTTCCTTTTGCCAGTATTTCCTTGACATAGAATTTCTAAAATATTATGTCCTGTTTTAAAAGTAATGGTTAATAAGTAGACATGAATGGGTACGTAGTTGTTAAAAAATCCAGCTTGCTACCAGTCCATCCTTGCTTAGCTTCTACAGTTAGAAATGAGATGTAGTTTTACTGTGACACACTGTGAGAATCTGTATCTCATTGTTGCTTAGATCATGGATGGGCAACAATGGCTTTTTTCAAAGTTTCACAGACTAGCAAACTTAAAGTAGCTCCTTTTAATTGAAACCCAGACATACTTTTAGGTAAAAACAAAACTGAGCTGGCTTGAGTTTTTCCCAAGCCAAACAAAAGAGATTGGAACTTTCCATTGTTTTTGTCTGCCAACCATGCATTGTTAAAGGAATCGAAATAAAGAGGGAAAGGGGTCAAGGGTTATAGAGCTCATATTTCCACTCTACATGACCCCATCTCAGCAATAGTGGGACCCTCGTGATCAGTTCCTGTTGGTCTAACGGAACAGCCATTTCTTAAGAAAAGGAATTACTGCGTACAGTACCTTTGTGACTAGCAGAAGAATACACTAGCTCTTCAAAGGTCCTTTCATTACAGCCTCTGAAGAGGACTCCGACATTACTTTCTTGAGATTATAATGAAAACAGCTGTACTTGTACCAATTCCCCTTTTTATTATTTTTTGTAACAAAACAAGATTGATGTTATGCCACTTTCTGCTCTGTCATGAGAATAAGGTATCACAAATGCTAATAACTACCACAGTAGCAATATGCACTACTTTGATCTTTTCACTATTCTTTAATTTGTGCAGCTGGCCACTGAATTCCTTCCTAAAAATCTGTGCTGCCTATAAACAAAGGGAAAAATGGCCAACAAAATTGAATGCGCACATTTAAAACTCTTCATCTGACTAGTCGAATTCAAAGCCTACAAGGGTAATGCAAATATGATACTTTGATTTTGTGATTCTAGGCACAGAAACCTTAATACATATTCTTCTGATGATGGATTGTGGCAGAACGAAAAATACCACAAACAACCAATTCTCATTAAAATCTAAAGCTTGTAATCCCTTCGTTCTTATTGGGTCGTTTGCCAAAGTCTTCTTAAGAGATTATTAAGCTTATTAATGAAAATCCAGAAGTAATTTTAAGTGATTTTCCCCCTTATGTTTGAAAGACAGTAAAATTAAACATGCTGTGGTTGTTATTTTTTCCAGTGTCAAAGGCAATGCAAGAAGGCAGGATCTGGCAATAGCAGCTGTCAAGATTCCAAAACCAAGAAATACAAACACCCACTGTCCGAATTATTGCTGTACTGGTAGAAACAGGATAGTAGTCTTTAGTGTTTCTGCTAATAAGCCAGAACAGAACTGTGTATTGCCATTTAAATTTCTTTTTCACTGTGTCAACTTTTCACAGTGAATCAGATGCACAACTTCTCTATTCTCTATCTTCACAACAAAGACCTTTGGCTTCTTGTTGACATGAATACCACACTGAAAATGATAAGGTGCCTGATGGTGGTCAGAATTTGCGAGTAAAGAACTCTAAATAAGGATTTTTGATCCTCAGTTCCAACCATCAGCAATGATTTAGATACTTAAGAACTTTGCTGGAAGCAAGAAGGCAAGGTTTCCAAAAGCCAAAAGAAGTGCCTTGTGGAAAATTCAGAATCAGCTGAATTTTGAATTTATGAGCTGAATATATCAGCTGAATTTATGAATCAACATAATTTTA
The DNA here is from genome assembly GCA_026212715.1 of Elanus axillaris. Lineage (NCBI taxonomy): Eukaryota > Metazoa > Chordata > Aves > Accipitriformes > Accipitridae > Elanus > Elanus axillaris. The sequence goes on from JANZLQ010000089.1 coordinate 27,262,347, forward strand.
TTGCATAAATGCTTTTGAAAATATGACTGTTCTGTTCATTAGTAAATGAAATGTAATAATTTTAGAAAATTTTAAATTTAGCAAAATTCATATGAAATGGAGTATGAGGAAAAAAGTTCTACAAATACAGTCCCCAGAGTGAAAGCATCATGAAAGAATGTCAAATGTCAAAGTTAATTGTCAAATGTCAAATGTCAAAGTTAATTCACTGTTTGGAGAGTTTTAATTCTTGGTTTCATTTCAAACAGAAATGTTAAAGTGATATGTAAGGAAGTAACAGAGATCTGAATTGTTATGTTTGTGAGTAACTGGGAGACCAGACACTGCTTAAAATAAGAATATTGTATATGCTATTAGAAGAGATGATAAGGTAAGAAAAAAAGTTTAAGATGCTTAAGATGAGAAGCATAAAATGGGGAGAAGGTCCTAGAACCTCTGAGGTTTATAGAGAAATAAAACATGGACAAGACGGGAGATCTAGTTTTGCTATATGGCAACTGAGTTGGTTACATATGTGCTTATGCATATGTTTATACTCAGGTACACATAACCAAGTGTATCTTGCACATCTGTGGACATATATTAGTGAAAACCCTCTGCAGGCTGGGGCAATTTTGTTTACACCAGTATACTAGCAACTGTGGTGGCTCTACAGCCATGTATTTTGAATGCAGCTACACTCAGGAAGGGGAAGGAGAGAATGCAGCAGGTGCATTGCAAATGAGCTATTAGAGGATTTGTGCTGTATTACAGGGGTATTCATTATTCCTTTCCAATTTCTGAGCAGATGATGTAGTTTTTGCCTACTAGTACAGCTTTGATTATGCATACTTCTTACTTTTGTCTGAGCACTATTTTGTGCTATAGGCCTGGTTTTGCTGCATAAAAAATTGCTTCCTGCAGTGGTTTGGTCATGCAGCAGAGTAGCTACTTGGCTAGGTATGTCTGACATGCAGAGCAGGTGGTTATGACTGTGAAAGCCTTCCAGAGGCCACACACCACTGGGCATCTATACTGAATGGTGCAGCTGTTTTCCAGAGTTTGTAGTGCAAGAAAATCAGCAAAATAAGGAGAGAACATGATTGTACAGACTCAAAATGGCCACAATAATTCTACAAATTCAACCTAATGAATTAGGTGTGGAGCTCCTTGTGGTTCCAGCACCAGAAAATTCAGTTTGTGGAGCTATTCTCACTAACAAATTTCTTGAAATTGTCACGTGGAGATCTCCTACCCCAGATTTTGCATCAGTGATTTAAGCTCAGAAACTCTACTATGAACTTCAGAGATGAATATGTCGGTATAGATTTAGTACTACTAACTCTTTGGAACCAATAACCTCCTTCTAAATAGCAAAGACAAATGTGTGATGTACATCCCAAAATACTTAAATCTGCAACAGTTTATTCATTATACTCTGTAGATACATCTATATCAACACAGGCACTGGAGCAATGGCAGCTAGCAGAAACTAGGTATAAGAATAGACAAAACGGCAGCTACAATAGAAGCAAAGAAATAAATTGCATGACTAAAGAATATTGCATAAAGGGGATAGATACAAGGCAATAGCTCAAAAGGTAAGCATGTTAAGAGGGGACCTGTACAGAGAGTAATATCTGCATAGTGTGCCCAAGAGTAGAAGAGAGCCAGCTGGGCAAGAGAGGTTCAAATTTAAACTCAGAGGGTAAGATAGTAGCTGGTAGGGAGAAGGATGCAACGTAGAAAAAGAGCATTAGTGGGACCATTCTCAAAGCCAATGACTGAATGAAAGGGAAGGATATAATGAGAGCAGAGCATTAAGGACAAGAATGACAGTGTGTCAGAAAACTCATAGTTACCTTAGACTGTAAAGTGAAAAGACACATGCAGGACCTGCCTGATCATTCCAACATTTGAGAACAGATTTAATACTAACTATTCCCCCC
>JANZLQ010000089.1:27264374-27274758 GCA_026212715.1 Elanus axillaris
CCCCCCCATACTAACAGCTTTTTCTTTCAACAGTTTATTTTCTCCTAGTATGGTGTGTACACATGCACATGTACACAGTGCCTCACACTCCTCTACAGCTAAGCATGACCCAGAAGTACAATATCATCTTCTGCATTTGTTCAGATTCTTGGAAAAATGCTCAAGGGAGGCAATGCAGATCTGATATATAGATGCCAATTTGTCCCTCTGTCTTAACAATGCAGCCAAGGTCTGACCTTCCCCAGCTTCCAGGGGTTTCTGAGTAGAGGAAAGGAAAAAAATAAAATCACCAGACTGTTCCAGATGAAAAGAGCTCTGAAAATGGAAAGATGTTAATTAATATGTCATATATCTGTAACACATTTGGATTTTTAGTTACCTTTGTCAGCTTAAGATATTTGGATGAGGCACTGGGATTATACATGCTTATAAAGAAAGGCATATACATACCTGTAAAGGAAGGTGGTGTATGTTTTTCTAATCAGAAGAGATTTAAATGATTTTTAAATATCTTTTGTGAATCACTACTAAAGTAAGTGGCAACTTCTCAAGCTTTAGGAAAAAAGGAAACAAAAGGAAAGCCTTTAGATGCCCACAGTAGGTGGCATCAGCTACTGACCTACCTACTAATAAGGCAAATGAAAGAAAAACAGCCTGAGAGGAACTAAATAGCAGAGAGCTGAAGTCTTGAGGGGAGAACAGGCAAAGGAGGCATACAGTGCTTAATTCACCCTGACTAAAAAGCTCTGTCAAACCACAAGTTGAAGATGCTACCATATATAACAGCATTACAACACGAAAAAAAATTAATTGTATTATAGTTCTTTGACTGGAATACTGCTGATATTGAATTGTTGAATATGGCTGAAACCAGAAAGTCTAAGAGTCTTTAAGAAAATAACTTATACCCTGGGAGCAAGCACTAGGGCTAGTCAGGCTTCTGCATGCTGTTATAAGACCTCAGTCCTAGTGGATGATCTATGGGAAATAGCTCTGAAATCAAATTAAGCTAGCTGGTCTGGCTTCAAAATCAGCGCCTTATGCAGCAAAGAGAAACATGGGACAGAATAAATTAAACAGAAATGTCAGAGTCATAATTATAAATGCCTTCCTCAGCTGTTTTGGAAATGTGTAATGCTTTTTAGAGTTTCTAAACCTGCTTCTGTCCCTTAAAGTCTCCCTCAAATATTTAGAAAACAGATTTCCTTAGAACCTGAATATTTTTGCAATCATTTCTAATCAATAGATACTTTTAGCTTGTTTTTAAAATAATAAACTTTGTTCTTAAGCAGTTCATTGTTCCTTTTTTACATTTACCATAATAAGATCAGCATTAAGGTTGCGATTAATGAATTTATTTATATATTAAATACCTGGGTCAATATGTTGTGGATTTTTATGCATTATGAAGTTTATATACATATATTTAATACATAGATAATGTCTGGCTGAAACAGTGTCATGATAAGCCTTTTTAAGAACTTTCTCAGCCATGGGACAGTTCTGCTGCTACTGGTACAACTCCATGTTATTCCTGGTTATTTATTTTTCACTGCAGTATGGCATTGCAGAAGTTAATCCTGGTTACTTTGGCATTTGACTCATTTTACATTTATAACAAGCATAATTTGGTTTGGTTTTAACTTTGAAAGAATATAGGACACACAATGAAAATCTTTTAAAAACATGCATGTATTTTTGCATTTTTTGTTGGCTTAGGGGACAAGAGGATTGAAGAATCAATGTTTTCTTCCAAGTTCCCCAGAAAAAAATAAAAAGAAAAGAAACATCTATATAGAATTCTTGCCTTTTTGTTTGGACAGATTCCTGCAATTTCTTCCCATGGCTTTAGTGACTCCTGGAAATGTCTCATATAGTCCATACTGTCAGCAGGATTCTTTCCCAGATTTCTCACCCTTTTTAATTTGTATCCCTTAGTTACCTGCTCCATCCTTTCCTTCCCCCTCCCTTCAACACTAATAGGCCTGCTGGAATCCACCTTCTAAATGAAATCAGTCAAGTCACCTCAGCTTTGATTGCTTTATTCCCATGCTGTAGAACGAAAGCACTTTGATGAATCAAAAATGTTCTATATTCAATTGTCATAAATAACAATGCACAGCAAAGAAGTTAAGCTATCAACATAAACAATACAATACGAAAGCGTGCTTCAAACCAGATGCTGCTTTATTTTTGCCGAAACAGTTTGAAGAGCCTGTTAAAATGCTTCAAGTTGCTGTTTACAGAGGGTCAAATGAACATTTTTCAATGAAATGTGTCCCTTCTGGTTCCTTAATGATTAAATACAGTGGAACAATAGCCATTTAAAATAGCGAAAGAATATCCGATGATTTTTTATTGTTGGGATTGTTAAAATAGGAGGAGTTGAAAAGCTTTGTGTGAGGTGAGAGAAAAATGCTCTGACAGCGTCAGAGCCACCTCAAAGATTTTGTCAATTTGTCAAAAATCACTGCACTTTCCAAGTAGCCTTTTGCAAGACTCCTGGGAAAACAAACAGCATCTTTCCCTCACTCAGACTGGCAAACAGTTTTTCCCACAATCCTCCCCAAATGTTGTGTCATGTCCCCCACACCCTGAAGTGAGTGTTTCCAAACACAGATCTTCCCTCCTGGAGGAAATAACCTATCCAATTAAATTCTGCTTACATGTGCTTTTGGAAAAGGATTCTCTCTAACCCCTCAGACTCCAAATTTGCCTACTGAATCTTGCTCTTGCTCTTCCACTCACCTATGTCAGGATTCAGCCTACTGTAGGTATACCGTTTGGTTGCATGTCATTAAAGTTGCGGTTGTTTTGAGTTTTGTTGGTAGAACTTCAACCTTTAGAATCCACTTTCATCTATAAAATAGAGCTGAATTTCATTGAAAAAATAGTCTGCCTTTTTACAGACACTCATGCATTCGGGATGTCAAATGTTGACCTAACTAAGACCAAGGCTGATCTTGTTTGATAAGAAACCTACCATTTAAAGAAAAAGAAGGGGGAAAAAAAAGTAAAGAAAGTTTTTGTTCTAAATGGTCTGGAACAAAATTGTATTTATCTTCATGTTTGATCAAAGCCTTAGTAAATTGTTAGGATTTTGAAATTCAGCACTATCAGGTTACTGCACCTCTGTTGCAATTCTGTGGAGGAACACTGCTTGATATTTGTGACTTACTGTATCCAGCTATCCATACTTAAACCTTACAGAGCAGTATTTTGCTGTACAATGAAAATGAAGTCAGCAACATTTCTGTTAAATTCATATTATCATGTTGGATAGTCTGACTTTTAGCGTAAAGACACCCAGCATGCGACCATCAAAATAGTCAAGAAACAGCAATAACAGGTAATAAGTTTTTGCTATATGAATTTCCATACTTAGTCACTCATAACTTCCTCATGTGCCAGGAGCTTTATAAGGCATATAATTAATAAATGAGATTCTTGTTAAACTGGATCAATTTAGATCAGGTATATAATTGTTTTCCTTAAGAAATTGTGTTTATGATGAATAATGGTAGGTTTCACAATGCTTCTTTCTAAGTAGAATGCTTGTTTCAAGACATAAGTCCTTAAAACTTTTCTTGCTTCCACAGAGATAAGTTTTTACTTTGTTGGGCCTTTATATACATGTGCAGTGGGGCAAGAAAAATAGGGAGTCTTCTTCCCCACATTTAAGCCTTCTCAGGCAGAAGAGAGCTTCAGAAGTCCCTACTTCTGGTGAGTACAAGATCTGCTTTCCTATGCTTGCTGTCCTAAAAGGCCCATGACGGTGCTGGAGGATATTAACTCTAAATCAGTCTGCAAAATTGGCAATAGCTAAAGCTGGTGGTATAGTGGTGGGGTTATTCTCATGCAGATTTGACTGCAGTCGTGTTGCAGAATGTGTGGTACCGTTGTGGGATAGGTAGAGCTGAGAAGGGGGAAAGGGTTTTCAGTCTGTGTAGTGTAAGGCAGCAGGTGAAGGTCTCTGCTAGCCGGTTAGCAGATCTACAGCAGTTTCTGGTTATTTGGGAGAGAAATAAGAAAAGTGTAGAAAGTGCTATATGTATATATGCATACAAGTAAGTATAAAAGCATGTATAAAAAGCTGTATAAAAATGTGGGACCTGCTTGGGTGCATAGGGCTTTCGGCAGCTCCCCTCACTCCCCAGCCCCAGCTTTATGTTTGCTGACCCCCCTTTTTCTCCCTCCTGATTCTCACTAAACCCTCACCAATGGGCTTAGATGGCACTATACGGGGCTGGGTGGACCAGTCAGATTATGGCTTTTATTGGATGAAAATTCAGAATAATGAGTAAGAAAAGGTCACCTGCATGTTGAAAATCCCACTAGCCATCACAGATGGGTACGGTAGCCAGGCTGCCTCTAACATACTCCATTTCCAAAGATAACAATGTCCATTAGGCCCAGCTCAGCTGCACACATTAAGCTCTTTGCACTGCATGAACTCCCATGCTAAGTGAAGTGCATCACTGTAACTGATTTTCTACACCTCTACCTTAGCTTCCTTCAAGAACTATGGCAAAAATAATGGTATTTCTTCATTAGTTCTCTTTAATTACATATATATCCATCCCTGCCTTTCTGCTTTCAAGAACAAATTTTAAAAGTACACAGGAGACAAAAATCTGTTCATTTTACATTATAGCAAAAGAGTTTCCTGTCCTCAGGTACTGTATTCCAGCTTCAGTGGAAATGTGGAGTAATAGCTTTGCCTTCCAAGGAGTTATGCCCAATTTACACTGTTAAAGTGAACAGAAATTTTGGCCCAGATCCTTTGATATGTAGGGTACGAGCAATTTAATTTTAGTTAGGCTTCTTACCAAACTCCAGAAAGCATCTAGTGAAAGAAGGAAGTGTATGGAAGCTGTGATGGACCTCCAGTATTTGAGTTGCATTAGTTCTAGCCTAACGGTGTCATTCTAGGGTGCAGAAATAGTAGCATCCAAAACAGAGTCTCATACTAGCTGCTGTGAAGAAAATTAACCCTCTCCCAGCCAAAACCAGCACAGTGATCCACTTTCCTCAATTTCTTTTGGGAATTCATTATGTGTCCATCTATGAATACGTACAGGGCACTAAAGAAGTTTCCTCATGACTTTCTGAACCTCCCCGGAAGAGGACAGAAGTGCTGGACCATCTCTCTTCCCCTCTTACAGAAGGATGTAGTTAAGGAACAGACAAAATGTGGTGGTAGCTTCTTTCATCCATCCTCCTTTTGACCCTTTGCCACCCTATGCAGACCTGCTAGCCAGCACTAGCTCAAAGGAGAGACTCAGGGGAAGAGAAGGGGGTGGTATGTTTTGTTTCCCTTTAGGAAGGTTACACTTCAGTCCTTGCATGCACACTCACCTTTCTCCACTGAAACTGAAAGTCAGTCCTTTACGAATTCACATCCAGGAACATTTCACCTATCCACAAAATCATCTTTCTCCTTTATGTTATTTGGGCTCATGGACTTCTTTTTTAAAGATACCTTTAGTACAGAACTGATAATTATGTTTCCCTAGTAAATTTATCTGAGAACTGTATTGATCCTTTCTGTAGACGCCCAGAGGATTTGTACATTTCTGCACTGTGTATATCTCTGTCAATTACTTTATTTTTCCCTATGTTTCATAGAACTTTTAGTAAGATCATGAGTGGTGTTTTGTTGCCTCAGAGGTTTGAAAACACTGTCATCAGTTGAGTTTTGGACCGCGTTACCTTGGTTTGAGGGTCATGAGTTTCTGCTGCCAGCAGTCAGTTACTGTTTTCAGGATGTTCACTTAAGAGCATCCTGAAGATACTCACATCAAAAGTAAATCCCCAAAATTGCCAATATTAAGTAATAATTTCATAGCTGACTTTCTGAGACATTACTGTAAGAATGGTTGGCCCACCGACACACTATACACTCAAAACAGTGCATACATCACTTTCTGCCTGAATTGGCTGAGCTTTTGAATGAGCTACATATACATGTACTCAAAAGATCTATGCATGCAAACTCAACTGGCATATTTGGCAGCTCCAGCGAAGGGTGGAATATGAGCCTGAACTGAAAAACTTGCACATACAAGGGGGAATCCAATCCTCCTTTTGCTAACACAGATGTAAATCAGGAGTATGCCTTTGACAGCCAGTGGTGCTACACTGCACAGTCAGTGTTACTGAGCAGGGAATCAGGGCCGGGACAGACATCTGGAATATTGCCAAGTTGAAGTAATATTAGGTTGATACCTGCTCTGAAATCCTATAGAAAGCCTCATCTCCAAGTTTATCAAGCCACAACTACAGATGCTTAAATAAAAAAGAAAAAGCCCCTGTGTGTTTGTGAAATCTGGCCTTTGTTTTATATCACTCTCATGACAAAAAGTGTTAGAAAAATGTCTTAAACCACTACTTGGGGATTTCCTCCAAGCACTATGCCAGCTGCTCTCAGCCTCCATTGTGAAATGATGGGCTGCTGGCATAGCCAAAGTACTTTACACTCCAGCAACCACTGGATGCATAGCAGCCCTTTGGGAGTCATTACCAACTGGTGTAATTTAGGGCAGCCCTGAGGCAGCTCTAAGTCACAGTCTCCAGGAACTGGAGGCTATAAAGGTGGCATAACACCTCTCCTCTAGGTCTATAATCTGCAATAACATTTACAATACAGGCTGCATCATATTATTTCCATGTTTAATTAGAGTAAAGAATATCAAACATTTTACTTTAACGCTACCCCGTGTGCTGTTACCAGCTCTGTATGTGATTTAATGGGTGATCAATCATTCACATATCAGTGGTGATGTAAACCTGATGTTCATTTGCTCTTTTTCACTTCATACATGGATCTCATGTAACAAGAAAAGAAATATCTACCAGGAATGTGGTAGTTCTGCATTGCTGTTAAATCTCGGGAAGCCCTCCTAGAATCCAAGAAATAAGGTAGCGTCAGTTTACAGACCAACTTTTCTGTGGCATCGTTCCAAGTCTGTGCTATTGGCCAGCATGGCTTAGCCTTTGCTTGCATGGCCAAATATGTGATGCTTGACATGTTAAGTCAGCTGCTATTTTTTTTAATAAGAGAGTAGATATTGTTGATACAGCTGTGAAAGGATCCTTTCTCCTTTCCAAAGAATTATGACTAAATTGCATTAACCAAAGAAAGACCCTCTTCATTGCTTAACAAACACTCTGAAATGAAAAGCTTGAAGATGTTGGGATATTTTTGCCCCATCACCATTTTCCTTTCAGCCTCTTCTCACTACCCATCTGATCTGATGCTGCTGTCCACTTATATTTCAAACAGTTATTATCGTGCTCTTCATCTTCAGATACAACTTCTTTTGAAGTCAACAGGAAAATCACCTTTGTGAAATCTGAAGGAACAGACCTCTTAAAGTAAAAATTGTGAAATTTGTTCTGTTTTAGACCAGTGTTCTGTTTTAGACCAGTTCTGTTTTAGACCCAAGTGAGTTCAGGAAGAGATGGGGCCAAGGACAGTCAGGGTTAGTGGCGTCCCGTGCTGGGGGACGGAGAGCCGCAGTGTGCATGGGCAGATGGGTGCCTTGCAGACCTGTCCTAGGGAGCCCAGGAGCTGGCACAGGGTGTGAGTGCCTGCGTGCTCAGGGGCTGAGGATGAGGCTGGGGTGTCCCAGATATGCCAGGCATGGAGGATGCACTGGTACCATTCCTACCACTGTGTTGCTCTGCAAGTGCTTCTGTGTAGCTCGGAAGGACAGCTTCCAAAGGCTCCTCTCCAGGAGCAAGAGCAGGAAAGCAACCTGAAACCTGCTAGGGAAAAGGGACTAATTATTTTGCCAGTGATAACAACACAACTTTGTTGTAATCATAGTAGTAAAACAAAAGCTGACAAGTGATGACTTCTCCAAGGTGCTTTTAACCTTAATAAGACCTCCATTAATTTTTCATATTATTGATAAAGCAAATTAATACATACCTCAAAACAAGCAAAACATAAAAAGGCATCAAAACCAAACTGAAAAAATTGAATCTTATTTGTAGAGAATGTCATTAAAATAATGTAAATCTTCTTCTGTAAATTAACTTCATGCATAACTAGAAATGATTAGCATACATATATCTCAACCTCTGTGTTTGTAATTTTGACACACATCCTAACAAACTCTGGGGTTTTTATTCACTTTCACTCTGAAAATATTACTCTGTATGAATGCACAGTAACTCTGAGAAAGAACTAGTGGGAAGAAGTAAAGCAGGTGGAAGAAGAGCTGTCACTGAGCCTTGCAGGCCATAAGGGAGGATCTTCCATGGCATGGACAAGTGGGGAGAGACCAGCCAAATAATAAGTGTTCCACATACCTGGGAGTATCTGGGCACACCTGAAATCATGGGCAGTGGATATTTTAGTACAAGGCACAAATAAGGCTTTTAGACATCTACAGCAGTGGAGTTCATATGCTAATCCCACAGTAGTGGAGAATTTTCCTAAGACCAGAAAGGGAATAGGGACCTTTTCTAACCAGTATTACGGCAGGTGGAATAGGAGACAGTCTCCACAACAAGTAACAGGTTCTTTTTTAGTTTTACATTGTGACAGACACTGCGGGGGCAATCACTGCAAATAAATATCACTAAATAAACATGTATATTTTCTTGGGCCAATTTTGGGGACCATTCAAGCAGCTACCTAAAATCTGTGTTTGGATGATTGGTGGGAGATTGATAAGAAAGTGGTAATAACCAAGTTAAAATTTTCAGAATTTTATGGTAGATTCTCAGGGTGATGAAATAAAAACATCCCCAATTTGTGTAACAGCTCTTACCTGAATCCACAAATATGTGTTATCTGCTTCCTGGAACAAAGGCAAACAAAAGGCTGATGTTCTGTTATGAAAACATCAATCATAACAGGAACACAGACCCCCAAAAGAATTAAACTTTAACAAAATATTATATATTAATTAGTTAATTAAAATAATTTACTTGGTGTTTAATAGTTAGAGCCTTAGAACTTCATAAAAGCTTATCTGAATGCCGTAATAAGTGGCTAGGGAAAAAGACTCCTTACTTTCAATACCTGAAAAAGTCAGAAGAGAAACATAGACCAAGATCCCATTCATCAATGTCCTCTACCTTCTTGCTGACTTCAGGTAGCCAGAGCAGATGTGAACCCGGCCTAAGCGCAGGCCTACTATGCACCGGGGAATTTAGCAAGCTCTCTGTAGGTTATTTCTTTCAAAATTGGGAGTAAAAGGCATTGCTAAAAACCTCTGCCAAGCTCTTGGTGTCTTAAGAGCCTGGAAGAATTAAGTTCTCCCTCAAATATGTGGCAGACTTTGTTTTAGTTCTTGTTCTTGTACCCTCTGTAAACAATAACGCTTATGAGCTGGGAAAGGGCATTTGGGAATAAAAGGATAAACAAACAGGAATATTCAATAGTTTTTTATTATTATTTATTTCTCAGATACATAGAAAAAGCCTTATTTTAATTAAACATTTTCTACTTCTGCCTGCATCAGTATTAAAGTTGCAAATTTATACAAGGTAATTTAGTGTTTGAGCATAGTGATAATAATCCACATTTTCTGAAACTATCCAAGAGGGTAGGCTCTTGCCTAGAATTATTTACATTCTTTGACCCTTTAGGCTCAACTCTTTATCCAATCAAATTTATCTAGAAGAATTTGTAGCCTAACTCATTTGTATTTTACACATTTGGCATTAAGACTGCAGCAGAATTTTACAAGTATCTAGCATGTTCTTGATAGCGCATCTGATGAGTACGGACACTGTTCATTAGAATAGTCTTGCAAACTGCTAACATGACAAAGCTTTGACAAAAGTACTTATGGTAGATGTCAATCATATTTCTTTCCCACTTTAAACACACACCCTTCTGGGAATAAATTTTTATCTATTCTGGCACATAAAACATAATGAACAATATCTTCAGGCTTTGCAAATGAATACAGGTCCCCATATTATGTATACTACATGTGGATCACTAAACACATAACAGAAGGAAGGATGATATTTATATAAATTATCAGCGAAAATCTGAGAAACAGCAGGCAAAGTAAGTAAATCTCTGGCAAATAAGGACTGTTTGAAGTACAGGGGGGACATTGGTCATACAGTACAGCAGTCACTAGCATTACCCACATCTGGTGGTAACATTGGACAGGTTTCTTCTCCCCGTGCCAATGCTTCCCCCTGCCTAATGAACTTTTCTTCTCTAACAAAAAGATAACAAGTATCATAGATAAAAAAAAGGACTAAGCAAAAAGGTTATCAAAAGTTAGAGGGACTGAATTTGTGCAGCAAAGAGATAGAGCAATGAAATAATCATAACCTAATTTCTGACATTCTTAGTGTTTTGCATTATTCCTCAATTTGTTCTTGCTCTCTCCAAGGGACTTCTAGT
>JANZLQ010000089.1:27274798-27307915 GCA_026212715.1 Elanus axillaris
AAGGATGAGACATGCTTCTGATTGAACTTATGTCGCACTGGGGGATTACATGTGGGATAGACTTACTACAGATTCTCCTCCCTTCATTCCAGTTATTTGCATGTAGAGTTTCACTTGTGAATTTCCTAAGCTATGTTTCAATAGTGATTACATGTTAATAATGAAGTGGGAATAAACAAAAATTCAAAAAAAGCTATAAATCTTTTGTTCACTAAGTTGCACAAAGTACAGACCATTTTGGTCTTTCACATAAACACATGGAGTCTCTTTTAAATATGAACTGGTAGAATATTTCAGATCTGCTGAATACAGTAGGTATTTATGCTTTTATTTTAAATGGGGATTACAAATTATTCGCTTTTTGTCATGCACAATATGCATATTATGGTGTGGATATTATGTTACCAATTCACTGTAACTAAGTACTTTGGCACTTGAAAAAATAAGCCATTTTTGACCCAATAGACCATAATAGAGCCTTTCAAGCTTGTTTGAGGCAGCTGCCATGAACTGAAAAAGTCATACAAAACATGCTGTATGTAGAGCAATTTAATATGTAGAAACGTGCATTTTCAGTAAGATACAATGGCTGGTTCAGACTCTTTTAAATAAACAAAAGTATTGGTCCTATTGTCTTCTGATGGCTAGGAAGGCTTCAGATTAATCCTGCCAATAGCTACTAGATAGCAGATGAAGTCACCAAACTACCTCCCCTCCTTACTGGTGAGGGTGGTACCATATATGCTCAACGTGAGCTTTTATGGGCGTGTGAAAGCAACGGCGCAGGATTGAGAAACTCTGAGAGAACCAGACGATTCAGCCAAAAATGTATTTTAAAAGTATTTTTAGTGGTTTAAGTAAAAACACATTCTTGTTTGTTTAATGTGGTTTTCAGTATGTTCCATCTTTTTAAATTTAGCCTATTGCGTCAATATTTTATATGCCATCATGAAGGCTGTCCTCTTGTTAATGAAATAATGATTCAAGCCACAAAATTAAAACCAGTTGGTTTGTCAAATTCTGAGCTTAAAAGCAATTCTGTAAGATGACTACAGAGAAAATATACAGAACCTTGATAATCCATTATTGGTAATTAACTGCTGAGGCTAAGGGTTCCCTTCAGTTTCCTCCAGCCAGGACCCTGATGCCATCTGGCAAGGTCTGGGGATGTCACCAGGCCTCCTACTGCCAATTCAGAAGAAAGTATGACTCTTACAGACCCTCTGTCATTTTTGCCCATCCCACACAGGTGTTGCAGATACCATGCAGCACCATGGCTGCCACTGGACACTCCTGTTTCAACCAGTGTATTGATCCCTAGAGGTTTATATCTTAAATTCTTAATACTATTTGTATGAGCATGGAGGGTGTGTGTGAGTGTGTGTCTGTATGTACTATGCAAGCATGTATGATTCTCTATAAATATTCATAAGCGTGTGTGTATTGATGCACATATGTATTAAATAGCAGAGTAATTTAACCTTGCTATAGAAATTGTAATTTTTCCCCCTAAAAGATTCTTTCCTTATAGATTTAATTTTATTTTTAGCAAGAGGATTGCAGCACCCAAAGCTCACAGTATTGCCTCTTCCACTGAATAATCATTAGAAGTTCTAAATAAAGAATCAAGTGCCGGAGCCAAAGCACACTGAAGTCAATAGGAGTCTTTTCATTGACTTCAATGGGCTTTGAATCAGAGTCCAAATTCTAACTGTTGCTGAACATATTTACAACCACAAGATTTTGTGTGGTACTCTCTGTGGGCACAATGGTGCAATTTACTTGGAAAAACAAATGGAAACATATTCTTAGATGGTGTGACCAGTACTATTACACACTCAAAAACTAGGTCTTGCAAATCTCAATTACATCACTAAAAAATAATCGATTCAGCTGTGCATATGAAGATGTATAGCTCATGCTGATGCTTCTGAAACCACTGCCAAAGAGGAAGGGATGTTGTTAGTGTCAGTGTATTCACATATCAAAATTAGAAGCAGCATTATTTTAAGCATGTTCTTAGAAATCAGAGCTGCTGCAAATTTCTAAGCAGAGTGAATTGGTGGTGTTTGTTGTTTTCAACACTAATTAATCAGCAGTAGTTACACTGGACTTACAGAGAGCATGCTAGTATTGGTATGTCTGACTTCAATTTTAGAAGCTACTGTGAACTTACTAAGTAATTTGCCATTTTGTAATATGGCATATCTAAGTAATACACAGAGTGTTTCCAGGTAAAAGCTGTCTGATGCCTGTGTTTTGTAGGTAAACTGGAGAGGTCTTTCCTCACTCCCTACCTCAGATATGTAATACAATAACAGACATTACACATTACAGTGACATTCCATTATGTTGCACAGCATCATATATTCTTAGCTCCCGAGGGAAAAAATGACCAGTGGAAATTGAAGCTAGCCTGTGGACTTGGCCAATAATCCACTGGATCTCAGCCAGCTTTCTCAGCCAGATATACCCATACACCTACATAACTATCATAACACAGTTGCAAATAGTGTAACCAAAAATTAGTTATGTAGTACCCATTTAAAAAGAGACTCATTTCAGTGGGCTGCCTTTGAAACCTTTGAAGACATTACCAGCTCTCCATGCATGTTGACTCTTTGGAGAATGAATTATTATGTCCTTGTCAGACTTTAAATATCATGCTGTTAAAAATATTGGTCACAGGAGCTGTTTGACAACAACGTTGCAGTAAAGTTCTCTTGTCTATATGAACATGGATAACCTGATACATAAAACCACGTCTTGGTGTATGGCATTCAGCAGTAAAGGCTGAGCACTGGAAGTTTCCTCAGAGCATTGGCAATACCCTGCCAATAGATATACTGTACGTGCCATTTAAGCCAGCTGAGTATTGCTTTTCCTCTCACTCCCTCCAGTTTTTCCATTCCCCAAGGGGCAATCCTTTGGTGAACAACCCATTTAAGTCAAACAGCTATCATGTAAAAGTGAAGATGAGCAACAAAGCACATCCAAGGGAAGCAAGTTAAGATCTAGGCCCCGAGGTTCGAGGAGGGGGGCTAAAGAAACCGAGCTAAAGAAATTCTAAAAAGGCACTTTTTTAGCTTAAAAAAAATAAGATTAGAAACTGGCTTGTATGAGCCCAACTGTGATTAAAAAAATAAACCTTTTATAGTTAAGACAGGATTTTTTTTCTTTTTGTTCTTTGACTTTTCCTTGCAGAGAAAGAGGCTATCTTCACTTAATCAGAGCAAAGAAAGAGTGGCTGAGGCAGAAGCAGCATCATGTGGGTGAAGGTCAGGCCAATTTTCACCCATGTGATGCTGCTTTATCACTCATGGAACAAAGATTAAGGCCTTTCTTTTCTTTATCCTTTTGTGCTTTCCCCCATTACTTTAACAGATCTGAAAAAATCCCAGGCAGTTCATCCAAAAGTTCCTTTTAGCTACATTTAGTTCAGATCCTCTAAATTCCACATAAGACTTCATGCTATACCAACATGAAGAGAATATAAAACCCACATGTGTAGGGAGAAAAATGTTATAGAAAAACACAAAAATCATTGCAGAACATGATGACAGCAAAGGCCTTTTCAGCTGCAAGAAACTAGGCACATCCAAGAATCAGAATTATCAGTATTACTATTCTCTTATTTTTAAAGGAATGTGCTTTCCTGCTACACCAAAATGATGCATAAATATTGATGTTTGGGTAAGATGATGTTAACATGATAAAGCTCTAGTTGAGCTCTGAGGTTCTGAAAAAAAAAACCACTAGAAATGCCAGTTCATTGCAGCTCATGGGTAACAGTATAAATGTTTTATCACAAAAAATTAGCTTACATTAATCAAACACATTATTCCAGACTTGTATCAACTGCAGAAATAGGACAGGATGTTATTTTTACACAAAGTATGCAGAGGACTGATTGAAAGGGTGGTTGTTGGATTTGACTGTGCTTTTCAGTCCTTTGGTTTTATTCAGGTAGGGGCAGCAGCCTTTCATAGCTTACTGTTTCTCTCTGGTTCAAACAGGCTTAAGGAATGCCTGTTGATTAGCGCATTTATTTCACTTATCAATCTCTTGATATTTTAAAACAATTAGTATAGTATGTTGAAATCAAATAATAGCAAGCAATTATGTAATTGTAATGACAAGAAGGTATATTTATGTGATAGGTCCCAGCTATCCATAACATTTACAGTTTTACATATGCCAACTGCGTAACATTTAACATATTAAAAGATATGGAAAATAAAGCAGTTAAGCATCTAATAAGCAAGACATGTATCTCAATATGGTTCCTAGCATTATGCCATTGGCATTAGCACCACTGCAGTGATCAGAGCTTCTTTCCAGAGTTCAGATTCCCTGTTTCTTCGCCATCAGTGTAAATGCTGCTCTTCCCCTAATGTGGTTTCAGAGGAGCGGGGGGAGCCTGGCATCAGTCAAAGCATGGAACCACTGCAGCTTTTCATACAAGGCATCAAAAAAATTGGCTTATCCTCCTGTACCGTATATTGTCATGTATCAGAGTAGTTCCCAAGTTTTGCATAGTTTCATACTATTCATTTCTACAGGACTAAAATCTTGGCCTCACTGAAGTCAACAGAAATGTTATCTTTGACTCCAATGGGTCCTGGTTTCATCCAGTGCATGTCCAAGAGAAATGTTTCAGAGGTGAGACCTTTTTACTTTGAGTAATTTTGAGATGTGTAAACTACTAATGCAGGTCTGAGAAGTCAGTATGTAAAAACTGCTTGGATAGGATAATAAGTAAATGCACTCTTACTGAGGGTAATAGGAGGTTGATAAATGCTGTCATCCATACATTTCTTAAGAGCATCATATTCATATTGCTTATACCTGAAAACATTTTCTTATGCATAGTCAAGATTTCTGATGCAGCCCAAAGCATTCTTATAATCTTATAAAACCAGTGGATATCAGGACGTTTTTTGACCATTTGGAGCTTTAGACAGAAAATGCAACAAGGCCAGGATGTCTGTTTCATGCACTGTGATAAACAATTTGGGTAAAAAAAGCTGCAAGAAACTTGCCTATGCCAACCTAAATCCCACCTCCTTTCTTCAGAAAAGAGCTCTGAAATGTGTTTCATTTGACTTGGTTTCATGGCTTTTTTTGGTAGGCTATTATTATTTTGCTTTCACCAGGTGACACTTTATCACTCTTGCTGAGATTCCTTGGTTAGGTATTTGTAACAAAGATTAAATATCTTTCAAAGCAGGTAAATCCAGATGGAAAATTCTAGATATTTCTTAGTCTCTAAAAGCTCTGATTTTCAAGCAATTTATTTTGTCTCAACACAAGCAAAGGGCTGAGAGCAGTGACTACAGCCAATAAGACATGACAAACTCTGGGAGTGAAGCATAGCTGCTCTAAAGATGTTTCTGCCCTCAGTCCAGCCATTCACCGTGTGCTTTTCATTCCCTATTGGAGGAATATGAATTTGAGTAAACGCCATGTGACAGTGTGGCTGCTGAGGAATTTATTCATTTTTCTTGAGTAGGAGATCAATTAGTAATTACTTAAGGGCAGTCCTTATAGGCCATCTAGGTTGGCCCTTAATTAAGCAACAAGACATGACAGGCAATGTATTTCTGGGCAATTTAGCACATCTCTTAGGGAGTTTTTAAGGCATGAGGCCGAAGGTCAAGTGACTTTAACCACCTGAGAAGTGCAAAAATCCCTTAGAAATGCACTGTCTAGAGTGACTTATTGCTGTTATTAAATGGAATTTGTGAATAAAAATATAAAAGACTGTCAGCCCCAGGCATGAATAGGGCATTATTAACATGGATATGGCATTGTTGACAGCTAATCTAAAGCTCCATTTGTGTCCTGAGCTCTAGAGCTATTTCTTTATACTGTATATTAACAAGGAAGATACGTTACATTCTTCATACACTTTTACCAGAGCTGTCCAATAAGAACGAAGGACATAGTTTTTTTGAAATTTGCATTGCACATTACTTTTTGGGGGCTGAAATATAGCAATTAAACCTTGTATGCCTAACATCCCATTTTTTTGATTATAATGTACAAGTCTCCGGGAAGAACAAAATATTCTTCCTAGGGTGTAAAATCCCTACTCCTGACACACTCTGCCCTGCTATCCTGAGATAGCAGGATAATCCTGAGATTCTGCCCTGAATTTCTCTCCTCCCTGGCTCAGCTGCTTCCCCTGTCCCCTGCAGCTGGGCTCAGTGTGTCTGATTGTCTGTACATGTCAGTGCATCCAGGTTGAAGAAGCGCACCAGCAACATTTGCATGTAGAGAGAAATAAACAACCTATTCCAGCTACCTTCTTACCTACATTTTTCCTTTAATTTTCCTTCTCTTCTTTTTAAATCCACACCAACATGAATGTCAACTTTTTAAAGTGCATATATGCTTTCTAAATACCTTGCATTAAACATTGCCAAAACAGTGCTTGTCTCTTGAAATTTGGAACTGCAGAAGATGGACAAGAAGCTGAACATCTGTTGTAAATATTATCTTTCTCCAGACTGATTGTATATAGATGTAGATACTTTTGATTTGCTTGTTTCTATTGGCTTAATTTGTTCTTGGGTTTCTTGATGTGCTTGTTATTACCCTTAAGCTAATGCATGGTCTACCCTTTGTCGGTTCTGTTTGTTGATCTACGGTGACACCCAATTCCAAAGACCAAACTCTTCTCTTGAGAGGAAAAGTGGGTCAGATCCCAGCCTTTCTCTGACCGGCATAGCTCCTTATGAGAGTTGCCAGAAGGCTGCACACATGGAATCTTGCATTGCCAGGGGGTTTCCAGCCACCCAGGGGTTTTCCTGTTGCTGCTTTTCAGTCCCCAAGTGCAGAGCATGGTGGTGTGGAGGAGGCATTCTCTTTCCTAGGTGTATGGCAGCCTATGTAAGTGGGCTGTATGTGAGCCCTGTGCTGGGAAGAGCAGGTTCACTGTCATGTAGGACAGTGGTGCTACCTTAAGTCTGATGACCCCAGAAAGCACTGGATTGCACTGCCAGGCAGTTCTGACGTTCCCAGTGTGTCTGTATTTTCCAGGAGGCAAAACAGCTACTTAGCATGTGGTGTCCATTGCTTCTGCACTTTCACAAGTATGTCTGACATGTTATGAAAGTAATGGATTTACTGTGCATACCTCAAATATTTTAAGGATATGTGAACACATATTTGTGTCTGGGAAATCCTGGGCAGAAATATGGAAGTACTGATGTGGATTCTTTGTTTAGGCTCACAGGAACTAAAGTAGGTAAATCTAGAGCTCTCTATGCATGAAGAAAATTTGGGGGAGTTGTTGTAGGATTACAATGCAGAAATATTGTGTATATTCCCTGAATCAATCCTAACTACAGGACAGTGTATCAGTTTGTCTTGGCATTCTTGGTGCAAGGAAAGGTAAAACAGTCATAAGAAATAAGAGGGCTTTAAAGAGACATTTTCAAAATCATCTTTTTTAACAGCAGTGATCCATAAATCTGTATTAAATCAACTTTTTTAGTGGGCTGACTGCACTGCAGTTTCTAAAAAGTTCCACGTACTGCAGTTTGAACCAAATAACCTGAAACCTAAAAGTAGTCTGTACTTGTCTAGTACCACTGTACTAAGAGAAAATTTCTTAAATTGCTAATAGCAAAAAATGCTGATATCATCTAGCCACAAGGCTGTCCTATTAAGTCTGAGCTGAAGAATCCTTTTTAGTGTAACTTTAAAAGCAAGTTTTCCTGTAATTCTGACTGTCCCGAAACTGGTGATTTACTGTAAAACAGCTAGACACATTATGGCATCACAGAGCAGACAATTCTGTGTTTTAGGAAAATTGAAATAGCAACAAAAAATAAAAAATGTGCGTCATGTTCAGGTATCAGTGAAGAACAAATTTTCCTTTTTATGCACCTGATAAAAGAAGTAATAAAAAATTTAAAAATAATTTTAAAAAGTAGAAATGCTTGCTTCTAATGAAAAAAAGGAAACATAATCAGTGACTCACATGCGTGGTTTGGATCATGCTGAAGGTGATATTGAGCCACAAGGAATGATTAATGAGTTGTGGTCCACAATCTAAGATTTCCTGGAAAAAGAGTAAACCATTAGTGCTTATGGTAGCAAAACCCCCTACAAAAGTCTGTACCTAGAGCAACCCTTATCATCCCTCATGTTCTAAGACATATAGGAACTGCTGCTATTTATCTGGATTCAGCATTAACTGGCAGTTCTCAGCTATTTTAGAAATTATAAAAAGCATGCAAAAATTAAAAAAATATAAAGAGGGTGAAGAGAAGAACATACACTTCCGAGCTCCTCACATTTTACTGTGTATTGCCTCCGTGATGTGTGATTTCTGTGTTTTAGCTTCAGTACTGCTGTGGCTGCTACCTATCTTGATGTAAAGGTTTATAGGTTTGACTAATCCTGTATCACAGCCTGCTTCTGCCTATACTTGATCAACTGCACCTGACTCTGAGAGGTGTAAGAGCCCTTGGCCAACACAATGACTGCTTAATCAAGCAGATATATCAAAAAAATTGTATATCCTGAAGTTTTCTTTCACATCTACATATTTTCTTTAGTAGGGCTCACAGCCATTGCTGAGCACTTGCCCTTTAATCGCAGCTGTTGAGTCTGCCCCTTGTCTCTTTTGGCACTGGGTGCATGCAGCACCTAAGCTCAGGTCTGGCAGCTGGGGGATGCCAACGTGGGCAAAGCCAGATGACTTTCTGCTATTTTTCACAACAGAAAGGAGTGTTAACATAACACAGCTGTTCTCATTAAAGGGCATTACTCATAGGTACTTACTTAAAAGAAATGTTCTTAATGAGTGCTTGAAGGGTTTTAGACCATGGTGTTTACAGTTAAGCTCAGCTGTTGTTTTTAATATGAAATCTAATGTAAATTTCCCCCTTTACTTGTATGATCCTCCATGCTTTTAAAAAGTAAATTATAGAATTCTGGTGGACAAAACTACTGAAAAAGAAAAGAAAGGGAAAAAAGAAATAGAGAAACCCATTACAGTGAGGAAAGATATTATGGTCATGGGCTGAAAGACAGAAATAAGAAATGCTATGGAAAACAAAATCAAGAAAAATGTAACAGAAAAGCAGTGAGAGGAAGGGAATTACAGAGCACTGAAGAGCAAGTTAAAAACACTTTATAATTCTGACAACGTTGGAGAAATGAAAACATAATTATTTGTTTTATTACATGATAAAATGAAGCCTTCTTTCAATTATTTGGCCTTGCAAAATTAGACTTTATGCTATCAATGAAGTTATTCAGCATGAATATCTGTGATGTATTTCAGTATTGACACATCTCCTATATCTAGAAACTTGCAGTTGCAATGCATCCAGACTAGAATCCAAGTAATAACAAAAGAGGCTTAACACACTTTATTAATCTTGGCGTATGTTCAGTTTCTTAGGAAAGGCCTATTCTAGTTTGTTTCTTAGGAGAAAAACAGAACTACTTGTAATCTTAGAGGAACGACTTGGTAAAACATGAGCTAAACATCAATACCCTATGGAGTAAAGGACACAAACCCTTGTTTGTTGGCAGCTCAATGCAAAAGCTTAAGTATACACACACACACTTCTCTGTATTTGACATATATCACCCTAGGTAGTGTATTGGCATATCTACCATAGCATAGCAATTTTTCTGTGAAAGTCTTTCCATTAAAGTAACATTGGGTGTGCTGGTGACTATAGAAGGTAATTCAATATTTTCATTAACCTGCCATAGCCAGTTCACTGGATACTGGATATACTTGCAGGAAGGCAAGTATATGTGACAGGAATATGCATGTGAGTGCTGGCATGAAGCACAGAGAGAACATACAACTGAAACTAAAGGCCACTCATTATGCCTATTTCCTTATTTGTTACTTACTTGAATTAATATTATGGCCACCTTGCTAGGTTTGTTTCCTTGCACTGGATTAAGGTGTTAGAGAAAAAGCTGTTCATTACTGTGGGAAGCAAAAAAACCAACACCAACAATCACAGAAAGTTGTTGCCATGAGTTTTTGCTAAATAATGCAAAAGACATAACTCTTTGAGCTTGTATTTAGCTAAAGAGAGTTTATATAGCTTTTAAAGACTTCTTTTTTCTTTTTATAAAACAATTCATGCTCTCTGACTTCAATGTACACCAACTATTTGTACTAACTCTATTTCTCCTTTGAAACACGGGCTGTGTTCAGAAAAGATTTCCTGCCTCTAAAGATGGCTTGTTAAAAAACAATAGATATGCAATGAAACTAATTACTTGACACTTCTTTTCCTGATATCTTGAAAAAAGTAGTAATATCCATATGTGTTTTAACACATTTCTGAAACAATACTCCACTGAGTGATGTAGTTTTGTTTATCAACAACTATGTATTCTAATGAAGCAATTGTTATCAATAAAAAAAGGGTCTACATTTTTCAGGGAGCATTTGGGCATCTTGGCCTTTATTTCATTTAGAATTTCTGAAGACTTTCCACTGAGGTAACATTTACTTTTCAGGTGTGTAACTGCGACTCAGCATGCTCTGTGCTGTACTCTCTGATGTTCACCAGTGCTGTTTAAGAAATGAGTTAGAACTGGGAATCCAGTATCTACTAGGGAAATTCTTAAACCCATAGGATGACTGCCTAATTTTTCCTTTTCTTTAGGATTTCTGAACTGACATGATACAAGCAGGGTCCCAACTAGCTGGATAAGCAGGTCAGGTTTTTTTGTGGGATTAAAAACACATAATAAATCCAGGCAACCGGTTGGTTAAATTCATACTCAGAGGACCTGTGGTGTTTCTGGTTTGGGGTTTTTTGGTTGTTTTTTTGGCTCCCCCCCAAATCCTTTATTTTTGTTGTTGTTTAACTAAAAAAACCCCAAACATGTCTGATGAGATATTGACACCTGAGGGAATAATACCACATTATTTTTTCTGCCTCTGGTGTAATCATTTGTCTCTTTAAATTGACATCAACTGAGGCCACTGAGACCCTCACACCAAAAATACTTGTGACCCCCTGCACTGCCTTCAAGGCTTATTTTATACTTCCTGGTCTGCTTGTTTCTCATGTGAGGCACAGTACCTATTTTGGGGGCAATTTCACATATTATGGCAACCTAGTAATCTCTGTCCCTTCTACTGGCCCCCTTTAAACTGCCAGAACAAGCCCTTTTTGGACAATAAATTTTCTTCTGAGTAAGTCAGTCTTTCACTACCATAGGAGAAGAAAGTGATGCAGTCCAGAAGCAGTGGTTGACAATAGTTTTCAGTCAGGCTTCTTAGCTGCTGTTTTCATTCTGAGAGAGGTTTCTTAGTTTGTCTTTCTGTACTCAGTTCTTCTGCTTTATCTCATCCCAGGATTGTCTACCAGATAGCTTGGACCATTCCTCTAATAGCAGGCTCTGGGGAATCATCTTCTGGCTTTATCTATCTCACTTCCTTAGCTTCCACTCAAGACTACTGTGCATCGTAAGTTATCCCACAAGATCTACATTCTTCCTCTGCAAAACATGTGCTTTTGCTCCTGCACCAAAATCAATCACAGATCTGGGGCCCCTGAGAGGTATGTCTTTTCAGAATACTCAGAAAACGATGGGGGGAAACTGCAGATGAAGATCACCTTATCCATCTGTTTTACACAGATGTTCTCACAAGGGATGGAGGCCCAGTACAACAGAAACACAGCGGTGAACTTGGCAAGAAGTGTCCCTAGGAGATTCTTCAGGAAGCATCATTTAGAGAGTGCTGTTTCCTGGAATAAAGCTGCAATTATACATTAAAGAGGAGATGGCCATTGATGAACTGGGGTTGTCATGCCCATGCTTGAGCAGAAAAAGAAAATACAGCTCATCTAGTTTGAGTTTTTCTGTGTAACTCACCTAATCTAATTGAGGTTGTCTCTCCATCAGCATAAAGAGATATTTCAGGTCAAGAGGCAGAGAAACCTTCTTATACCCTTATCCCTTGAAAGGATAATATACTTAAACACTGGCACACGCTAGTCTTAACAGTTAGTGTGTTGATGAAAAGATATAGAAATGATGGAATAAGTATTTAGGTGGAGGGAAAAAATTGTACGCAAAATACATGGATAAAATTCAATCTCCAGAAGGCTGTATGGTGCATGGCATCCCATGGTGTCCCTGCAGGAGTGTATTTGGCAACAAGATTGGCATTTCTTGCAGCTGGAGGAATGGCTACTCCTGTGGCATTCAACAAGGGACAGAATGTCTCCCAGCTAATTTCCACAGTCCACTGGTCAGTGATGTGCCTATGCAAAACCCTACTTACACAGAGGAATAGATTCAAATCAGTGTACTTGCTTGGCCTCTTCTGCCTATCAACATGGTATCTCTGAATATGTCTTTTCACCCTTGTTCTTTCCAGGCAGCGAACGCATATTCACCATTCTCACAGTCTTCATAAAGGGGGAACACTTCACTCTTCTCTTGGTCATTGCAAGGATTGCTTTCCACAGAAAAAATTATCCAAGAATCTCCCCATCACTTTCAGAAAACTGTTATACACAAATGGTGCCTGGCAGGTGGATCTACTCTCGCCAGGTCTATACCTTATCATTTACTTTGCATATTGGAAGCATATCTAAATCAATTTATATAGTATTTAGTGCAGTGTTCTGCATAAGAGCTAATGTTACATTAGTTCTGTTATACAAGTTATAACATTTTTTATAGTGTCATACATTTTATGAGACTTCATACATTTTGGAAGACTAAATGATCTACTGGAGTCTACTGGCTGCAGTGTGTATGGACAGTCCCTCACCACATAAAATGTGGTGACTGTTATGGTTAAATCTGCAAGGAATTTCCATTTTAAAAAAGGATTTTTTAAATGGCCATAACTTTCTAAGATGTTCCCCATTTTGTGTCGTAGGTCTAGTCTGCCCAGCTGGGGATATTTTTGAAAGTTTGAACAAAAACTGCTTAGCTGCTAATAGATGAAATATAAGTAAAAAAAAAAAAAATTGCTTCCTGCTTCTTTAAAAAATGCAGCTTTTGGTAAAAATAGAAATTCAGCTGACACGACTCTGGTATGAAAGCTGTGTTTGGAAAGGAAATAGTCTTCACCAAGGGGCGTGAATAGTCTTATTCCAAAGGAAATGGTTTTGATTTGTCTGAGGTTTTAAAAAATTGCTCAGGACCTGATCTGAAGCCCATTGACGTCAAAGGAAAGATTCACAGTGACTTCAATGGGCTTGGGATCAAGTGTGAAGTGAGCATGGACAGCTGTTCATGGCCTTTACATCACCACCATCCATTTAGCATCTGATTCTTAGAATGATTTTTGATTTGGTCTCTGACTTTGGGATAGAAGATATAACTGCATCACCAAAAGTAACTGCAGGTCTAAATCAGTGATGAGTTATTTTTTGTACCTAGAGCAAATGTTCTATCTCAAAACGAAGCCTTGGTGACAAATTCTGTTACATACACAACAGAGAATGGGACTTAGGGGTTGTTTCAGACTCTTATTGGTGCTCTGGGTGATTCCAGATTATTAATTTTCATAGCAACTGCTTGTCCATCAGCCACCTAAGATTTCACTTCGGCAAAAGCTTTGATGAGACAAGGGCTGCTGAACTGGACTTTAAGTTGCTGCATTCTGTAGTTGTAGACTTTGTTTAGAAGAGCTGAAGAGAGGGCATTCCCACAGGGGGACTGAAGGGTATTACACTTTAGATGACTATTTATGAATGTGTGAGATGGTAGCTGGGATAAATAGGGAATCTTTCTAAGAAGAAAAAATAAAGACACATAAACAGGCATAAACACCTACTTTACTGCCTATTAGTGAGTACAGCCGATGCTTTGCTGTGAACACTTAATCCCCAGTCCAGAGATGTATCAGTGTAAATTAATAAAATTACAGATAAACTCTGCTCACCAAATGTGAGTAGAAAGGACTGCAGAAATATCTGTTTGGCTATATATTTTAGTATCTAAATGTTTTTCAGGTGGAGAGTGTAAAAGCACTGGAATCTCCACCTGGGGTAAAGCTGTGTCTTCAAGTACAGGAATTTCTGAAGAAAAAAAGACCACACTAACTGGATGGGAATGGACAGACAGACAGGGAAGAGACTGTTGTTTGAGATCCAACATGAATTTTTCCATGCTATAATGTGGTCTGGGGGCGATAGCCAGCTGTCCTAAGTTTGATCAGCCAGTTAGCTACTCTAGTTGAATTGTGAGGCTAGGTGCTGGAGGGAGAGTAAGCCAAGAGCAGGAAACTGATTTTCTCCACGATGGAAAATTGTTTCTTGTGCTGAGTATATCTTGTCAGTAAAAGACATAAGAAAGACATAGAAAAAATCCTCACCACATCCTATTGTGATTATTACTTCTTTCCAACTGACTGTCTAAACTATTTAGCTTCCTTTAAAATATCTATACTGCATTGGCACCAACAATGACCTCACTTAACCAGCTGCTGGAAAGAAAGTCCTAAATTTCTCTTAAATAAAATAAATATTATCCAACTGATCAGAAACAAATAGAACAATTTCACTTATTTCCAATCAAGCCTTGATTATTAAAAGAGCAATTAAAATTCTGAATTAATTACTGGTGATGTTGAAGCATAACATTTATAAAATATAATAGTACCAGACACTTTCTCATTCTGAGACTAATAATGATTCAAGTTATTTGGATTTCTAGTGCTGAAATATGAGACAGAACTGAGGATAAAAAAAATGTATGTGCTGACTACTACAGATCTAAGCTATGAAAAGTTGCTAAGTGTATATTTCTTATATTATTAGACTTGCCAATCTCATTGTTCAAATAAATACTTCTTGCAAAGTTTACTTTTATAACATTTTCTTAATCCCGCCTGCTTATTTTATTTTACTTTATACAAATGTAGAACCTCTACAAAGTATCTGCACTTTTCCAGATCCAATATACATAATTAAATGCCTTTTCTTGTATAGTAACAGTGAAGAGCTTCTTATGAAACAAACACCTGCTGGTAAAGAAAGAATCTTCAACAGCTGAATTTTAAAAAAATATCATTCTAGCCTTCTATTTTCTTTATTTTCATCAACTCTTAACAACTGTCCTGCTTTCTCTTGGGACTACTAATGACAATGACTTACCAAAAATTTTTGGCATGATTTTTAAATTTTCCTTTTAGGCATTCCTTGGTAACAGTTTCCTTTAAGTGAATGCAATCTATGCATCTGTGTTGAATTGTGGACTGAGAGTGGTACTGTTTTCATGTTGCACATGCAGATAGTCTAAAGCACTTTGTGTAGTCACATTTTGCTGTGCAGGTATGCAAATTTAGGTCACAACTTCTACATGAACTGCATCATATAGTGTACAATTGTTCCAGATCCAACAACCAATTTAAAATTGAAAGTTAATACATTCCATTAATAATATCATACTGTCTATGGGATCATTTGTCAATGTTACCATAAAAGACTGATGATTTGATAACTGAAGAGTATTTATTATAGTGGCAATTTGTACTATTATACTATAAATAAGAGTGTCTTGGCATTTCTATAATAAATCCTATTTTCAGTGTTCTATTATTTGGTCATAAAAAAATCACCCTGGGCTGAATTAGATCTATTGGACGTACAATAACAATAATATATTACCAAAATGTACATTTAATCCAGTGAGTAATATAGCCTTGAAAAACCCTTAAATGTGCATTAAATTAATCACAGACATTATTTACATAGATATTGGAATATGTCCTTTGGATACTGTCAATAATTTAAACCAAAGGTCTATGGGTCTGATGCTGATTTTATTTGCACACGGGTAAATCATATCAAAAACTTCACTGGTGTCAAGAGCTACCCCAGGGAAAAATGATCCCCAATGAAGAATATCAGGAACAAAATCAGATGCTGGATATAGAATTATTCAAAATCAGCTATATAGGATGGACTCAGGTAAGATGTAAGAAGCTGTCAAGCATCATGCACACTGTCAGGCTTTAAAAGACCTGTCATTGAGTAAAAAGAGGAACTATATCTAAGGAATGACACTTCGCAATTTCTGTTTATCCTTGGCCAGGTTGTATCCAGCTTCTGAATAGTTATCAGGATGCCAGCACCTCCCCTCCCTTGGTATGTTGGAACTGGTCAGGAGGGCCAGGACTGCACTGTCCTGGTGCCCCCAGGTGTGAACCCCAGGAAAGTGGATGAGGAGGTGTGGGAAGGAGATGGATCCACAGAGATGCTGAGCAACATCAATGCGGGTGGTGCACAGCATGTGCATTTTACTTACAAGCTGTGGTGCACTGGAGGCATTGTGCCTCTCTGAGGTATAATCCCTTCCAGAGTTCCCTCAGAGTGGTGCGAATCCACATCACCCTTTAATTAACACTGTGCCTAGGAGGCACAACTGAGCCTTTAGTATAGCCACAGGCTTTACATACACCTTAACTTGCAAATTGCAGATAAAAGTAGTTAATTTAAGTATAAACTGCCTCTTTTTTAAAGAAAGACCTTGATTTACACATGGAAGAGAAAGTAATTACATTTAACAGATGTCACAGCTCTTAAATAATATTTGATAATAATTAATCACTAAGATGATTGATAGAAAAAAAATTAGAAAGGAAATTCAAGTCAATTCAGAGCTATGGTCAAAACCCCAACCTCTGAAAGGAAATTTTACTCTGTTCTGCTCTATTCTATTCTATTCTATCTATTCTATTCTATTTTTTCCCAGCTTTTACACTACACATATCATAGTAACATTGGAGCATCTTTCCAGCATACTACATTAAACAATGTGATTACATTCCATCAACTGTTCCATCAACTATACTCCATGAAGTCAATCAGAGCTGTGACTGCTCAGCATCTTGCAGGACTGCCAAGCATCTTCCACAATTCTCTAGCCACTGGAATTATTTTTAAATGTACACTTCATCAGAGTTTATTCTCATCATGGTGTTGAAGGAATGAATCCTAAGCAAATCTAATCCTGACATGCATCTACCCCTCCCTCCACCATCAGCATGCCAGAGCACAGGGTTTCTGTACTTATAAATGGCATTTACCCTCCTATCCATTTTTCTTAACTACGTCTGCAGAGTGCAGAGAAGCAGAAGCAGGATGCTAACAACAAGACCTCTGCTTCAATATCCTGCTCATAATCATAGACAGACACCAGGGCATAAGTGACAGTTTTATGCTATGTCAGTGCATATCATGTGTGCCTATACTCATGATCCAAACAGCAGGGTATTTCCATGAGTTTGAAGAGTGTCTGTTTAATTGTTATTCATTTTGTTTGCCCAACATTTTTATCCTTCTACATTTTCTTCTCTTTCATCTAATAGCTATTAGCAAGTTTTGGTTTAAATGGGATTGTGGCCAGAAACACAAAATGTTCTTACTCTGCTATTCAATGTTTTTCATCTTTTAAAACACATATATCCAAAGATGAAAATGTCTTTTTTGGAGTCCACATCAAAAGAATGTTAGAAGTCATGAAAGAAAGTGGAGAGCAGAGCATGTGCTGCTCTAAGGATGGCTCCGATCCTCTAAAAATTAGGGGCCAGATTCTACCATCACTGACATCAGTGGGAAAATTTCCACTGACTCCAGAAAGTGAAGAATCAGGCTCGGTAATATTAAAACACTGACAGGTGTCGCTAAGAGAAAAGTGTAGGACATTTTAAATAAACATTAAAATGTAAATGCACGCAACATAATCCTAAAGGACAGGTGATTATGTTTTCTTTTTTTTCTGAGAATAATGAATGAATCAGTCTTTGCAAAGATCATAGCATTAGCTCTTTAACCTTTCTGAGTACCAGGATGCATATTCCTTCTTTGCTTTTATCACAGGAAGGTTTCAGCTATAACGTTATTGCTACAGATGCTCAAGTTACCTGGCATTTCTTAACTCCATTCCTTTATGGAGTTTTGCTAAATGCTAGCTGGCTTTGCTGTTGTTTATAGCTTGTTTATTATAAACTACTGCGTAGTAGAAGAGGTATTTCACTCAAAAAGAGTGAAGAGGTATGGAGTTGCTAACTCAGAATTTTCTCTTTCAAATCATGACGTTGATGAAGCATGTGAGCAGCCTGGTTTCTCTCCCTCAGTGGGGCCAGGCAATGAGCCTTGTCTCTCTCTCTGAAGTTAACACAAGTTAACTGTCATTCCTCAGTGTGCAAGAAATCAGCTGTAAGCACAACTTGGGTCACTACATAAATCCCAAGCTGTGACAGAGGTGGCAGCATCACTGCTGTCAGGCTCTTGGTCTGTTTCTCTGTACAGGACACAGTTGATTTTTTTCCACAGCAGCAACAGACAAACCTGTAGGTGCAGAGCATAGTTCCAGTCTATCTTCTACTAAATTTACTTAATTTGCTTTTCTAATGCAAAAAGTAGTCTTGCTTTAAAGAAGTTCCTTGGACCAGGTAATGATGGGCATTGAATGGTGAAGCCAGGTTTTCCTTCCTGTAACAGCCTACCCGGAAGGCCAGTCATGATACCGTCCAAATGCTCAGCAGCATACAGCAATAACTCCCCCTCTGCCTTGCAGGAGGCATCCTCTCTCGAGGATGTGTCAGAATCAGCGATCACACTCTTGCTGCAAATACCTGTGATGATCTATGAGCATGGGTTGTCCCACCTTAACCGATGGGAAGCTCAAGGTGAACTTGTATCTAATGGGGTTGCAAGTTAATGCATAGCTGCCTTAGGGCAGCCCATCAGCTGGAGTTGAATCAGTCATTAATAGCTTAGAAACCACAACCAAGCTAACAAAGACTAAATGATCATAAGAACAAAGAACAGAAAAATGAGCTATGGAAAGCAGGACTTTCTGAAGTTCATGTGCCACTGATTTGACATGTTTTCTATCTTGGGCCCCAAATGATTGGCTAAGATTGTCTATGTTCAAAACTATGACGGTCACACATTCATTCAAAACTGAGTAGAAAAAAATGAAATCAGATTATTTCACTGATGCCTCTGACTAGGAAGACTCCACGTATTTGCAAGGGGAATGTTTTAATCTTCCATCAAAAAAAGAAATGATCTCTCATGGCATGCCTGATAATTTAGTCTTCTCAGGTTTTTGAATTATGCTACTGTATGTAGCTGAAAATTGTTTGATAAGCATCACTAAGTAGTCTGGCTTTAAACCAAGCCTGTCATCTAGTGGAGTGCTATGCTATTCCAACTTTAATCTAGATAACTGGCACACATAAAATAAGGAAACACAAATGTGACACAGCTGCAGCTAGTCTGGCGGAGCTAAAATGCTTAACAGTGTTTTATGCCTGTAATATAAGACGGCTTACTAATGGTAGAATCCTATGTGCAAAAGAGTGACAATCAGATTGCCTTTGATATAACTGGTTATAAAAATGTTGGAGATTTAGTATTTATGGTGCCTGCAGGTTACAAGAAAATGCTTCTTGTGTTATGACTTTAGCAGACATTAAAAATGCTGTGTAACTATGGCCAAACCTCACAAGTTACTGCCCAACATGTGTAGCAAGCTAGGTTTGCAGCAGAGAATAGGTTAATGATCAACAGTTTACAGAAAGGCTTGTGACATAACTTAGACATTAGAGGGGTTTGTTGTGCAATCCATGTGCCCTTTCTGAATAATGTATCTGAATGTGCCAGGAAAACACAGTGTATGTATTAAGTTTACTAAATGAGAGTCAGTGTGGTAAATTAAATAAATAGTGTGTGATCCAAGTGCTTTTGTGAATAGTGTGTTGATTATAATGCCACATACTGTATTAGAAATCTAATAAATACAGAATGTCAGCTGGATAACTAGAGCATAAGTATGTTAGGTTCTGGCACTTGAGGCAAATATAAACAACCTTATTTGTGCTCTAGGAGTAAAGGATTTTCCCCTCAGGAAGAAAATATACATTGTCACTTACCCTAAACCACCTCAAACCAGGAAACAGTTGCTCAGAAAAGTAGAGAGATCTGCTTCTTTAATTATAGACCAAGAGACTAATGTGGGCAAAAATCAACTCTGTGGTAGGAGAGACAGATGAACAGAAAAGTAAACCAGAAATTATTTGTTCAGCCAAGACATATTATACACCTGAACCTGTTACACACTGGGACATATTATATTTCATGCCTCAAGAAGTATTTCTGCAAAGGTGTAACATGCAGTTGTGATTACAACACTGCATAGAAAGCGCTGAAATAGCTGCCTGATTTAACATGGCATGTCATTGGGTTGCTAACAGACCATGGCTTTGGCTTCTTGTGTTGCAGTAAACTTCAGAATAATGTACTCAGCTGGGTAAATACCTATGCACAGCCTTGCTCTCCTGGGACAGTAGCACCCTGTTGTCCATGAAATGCTTGTAGAGGTTTTCTGAGACTAATCATCCAACCTGGAGGGTGATGTAACCTCTACAGCTCACACCAGACTGCACAGAAAGTCAGGCTGGGTGGATCTGGTGCCACCAGCAGATGAGAAGGATTTTTCCCTGCCTATGCAAATCAAAACTGCATAATTTACACGAAATACTAATAGCTGGCACGGAGCTGTGAGCTAGCAAAGACAAAACAAGGCAAAAATATTGAGGGTGGCTGCTGGCAACGACAAGAGATTCCAACAACACTGTAGGTCAGCTAGCTGACTTGTTCTTGAAAAGATTGTAACTTTACACAGAAATTCTCCCTGATGTTTTCTCTTAGCTGTTAGGCAGTGTCACCAGATACATTAAAAGCTGGCATGTTTGGTTTTTTATTGGGCCTCCAAGATAACCTTCATAAAAACTTGTGTATTTTCAAACTATGTCAGGATTTTAGGACTCAATTGATAATCGCTTGTGACTAATCTGATTTAGGAAAGGATGACATGCAACTAGGCTGATGATCAGCTTGCAGCTTGTGACTGCTAAATTTTTACAAAGATGGCATTCTCATTTTTATGACCTGATCACTCCCAATTATTCACAACAGCCTGATCCTGAAAAGTAAGCATTTGAGAAAGTGTGAAATTTTAAGCATTTGAGTAGTTCTACCAACTTCAACCTACTCATTTGTGCTGGATCAGTCTCAGACTAGAGCGAGATATCTGTGAGAATGCAACTGCCAAGTATTGTGCACACACCCCTCTGGTTGAGCTATGAGTGGTTTCTTTTGCACCTGAGTGTAACAGGTTGACCATCTGTTTGGAAACTTGAGTGCTAACGTAGAAGAGTGATATTTTCTCTTAATTAGATATATGTACTAATTGTATGTTGGATGTTTCTAAAGATAAAGCATTCTTCCCCTATGGTACGTATGTTTACCCAGAAGAGATGCGTTCCGTACATCTAGAATGAGAAACAGTGCAAAGAGTTTGATGAATGTGTCGCTACACAGACACGAATGTATTTTATATTTAAACTAAGTATATGTTGTAAACCACAGACCAAAACGTGATTACTTGCAAGGATGGGTAACAGTGTGCGGCTGAAGTTTAAGCAAGCAGATAATTGTGTAATGAAATCACTTAAATGCATTGGGAAATTCATTTTCCTTTCACCTTTGGAAAAACTGATCTGCACAAGAAGAACTGGAATTTTATACTGAGGTTTTAACTCCTGTTCCCCCAGCCTTCTTACATACCCTCCCGCCCTTTCTGCTGGGTCTACAGCTTTTACACATCTCTCCATGACTCTCTTCCTTTTGTCTGCCTCCTCAATGGCTCCAGAGTCCTAAAGAAATGTTCAGCTTTGAAGATTGGCCTAAAAAAATGGTAATTTTCCAGACAAAGGCCAGGTGTTACTTCCGATTCATTCAGTATGCATCCCTATTATCCTGCGGGTCAGCTCCTGCTGTGCACGCTCCATGGGTGTTCTGACTGCGTCAGGCCTGGGAGATTTGCCCCATGTGACTGAACTGCAGATGGCACTTTCATATCTCTTATTTTAGCAGCAGTCCATTTGCTAAACTTTCTTAATAGCAAGCTACAAGGTGTTTTCTGTGTCACAGCCTCACAGCTTTCTCACACCAACCAGAGGAGGAAACGTAGTGTCCATCGTGAGAAAATGGTGTCGGACAAAGAAGCTTCAGCCCCATGGACAGGGTGACCATCGGCATGGCTCCCGCTTGCCCCGGCACTGCACTGAGGTAGGCTGTGCCACTACAGGGGGCATGGATTTTGTCTCATTGTACCTTTCCCTACTCCTTTTGGAGACAGAGAATATCGGTTCCCCTCAGAAGAACATCAATAGGAGACATGGGCCAGGCATTGCAGAGTACACTTCCCTAGGCATTCAGCTTGCCTACCAGGGCTGCGCAGCTTGGGCATCAAAGACTCTTGCAACTGTTCACACAGGCATCGAGTCACTTGCCAGGATTCCCTAACTACTTCTGGAGGCACAGTCATCTGTGCAGATATGTCTTCCTAGCAAGGTCAGCCATTTCAAGCAAACAATGACTTTAGATCATTGTTTGCTCTCAGGACAGATTATTTTTTCTCTATCTCCACAACCAGATTTAGATAAAAAGGAAAAACAACACACCCTTTGTCAATACTCTGTATCCAAACCAAACTAACACATTTGGTTTCTGCAAGAAAACAAAGTCAAGTTTCAGTTTCTAAATAAACCATTTTTGGAGTCGTCACTCTGGAATTTTGCCTTCCTTTCCTGTGTTGTAACAGCTCCTCTCAGATGGAAAGACGAATCATCTTGGACAAGTAATGCTATCTGCAGCTGCTTATCTCCAGTTTAATCCAAATTTCTTTTAAAGAAATGCTGAATGCGGCTGAAATTCCCGGAAGGTAGAAGCTGCGATGTCATTCAAAACCCTCCCTTTGAATTCTCGTTGCCCCAGATTCAGCGATTCATTTTAATGTGTATAGAGATAATTAGGAATAGATCCCCCTTACATTGTATTCCTAGAAAAGCTTACATCAGCTTCAGTGATGGCTAGGTCAGGCCTAGGATACTTTACAGCAATTTCTTAGTCAAATCAAATGTCTTATTAAACAGCAGATGAACGTAAACCAGTATGTGATTATGTGACCAGTAGAATACTTGAATTTAATAATTTCATACTTACCTGAAATTTCTAGAATAGGGTTAAAATTGTGCATCAGTGATTTCTTAATTTTGAATGAGTTGATTTATTACCTTCTTCATATATTTTTATTATGTACTTTTACTGTGTAAACACAGTGAAACATGTATCATGCTGTCTAAAGGCCAAGTAAAAAAAGAAGGAAAAAGACAAAAAACCAAAATTGGGATGTCAGAAATAACTAACTCATTGCATTAGAAGGAGAAAATGAGAACCCAGATTTCTCTGCAAGGCACCCAAAACCAGCCATCTTACAGGGAGGAGCAAGGCAAGGCGACAAAGGTGATGGAGGAGTAAAATATGTGGTAACGAGGACTCTGTGGTTACACAGACTCAGCAGACAGGGTGACTGTTACATTTGTGAGAGCAACTGTGACTGGGTTCAGAGATTAAATGGAAGCTAACGGTTATGATTAAGCATAAAATCCAACAAACCCATGCTTTGAATGCAACACAGATGATTGCTATACACTGCTTTGAATGCAGCTACTCACGATTTTTGCTGAAGAGGGTGAGGAGAGATGAGCAGCTGAGCCCAGGGCGGCAAACCACAAGTTAATCTCAGTTTGATGCAACACTTGGACTGTTGGATCTTTAAGCTTGTGTTCAGATTTCATTACAGTCAAGGAAACTAGCAGGTGCCTTGCATGAAAGTGTAGAGCAGGACAGAAATGGACTTGGATGCTCTTCTGTGTTTCAAGTTGATAGTGCTGAAAATGAAGGTGATATGAGGCCTGCAGTTGCAAGGTTTTGAACATCTAAACACTATTTCACAACTTTTTTTTTCCCTGTCCAGAGTGAGTTTTTATAGTTTAGCAATTAATCTTGTGAAGCAGGAATTTAACATGTCAGTGTTGACAGACTGTTAACTATAGCAGCAACGACGAAGCTTCTATAATATTAACCTTTCAAAAAATAAAACTGCAATAATGATGTTGTTTCCATTAGACCTTTCAGATCACTTACAAATTGTCTGGAACTCCCACTGTTTATTTGGTTTTACTTTAGATTGTTGCCCCAAGCACTTAAATAATTGTAATAAAATAATAATAGAATTAAGATTAGATAAATTAAGTGGAAATGAAACTGAATACATTTTCATGACAGCTGGCAAGTCCCATTCTGTGACTGCTCAGAAACAAAACTGGAATTTTTATGACAGTAGACAATAAGGCGATCGTGTACAGGATGTAACCCAATGCTCAAGAGGAGCAGTGTGCAAGTGACACATCAACAAAAACAAACTTGTTTCATTTATGTACTGTTAATTACCATAACTTACATAATCATGGACATCTGTTCTCCCTTTCTCATATGTGTACCTATACATAGATAATTACCACTATCTATTGGTCAGAAGAGAAAACAGCATAGTATAAAGATAGATGGGTTGTAGCATATAATTGTGTCTACTTATATATATGTATTTTTATATATATATACAGATATGCCCACCTTTGTCTTATTTATCCCTGTATCACTTTGCAAGTAATTTTTGTATTTCTTAAACTTCACATCCAAACTATAAGTAGGGGTTCTTGCATTGGTGGAGGGGCATTATACAGAAGAAAGAGCAAATCATTTTTAACTAATCAAAAATTAAGTCTGAGAATATCAGTGTAGTATCTTTTGTCGGGATGGTTCTGAAACAGTTTCAAAAGATTTTTTTTTTAACCATACTGTAAAGGATTATCAGCTTTAAAACAGTTGCATTGTTCTAAGAGAAGTAGCCGTTGTTTTACTGCATTATTCAGTTGAAAAAGAAAAGTGACTGATACACAAACTACGACCCTTAGCAAATAGATTTTTTTTTCTGTTGAGTCTTGAGTACTTAAGGGTGATATTTGTTCCATGAAACATTTTCTGATTGTCTCTTCCCAATTACTATATTTTTTGGAACTTTATGAAAGAAGTCAAGAGAGTTAGCTGATTTGCTTGAATGTCATGTCATTTCAGTGTTTATTTTTGTGCCAAAAGTCTTACAGTCACATATCTTGTATGTACAAATTAAGGATTATTCAAAAGCATAGCTCTGTTTGAAGTAACATTTTATCATAAAGAAATGGAAATACCCATATACATAAGGTTAATAAACATCCTTTATACTGACAAATATGTATTACCATGAGATTGGTAAAAAGCAAAAGTTGTCTATATATTTTCAAAAGCTTTGAGATCTTCAAAGTCTACTGATATTTAATTTTGTTTACTAACATAATTCTGTTATAAATTTTGAAATGAATATGAAATTCTACACATGAAATTAATTTAAATTTCATTTTACCTAGTCAACGGGCATAACTTTGTTTGCATTTCTGTTAACTGCTGTGGGATGACAAGTCAAAAAAATGGTTATGATCTTTTTTCTGTGCATGTCCTGGATAACACATCCTGGGTTGAATAGCCCTAAACTGCAGGTACTGAATTACTGCTCCCACTTTTGAATAGGATAATTCATTAAATCAGTCTGCATGTGTCCTTGATTAGAGGAATTCCTGCGTGTGACAGATTTGCTGCTCCACATTCAGTCATTTCTAAAAAGACTATTAATTGTACATTATTGAGTTTTGGATATTTACTTAATTACTTTATTTTCCCACAGCCTACCCTTTTGCCCAGTGTGCTGGGATTGTCCCGCCAGCTGGGAGGACCTGGGGATACCAAGATGGTGAGCAAAGCTTGCCTTATTGAAAGTGAAAGAAATTGTTTCCATACTGCCAAATGCTTATTGGGAAAAATGAGTATTATTTACATACTGTCATTCATCAGTGTTAGCATTATTCTGATTTTGCCTTTCTACATGTTTGTATTTGTCTTTCATCCAGAGAGTCTTAAGAGAAGCATATCTGGGGGAGAATATGCTGCATTAAATTGTCAAATAAAATAGTGCATAAATGAGCTGTCCCACACAGAAGAAAACAAAAGTTTAGCAGCCATTCTCAGTTAATGAATTTGGGAATTGTTCCACTTAGAAAAATGCCTCTACAAGGTCAGGAAAAAAATAGTTTTCAAACTGTAACTTTTCATTATTTTCACAAAAGAAGTCATGAATCAATTTTGTTTATTTATTTTCATGTATTTAAAGTATTTAAAGGATCAAAGTTCTTATTTGGGACAAACTTTTAAGTCACGTTGACCTCTTTCCATTTATGTAATAATAAATTTATTTATATATTTATCTTCAACCTATATGGAAATGCACTTAAAAAATTGTAATTCATACAGATTCACCTAGAAATGTGGAAAAGTGGCTTACAGTCCTTGGGAATGAATATAACTGCATTTGTATACAACTCAAAAGGGAAGGCATTTACAGCATTTCACTTCAGTTCTCAGTACAACTTTTTAGCTTTGATAATAAAAATCCACACTGAAGCTTTGTATTGCTCAAGCATCATTGCTTCTACAAAGCATGCATTGTGAATTAAGTAACAACTTAAAATGTTAAAGCTAGACTACTTTTTTTGAGTGCTTTAGGAAAACAGACTTCTGGATCTGCTAGTCTTGCTTTCTGCTATCAAGCCATAGATCTGTACCCTTGCAAGGTGCTGAGCACTCTCACTTCCCTGTGTACATCCAGGGGAATGGGGAAATCCCAGCACTGGGACCTTCCTTGCCAAAACTGCAAGCCCAGTGTCAACTCTAGGTTCAACTTTATACCTGAGCAAGACACAGCCCATAAAAATTCTGCATCTGTTGACCATTCAATCTTTTGTTCTGTGACTGACATTATGTAGTACGATATTACAAAGGGAAAAAGAACAAAACCTCTACTGTGCAGCTGTATGATACCTTACTGGACATTTCTTCCCTATTAGCCAGTTAAGCATAAGATTAGTCTGTATCCTGAGACCTGAGGATTTAGATCACATCCACTCTTTTTTCTTCTTTTTCTTTCTAATGTGTATCTGTTTTCAATCTCTAGTGTAATAATTCAGTAGTGCATTCATCTGAATCATGTGAAACTATTTACTGTACTTCTGTTATATTTCTTTGGAGAGAAGAAAACTCAAAGCACCACCACTCAGAAAGTCAAGTCATCAGTCCATGGGCCCACCAAACCCATGGAAATAAGAGACAAATTCTCTGCTGTTGTACACTGGTCTATGAGGAGGCTGATGACAGAAGGGAAGGAGGGAATGGTTGGGAAATAATGACATACTATACCAGTTTATGTCTCCTGAGGAACTGGTCCACTGTTTTAACACAGTAAATTGTTGCTCTACCTTCACACCTTCACATCAAGGGTCGGATATACACTGGAAACATAGAAGACAATATCTGAGGTGATTCTGTGGTCTCTAAAACCAGAGGAGACGTACAGACATAGTTATATAGATATAGCTATAGATATGGATGAAATATAGATATACATGCACATATAAATTTTTTATTTAATGTTTCTGCTGAGTCAAGCAAAGGAGGCTGAACTTGGTTCATACTAATCCATGTCCCACAACTTTGAGAGGGGAGCAGAGGACTTCAATTTTATTTCTGAATTGTCTTGCCCACTACTGTAAAGGAAAAAAACCCCTGAAACTAATTTACTGATCCACAAAGCCTCCCTCCTCCTCCTCCTCCCCCCCCTAATTGAAAGTGTGCTAAAGTAAGGGATGGTAGAACAAGGAAGAAAGATATGACTGAGAATGACTGGTCTCTTTGACCCGGTTAAAGCTAATGCTCTGATGCATCCTGTATGCTGCACACTTTACACCTGTTAAAATCCAGATTAACTCTGGGGAAATCAATGTAGCTTTAGGGTGGCTGAAACAGAATTTGTTGTCTAATAAAACTTGTGCCAAGTAATATTGGTACTAAATATGGTGTAAGCTCATTCCTTTTAAAAGGTAGTGCCTCCTATGAACATTTTTCAGAATAAAAAAGTTTTATCTTTTCCTCAAAAATTGCTGTATTTGAAAGAATTATTTTTTTCCTAGCACCTGCTTAATCTTTTGTTCCATAGATCATTTCTCATTACCCAGGTGTCCTCTTATGGACCCACAGAAAGATTGGGCCTAGTTTAAGTGTGAAATAATCCTGTTGCTTCTATCTGAGAATGAATGAGCCCAGGATTAGATCAGATAAAACACACTTGAGATAAAGTGCACAAGGTGGATTATATGGGAAAAGAGGATTTAGTGAAGAACATATCCACAACTTTTTGTTAACACAGAGAATGGTAGCTTTTGTAAGCAACATTTATGGAAACTCAACTGGAGGTTTAAAAGCTATGTCTTTTGTTGTACATTTCTCTGCATACATTTGCTTTGTAGTTGGTAGCTTTAACTTTGGAAGCCATGCTGGGCCTTGACTCATGCTCATTTTGTTTAATGAAAAGCTAAGGATGTACTTTTACTCATAGATTCTTGTTTTGTTTTCTTTGAAGTTTATTAAGCTATCCAGTAAGATGGGAGGTTCATTAGGTTGTTATTATCATGGCCACAAATTAAGCATCTGTTCCCTGGGGAGTTATAAGCTTCAAGTGGATGTCAGAGCAATACTTATTACAATATTTACTTAATTACCAAGTTACTGCTTCTTGTCATATAAAATACAAACATGGACTCCTCTGTCCATGTTAGACACATAGTCTCCACCTGCTGAATGTTTAAGATCTGCTCATTCCATATATATGCTGTTTTAAGATATGCACCCATTTTTTTGTTAAATAATCATTTAAAAAGGTAAACCAAGAGCAATTAAACACAAGAGTGAATTTAAAATATCATCCAGTATATTAAAAAATCCTATGCTTTCTGACATTACCATTGAATTTGGTTTCACAACTCAGGACATTGGTAGCTTCCAGTACCAACAAATGCATCAAAAAATTGGCTAATCGCTATTTGCTAAAGCACCTCAAAAGTCAGCCATAGGGATGTTTTATCAAGTAGCTGGTTGGAGATCAGTGGAGTTAAGAGCTCTCCTCCATAATAAAATCAAGCTTTTGAAGGCTGGAGCATGTATCTTTTATGAAAACTCAGGGAATTTCACATAAGAGGCAAATGTGCCATCACAAATGCCTGAAAGTCACTCTTCATCATAATTTTGTTTTTTTTTTTTTTTTTCTCCTGTTCCATGCTTTAATTATCTAATGTTATAAATTACAGAATTACCAGATCTTTCCCTGTCTAGTCTTCTGAAAATGTGAAGCCATATAAAACTGAAAATGTTATTCCCTCTTCTCAGACATGACTTGTGTGAACAGATATGACTCTTGGGAGGATCTCAACCACACAGAACAATGCCTCAATTTTTGGAAAATTCATGTCTATTTTTACTTCAGATGTTGCATTTGGACTTTACAGGTTATTATCTGTCAAACTCATCATTGGCATGCTATCTATTGTATAACTAACACCTCACTGCAAAACTATCCTCTTTCTTGTATCTTATAGACATAACTCTCACTCTTCTTGACATGGTCCATTCTAGCAGCCCTTTTCCCTGTGAAGAAATCCTGTAATTATTTAACTTTGACAATTTTTTTCCCTGGAGATGACTGTGTCTTCCCCAACTACAGAAGGAATGCAGGCTTCTAAATCCAGGTCCCTTGAACTATAGCATGTGAATAGCTTGATCATTTCTGTAAATTATAGTTCATATAAGCACACTATTTAAAAATCTAGGTTTACGCAACTGCAGCTTTAAAGAAAAAATGGTTACATCCTAGTCTTAAGCCTTTTCTGGTTCCCCCATCAGAATGACATGCCGGTTTAATGAAGTAGTTGCCTACCAATGAACATGAATTTTTAAATAAAAAATATCACTGGCTTGTTTTGAAATTGTCAACATGAAACATTTTAGCCTAATAAAAAAGCCATTTTCCAGCTTAAATCCTTCAAGAAAACTCTCAATTGTTTTGCTAGGTCCATATAAACCATTTTCAAGTAAAATACTGACATTTTGAGCTCCATAATAAAAGAAAGGTGAAAAACCTGTAGTGCCTCTCTTTTGCATCACAGAAGTGAGTCTGTTCCTAGGAAACTATATATACTGAATACAAAATCTAATGCTAAAGTGCTTGCTGTGCCTTCTTGATAAGTTTATATTAATTAGCAAATAATTTTGAGAACTGTTCCTAGAAAAAAAGTAAAAAGTAATATCAATGCCTGAAAATATGATGACATCAATATTTTGGTGACCACTGAATCCCAACTGTTATAGGTCAGTGTAAAATTCAAGCCATCATAACAAAAATCCAGCAACATTCCAGCCTTTAATTTCTTAATCTTGCTTGTGTTTTCTTTTAACCTGAGCTTTTTAAAAACTCATACTCTTTTTGAAGATGCACTTAATCTGTTTGCCTTTCAGTTCTGCAAAACAAAGATTACAAAACATTTACAAAATTACCTTACAAAGCATTAAAAAATTGTTAATAATTTCATTCTTTTTGCAAAGATGAAATAATTTGAAAAGTTTAAATAAACTGATTAGTTTCCATCTTGTAATCTAACAATAATTAAAATGAGAAAAAGCGGTGTCAGTCATCATTTCAGCCATCAGGGACTCCACTATAATTTTGCATTGGGCCAGCCATCACTGATGTTATTTACAGTTATATAAATGTCATAAGAATATGGCTCTTACTCTGAAATGTCTGGGGTTTCTCAAATGTATTCAAATACTGGGAAATAAAACAACATTTTATACAATCTAGTAATAATTATAAGAAAATAATAATGAAAATCTGGTGAATATGGTGAATTTTATTATTCTACATTTTCTTAAAAATAGGTTTGTGGTTAAAAATAATCCCCTGTAATTATATCTGCAGAGCTGTTTAAGCTTTTTTATCACTGCTAATGAAACTATGGTCATGCCTGCTATGAAAAGTATATTTCTCAATATGATGTGCTGTAAACAACATGTCCTTAGGCTATTTTTGACCTTTAACCAATAGGAAAGGTCTGTCTAGTTGATCTCATCTAACTACACAGCAGGTACAAGGAATTAAACCAATTTAGGTTGAGCCCTGGTGCAATATCAAGTATCAGACAATGTTTTCCAAAAGGAAATACTTAACAAGTTTGTAATCCACTATTGTATTTATCTAGTGAAAGAGGTAAAAGAAAAAAAAAAATCTGAGCTGTGTTCTACAAAGTGGAATCCCAAGTAAAAATCTGTGATATCACGTTGTTTGTAAAAGTTGGCAAGGAAGGCTGTTACAAGCAAATTAAAAGTAAACAGTCTACTCTGAACCTACACTGTGTCATACTGCTTATGAAGTCACACAAGAAAAGTAAAACATTAAATAGGTGGCTCCAGCAACCTTAAGATATTTGCCTGACTTTCAAACCAAACTGTGTTTTTCACTGGGAGAGTACAGAACATAACAAAAGCTTAATAATAAAGATTTAAAAAAAAAATAAAGTGCTTTTTTACACTAATGAAGTCCTTAACAACACAAGCATAATCTAATGGGACAACTTTGCTTTTCATAGCAATACAGGCCCCGAACTCACATTTCTGGCTCTACCTCCTTGCTGAGATGGAGCCTGACGCCTTTCCAGGACACTGCATGAAGAGCTGAGTTGCTTCATCGAAGGACCAGACACATGGGATACACACTGCTTCCTTAGCAAGCAGGAAAGACAACAAAATGATTCAGGAGGATATGGTGTCATCACATGAGGGATGGGTGTTCCAGATATTTTGTGATAATAAGGTGGTTATTTGCCCTAAATCCATGCAAAGCTTATCCTGCTAGAAATTCACAGGGTGACAGGTCAGACGGAATGTGATCTAGAGGGACCTTTAACTTCCAGTGACCAAATCTAACCTACCTATATATTCAACTGCTATTTATTAAAAAGGCACAAGGCCAAATTCTCTAAAATGTGCAATTCAGGATGCAGTTTTGGCCTCCAGGATGAAAGTTTGCAAGACTCCTTAGATCCTCTGCCTGGTGTGATGTGGGATAACCCCTGATGCCC
Source organism: Elanus axillaris (assembly GCA_026212715.1). NCBI lineage: Eukaryota > Metazoa > Chordata > Aves > Accipitriformes > Accipitridae > Elanus > Elanus axillaris. The sequence goes on from JANZLQ010000089.1 coordinate 27,306,798, forward strand.
ATACATACCCAGGTCTCGCCAAGCAGAGGTAAGAAGATGCTGGTATTGCATCTTTGTGGTTACCTTTGGATGTACATATGGAATTGGGTGTGGACTGCAGTAATACTGCTTTTGTTACAGTGATGTTCAAACAACCAAAAATGAACCAGAACTTGAAATTTGCAGTTTCGGACAATTTTGCTCATGAAAAAATGATTCCGGAAAATTTTCCCTGCTGTCTCTGACCATTTCCTGCTTCTGAGATTTTTCTTGGATAAAAATGGCCTTAGGCAGCCTAAACATTTGTTTGAAACTTTTTTTTAAAGGAGGTGCCTGATAGCATCATTATTTATTGGTGTATATATAGAGAGATTATTCAAATCTTTAAAACTGGAAATGGAGCATAATGCAAGCCACTATAGAGCAGATGCTAAGCTTGAAGTGCTCTTAGGAATACATATACCACATTTTAATTTCAACTCCTATTATTATACTAACTAGTCACAAAATGGCTTCCTATTTATGCAATATGTTATCTGTAATGTCACTTAAATTGAATAGATGAGTGCCTTCTAATAATGTATGTTTACTTCATGAACTTGTGGGCAATTACATTGTAATTATGTCTTTTGTAGGTCCTTTTTTGCTGACACATAGTGCACCAGTGCATTTTAAGTGTAATTGCAGTTCTCCCTACCATTTAGGAAAGCTGAACATTGTTAAAGGTTTGTAAATTACCTACACTTAGACCATAGGCAACTAGGCAAATTAAATGGCAGTGTCAGTAATATTACAATGTAAATTGGTGCCAAACATAATGCAAGGTAGAAGCATTTTTACAGAAGAATAATGTTTATGTAGCATCTCAAAAAATGCAACAGAAAACAGATACTTGCCAACTTGCAAAAGTGTATATTTCTGATACCTGAAAAAGCACATACAGTTCACATAGCTATTGACTATCCAAAGAAGCGCTTATATATAAATATATATATATATTTACACACACATATTTTGTACAACTGGGCTACACAGTCATCTTATAGAAGGGAAAGGTATGCCAAAATGCCAGTATATCAGACTGCCATCCTTCCCGCTCCTCAGGAACAGTGCTTCACCATAGAAGCAAGCAAATATAT
>JANZLQ010000089.1:27312411-27358443 GCA_026212715.1 Elanus axillaris
AGGATTTTTCAGCTTCTCATGTCCAGCCAGCGAGAAGGCTGGAGGGGCACAAGAAGTTGGGAGGGGACACAGCCAGGACAGCTGACGCAAACTGGCCAACGAGGTATTCCATACCATGGGACATTATGCCCAGTATATAAACTCAGGGGAACTGGCCGGGAGGGGGGGATCGTTGCTCAGGAACTGACTGGGCATCGTTTGGTGAGTGGTAAGCAGTTGCATTGTGCATCACTTCTTTTGTATATTCTGATTATTCTATTATTATAATTTATTATAATTTATCATCATCATCATCATCATCATCATCATTCCTTTTCTGTCCTATTAAACTGTGTTTATCTCAACCTATGAGTTTTACTTTTTTTCCCCCAATTCTCTTGCCCATTCCAGTGGATGGGGGGGAATGAGCAAGCGGCTGTGTGGTGCTTAGCTGTTGGCTGGTGTTAAACCATGACACCTAATATCTGATTTCCTGTCTGGAACCTCTAATTCATGAAAGGATAAAAGAAAAACCCATGCCATCCTTTGAATTTGAACTTAAAACATATTTCTAAATATTAGCAATATTAGCAATGCCTAAAGTACTAGCAACTTATTTCACATCCGCTGTGTCGTTTGAAGCTGTTACTTTGGCAGATCCATGTGTTTTTAGTGACACTTGTAGAAGGAGTGCCTAAACTAGTGGGTCAGATTCTGCTGGTTTATCAGCATTTCTACTACTTTCAAAGACCAACTGAACCATAATTGTATTAGTGTATGTGAAAACAACACTTGCCATTGAGTTGCCTGTTTGCTTCAAAGTGCCACAGAATTTGTAGACCTTTCTTGCTCTAGTTCTAATTCCAGTACTGTCAAGTATTAAGGAACTGATCCTTCACCCCATACAATGGCCAAGCTCTGTATCATCTAAATATACTTACATATTGCAAGGCAGCCTTTCCCAGAAGCCAGCAGTGAGGAGGTACATATTAAAAAATATAAAAAAAAAATATATTAATGGTTTCTACCAAGAGCTGGTGTAGATAATTTTTATATTGGCTATGTAACTTGTATTTGTGCTGATGGCATTGAAACTGCAGAAAACACAGCAGAAAAACTGATTCCAGAATCTGGTGCATAGAATCAGTATTGTCTGCAGAGTGTTTTTATTCTTTTCTGATTATATTCATCAAAGTGCGAACTGGTGAGGTACTGGGAGCTGAAGGGAACAGTGAGTTATAGAAAACCTTCTACCTTGTAGTCAGAGTTTCAAATCTGGACAGGTCCTTGGTGACTGAAAGTCATTACCATGTGATGGTTGTCTGGTGGCTTATATGGAACATGTTGGTGGGCTTATCCATATACAGTGGGCAAATGTCCACATCACAAAAGACACTACTACAGTTTGTTCTCTCTTGGTAGCTGTAGCAGAGAAACCAAAGAATAAATGGGCATAATTCCACCCCCCACCCCCCAACCCCCTTACTTTCTTTCAACTGGCAGGCTATTACAGAAGAACCTGCACTTGGAAGCTGCAAGAATAGAGAATACACAATTTTACTCACCGCTGAGTTCATAAATTACAATATAAGTGGTAGGCCATGCCAGTTGCAAGTTGCTCTTTGGAAGGCACAGTTTGAAGGCAAACCATCCCAGGGGGGTGAGAAGAGGCTTGCAGCCTCCCAGGTACCTTCCCTGTACAGAAGAAAAGTGCTACTAGTCCCTCTGCAAATGCAAGCACTCAGCTCTGAAGGCCACTGGCTAAGGATGAAGTCCATGGCTCTTCTTCCATCACTAACCCACCCCTGGGGTCCCTCCTCTGCTCTGAAGGATGCAGAACAAGCAGAGCACAGGAATGGGGGAGGTTCTCTGCCATGCATCTGCACCCATGTCGTGGGATGGGGTGACAGGCACAGCTTCAGTAACCTGTTGGGGCCTTTCTCCATTACCAGCTAAAGCTAAGCCTAGCTTATAAATGTTATCTGTATAGTGTGAATGCATTATATATATTCATATACATACGTCTATATGTACATATATGGAATCTCAATGGCTGACAATAATTTGGCTATTCCATAAAACTTGAAACCAAGTTATTGTATTTTTAAAGGAGCTTATTATATTAATTATATTAATTTTAATATGTCATCCAACAATTAGAACATGGAAAGCCTATCAATTTTTTGTGCTCAGTTTCAACTTGCCAAGTTTATAAGAATCATTAAACCTATAAGGAGATAAAAAATAATAATTTAATTCTAACCAGATATTGAAAAACATGAATTAAGTTGCTCTTTGATTACCATTAAAAAATACAGAAGGTTGGAAGACTGCTTTCCTGGGAATTGTTTTTCTGGGTGTACTGAAAATTTAATATCTTGTGATCAAATGATTGTGAGTAATTCTTTAAATAGACAATAATCCTTACAGGCCAGATTTCAAATGCACTGTGGCTGGTTACCTAAATACATTAAAAGCTGGCTTTAAATCACATCAGTATCAAATTTTGTTCTACATGAGGACAATGAAGTCTAGAAAGCTGCTCAAGCAGCCTTACATTCATTACAGAACTTTTTTCTGCTACAACTGTACCCATTTGGATCCCAATTCATTTTAGGTGAATATTTTTGAGCTATTTTTTCAGCTGATGTAACACATGGAACTCAATTAATAACAGATTTAGCTCTAAAAAATAGTTATATAGTTATATATTGCTATCTGATTTACCACAAAAACCCCTATTGGAGCTACTCAGATGTATTTACCATTCAGCTAAGGATCTGGTCCAGAATCATTATTTTTTTAAAAGTGGCAGGAGCAGCACAGAAGAACATATATTTAATTCATTTATTTCTTCATCCGTCTCAATGAACATTAGATTTTATCCTTTTGTGCACAAAAATAAATCTCCACAGAGATTTTTATAGCACTTACTGATTTAGAATGATTTGCTGTACTATTTAATTTTGATTTGCCAGGGAAGATGTGTTTTTTAGCAGTCACCTGTCTATTATTCATTTAGCTAGGTGCTTGTATGAGCTTTGCACTTTTTAAAAATCTCTTTCAGGAGACACAATTTTCACCTGCATATACACTAGTTGACAGCTCCCCATTCTTCTTCAGTGTACTGACAAGTAAACCAAGGATCCCTGTACTCATTTCATTATAAACATTTTATAAGTATCCCGTAAAGATTACTTCTGAACACAACGGTCGATGCTAGATATGAGCTGCTTTTCCCTGTGATGAAAGGCCAGTGTCTGATCAAATGAGCCATCCAGGCCCTAAAATGACTTTAAAAAAAATAGTTTTAATCTCTTCATTGTCTGACTTCACGGCATGGTAGTGCTGCCCTTAAATAAAACTTACATAAAAATGGTTAGTACAGCTGGTCAGAAAATGTGCTTGAAGTTTAGAATCACATATCATTGTTTATACAGATGACTATTTGGGATAGACTTCAATAGAAGCTGACTTTACTAGCAAAGGAGAAGGCTTTGGCAATAGCATAGGGTGATCAGCAACAGCAACTCATATTTTCCAACTGAGATCAATGTGGACTTTAATCCATTAATGCAGACCTAAATATCACCAGACAGATATGAATAGATGACAGTGAAAATGTGAGGAAGAAAAGTCTGGAGTAGTCAGATTTAAGAGAGTTGTTTCATATTCCAATTCATTTTAGTACTCTACAGGAAAGCAGCCTGTTTCTAGATTTTCAATTAGCATACCCTAGATATGAACTGAAAACACTTCTTTTCTGCTAACACAAATGCTTTTTTGTTCACCCATTTTGAGCTTGTGTTCACAGAATTGGATTTTACAAAATCCTTGGAAGCACATTAGCAATATATCTTTTTTGAAATGTCAAGGAAAGGGTTTGTTTGGAATGGAAAGTTGCCGACAATCAAGCCAAGTCATTCAGATGCCAGTTTAGATATTTAAATACTAATGCCAGGCTCGGGGAAGGGGAGAGGAAAATCCCAAACCAACAAAAAACCCACCCAAACTAAAAAAGCTCCCAGCTCTGCGCCTATTAAATTAAACTAAAAATAAAGATGACGCCAGTATCTGCAAGCAGTTTGGGTGGTCAAAAAACAATGGTGCCCTCTGGTTTGAAAACACTGTTTAGTGTTTGCACTGTTCTTACTTGTCACAGTAAATTTGGACAGGGTTCGTACTTACTGAACTGACTGAAGCTTTTCATTCTTTATATTTCTAATGTGTTATGTCACATCTTATTGTATTTCATGGTGTCACATTGCATTATTTTGCATCATTGTCTCCGAAGTTGATGAAACACAACATAACAGCACATGACAAAATGGTGTAAGATGTTGGTTACACAGACTAAGTGTTGTAATTCGGTATTTGTCAGCTGCAGTAGTCATTGCAAATAATCTCAAATTTTTAATAGTTGTAACTTCTCAATCCGATAGTGAGAAACCTGTTCAATTTACTGGTTTATCATAAAGGAAGGACCCTCTCCTGTGAAACACAGGGTTGTCATTATTTACTCAGTATCAGAGTATGCTGCTGCTGCTTTTCAACCTCTGCATTGCTAATTTATAATGATTAGAATGAGATTTGAGACATATTAGGGTAGAGAATTTCTCAGAATGCAATAACGAGAGTATCCATTTGAGACAACATTAAAGGCACAATATGACTGCTTTGATTTTACACCACAAATACAGTACATATCCTTGGGACTATTTCCATTCATAATGATTAAGGCATGTCACTCAACAGAGGGAGAACTAAGGGCTCTCCCCCTCCCAGTTACTCTTGTTGATAGCAATGCCATAAAACGGAGGAATTATAACCTAACAAATGTGGTCCAGTTAAGAAAAGAGAATATTTATATTCTTAGAAATGAACCAACTTATTGTTATAAAATATTAGAGCCTGTAGTTCTCATAGAAAAAAAATTCCCATCACTATTGCAAGTGTAATTCTTGTCTGAGGAGGAACTGCACGAATGTAAGAACTTAATAACAATAGTATTGGGTCATCATGAAAATTGTTTGGTCTATATATTGAGAAAACTTTAAATTTGGAAAGTACTTGAGGAATTTCCAGAAATATGTACAAATATACAGAATGGAAACAAAAAGACAAAAATCGGGGACTGTCTTTCAGTAAAGTTGCTCTTACTTCTGAAGGTCTTTTTTGAGTCGATGTGACTCAAGGTGTTTATTTTCTGAACTACTTTATTCTGGTGTTAGATTTTTTGCTACAGTACAGCAAATTTGATGTAAAGAAACAGTAGCTTACTTTCTTTTTCATTCCATTGTTCTGGTCATTGCAAGACATCGGTTGTTGCTGTTTGCTTCTCAGTAAAGAAGAGAATAGATAAACTAAAGATATCATGTAATATTTGTATCATACCAAAGAGGTTATGTTATAAAATATATCCACAAGCACAACTAAGAATGTGCCAGAAGATATAATAAGCCAAGCAAAGGACTCTGAAGCAAGACTGCCTGAAAAATAGGGCATAGGGCTGACCAGGAGTCATCAAGTTCAAGCATGTGCCAGCACATGAATCACATCACATAAACCCAGTTAATAAATCTGTCTAGCTCTGTGTTTGCTCCCACACTCCTGTACTTATGCCTCTGGTGTCTAGAAAGCTCTTCTCCATTTCTTGTCCAAATGTATTCATAGCCAATTTATGTCCATTTGTTCTCATGTCAAAATTTTCATGTGAATTCAAGAGCTTTTGTTTCTCCCTGGTGTTTACCTCATCGTATATTTATAGACAGCAACTGCTTCCTCTCTCATACCTCTGCTTTGCTGGGCATAGCTTCTTTTCCGACAGGCCATCCTTTCCTCTGATCACCACATGAGTCATTCATTCTTTGTACCTGTTTAAAAAAATAATTCATTTGAACCCCAGACAGAGAGATTCAGAATTTCAGGTGATGTCTAACAAGCACCTTGGTCAATGGCATGAATACTCTCCTTGCTTCATTAAAAATATTTTCCTCAGTATATCTCTAAATTGCATTTTCCTTTTCTATAGTCCAAGTGCACTGGTAGTTCATAGTAATTCTGTGATTGACTGTTACAACTAGATGGTTTTTCTCTCTGTCATTTCCCACTGATGAGCCTACAGTTCATAGCAGATAGTTTTCATTAGTCCCTAAGTGCATGACCTTGCAGCACATGACCTTAAATTCCATCCCATTTCTATTACCCCAGTCTTCAAGGTCATTTAATTCTTCCTGTATAATATTCCAATCCTCCTCTGTATTCATGACATCTCCCAGTTTTGTATCATCAGCAAATTAATTAGTACACTCCTACTTTTTCTGCCTAGGTCATTAAGGAAAATATTAAATAAAATTAATCCCCAGACCAATCCTAAAGGAACTCCACTAGTAACTTTCCTCCAGGGAGAGAGAGAAATCCTTTCAGCATAACTCACTCTTGCCTCCTGTTCAGTCGCTTCTTTACTTATCTTACAGTCCTGATACTTGTTCTTATCTTTTCCAATTTAACTAGTAATTCCCCATGTAGTAATGTATCAAATGTTTTACTGAAGAGCAGAAAGGTTGAATGTACTGCATTTGCTTTATCTCAACAATCAGGTTGTCATTAAAATAAAGGGGGTGAGATAACAAGTTTATCTGCATTTTTTAAATAAAATGAATTCATGTTTCACTTAATCCCATTTCCCCATTTTGATATTTTTTTATTCTCAAAGTCTTAATTTAGTTTTTGGGTCACACTTAGATTATCTTTAGTTTCTATTCTATGATCAGTGCACCGTGATTCTCTTGGTTATTTTCACCACATATGACTGGTAAAGCTTTTGTCATCTGTTTAATTTGGTTTGCAAGGTCTGACTCTGCTCGGCTTTTGCCAATTCTGTGTACCACTATCCTTATGAAGTGCAAAGATGTACTTTGTTTTGCTAAACTGTCCCTCCCCCACCCCAATTCTTTGCCAGGCTTTTATTATTTCTCATGTACTGTCTTATGTAATTTAATTGCTAAGGCATAAAATCCCACATGTTAATTCTGGCCTGAGGCACATCACTTTGTAGGTCCAGTAATTACCTAGTAAAGAAATAACTTGAGTGAGAATAACTGGACCTTCCCATTAGTGGCATTCATTTTCTTGTGAAGGCCGGGCAGAAAAGTTTTACACAAAAGTAAAATAAAGGATAGACTTTATCATATATTTCAGGGACTGCTCTGCCCATATAAGTGCATCCCTGGTGCTCCTTTAGCACTTGTCCCAGTACAGTCTCTTCTGCTCTCCTCGTGATACCAAACCATTCAGTTTTACCTGCTATAACTAATTCACTGTTCACCACAACATTGCTGCCTGTTGCTACCATATTGTGTCTTTCTTTGCTCCTAGCTTTTCACAGAGAACGAAAACCAGCAACCCAGCAAAGCACCAAGTGCCAAAACTGGCAAAGGGCTTGTCAGCAGGCACTGTTGCTGCAGCACCGGCAGCAGTTACGGTGGCAGCTCTCCCAGTGTGCACCCAAAGCTCTCTTTAGGGAGGGAGATCCAGCTTCATTGCTGTGGGGATCCAAGCACAATCACAAGATCATCAGTTATGCATTTGACTCATCTTTTGCTTGCTCAGGAAATTTATTTTGTACCCTTTTTTATCTATGTATATTAAAAAATATGTGTATATATGTGCGTATGTATATATATGTATATATACATATGGATGTATACATATCTGTGTGTGTATACACACACACATGCACAATTGTCGGCAAATTTGAAATGCACTTACTGAGATTTATTAGTAAAGAGATCAGCAGATATTACTGCAGAAATGAATCACGATTGCCCTAGGAAACTGTCATATCAAATATTAGGAGCCTACTTTATTCTATTATTTGTTTGTTTATGGTTCACATTAGGATTTTGGCTGTAACCATTACATTACCTTGAGTTGTAACAATTTCTAAGTAGAACACTGTTCATGTGTGGCTAAACCAGAGCTGCAACTTTAAAGGTTGTCAGTTGGTGTGACTTGTCCTTGCAAAGAGCACCAGATTTACCTGAGCAGGCAAAAGCTCAGGACAATCCCAGATGGCAGGAAACATCTAGCAGGTATGTCAGAGAAAGATGACTTCTCATAAAGCCTTCCTAGTGGCATTTGATTTGACATGAACCTTGTAGATCTCATTCAGTGAGCCAGATTGCAGAGATGCTTCCTCCAGTGCGTACTGGAATATACCAGAATTGGGCATAACTGCTTTATGCAAGTATGAACAAGCTTTAGCTGCCCTTGCTTGGATGGAAAGGGCTGTGGAGGATCTCTAAGAGGGGCAAGCACACTTCTGAGCCATGTGGAAGTGTTTTTGCATGGGGGTTTCTGGTGCCAACCAGAAATAGGAGTTATGGAATCAACCACTAGTAGCTCTGATCATTAAAATCCATGAAGATTTTGACCTTTGGAATTGTTTTTCCTGTGTTTCTGTTTCTCCCCATAGCGGTGTTATCCCTACACTCATAAATTCTGCATGTTTGAATTCAGCATGTGCACCTACCACCCTCCAGAATTTCCTTCACACAGCTGCTGTGCTGGATAATTGTGTAAAGTTTCTGTAACTGCTCAAAAGCTGTTCTCTTCCAGCAGTGTCTCTAACTCAGTGATGATTTCAGGCTGTTTCTGCAGTCAGAGTTGTCAGTATAAGGTGCATTACATATGTTCTGTGATTAAAAGTTAATACAGCCAAATATGAGACAATGAATTTTGGTGGTGGAAGCCTCCTGAAGGGTTCTTTTGTTTCTGTTAGCATATTCTGATGTTTTAAAATTTATTCTTGGCCTTCAGTGGTATATATGTGGAAGAACAGACTCCACATATTTACTCCATGTTCTTGTGTTATAAAGAAGCCAGTGCACTACAGGTTAATGGGAGGGATCCCATAAAAATACAGAATAAGTCATACTGGCTAGACCAAATTTTCCATAACTGTTTCTTGGCTCCAGTGTTGGTGATTGGCTAGAGAAAAGCAGAGACAGTGGCATGCATACAGTGATTTTTCCTTCAGTTTTTCCTCCTCCACTCTGGATATTACTGACTTATGAACTTACTAAGCTCAGTGTTGGCTCCAGGTCATCTTGTTTAAGAACCACTGATGAACCAAAACTACATGAGTCTACCGTATTACTTTTCAGCCTATCTATACTTTTAACCTCCATAGTTTTCTGCAGAAGTGAAGTCCACAATCGGCAACATTTTCTCCATTTTAAACCTGAAAAGCTCATTTGCTGTGAAAGCCTTGCACCTCATACTGTGAGAAATAGTGAATGATGATTCCCTGTTCACGTTCTGATATAATTCATGGGTTTTCATAGTTTTCCATCTTATCTCTCTTCTGACATGTGTTTTGCAAGATGAAGAGTCCTAATCTACTCAAACTCATATGAAAGCAGTTACATTCTTCCCATGTCTCTTGTAATCCTTTCCCAGTTCTCACAGACTGCACAAATCCTCTGTGTTTCCATCAGCAACCTCTCTTTGTGGCGAAAACAGTTATTTTACTCCTGCCCATTGTCTCCTATTTTTATTCAGTTATTAATCCAAGCTGTTTTCTCTTATTTCTTAAGAACTTAGATTTTTTAAGATCTTTTGAGTTAGGGATCCTTTATAATGCTTTTGGAAAACCCACATATAGTATCTTGATCTTGATCATACAATCTTACATTGCTCATTAAGCTTCTGCAAAATTGTATTTGTTCTCATAGAAACTGTTCTCATACTTAACTAACTTACCTGATATCAAAATTAAAATTCAGCAATTTCCCCATTGAATTCTATCTGGAAAAATACTATTTGATCCTTATAATTAGATCCTGTTGATTTTCTCCTATTTGTTCCAAAATCTCTTCTATTGACTCTTCAGTTCAAAATAGCTTCTTGTATTCATGTCCTGGAAGATTGAACCTGGAAGAGTCTCCTGATAGCCATAGTGCTAAATGCTGATTCCAAAGTTTAATTTATCTTTCCTGCTGTGACCTGATGTTACTTAAATGCTCCATTTATAATTTCAACATTGAGCTCCAGAAACTCCCTTCAGGACTTTCAGGACACTCTGCTACACCTCTTGTATTGATTCTGAAGATGAACAGATAATAAACCAGGTTTAATGTGCCTACCCAAAACGGCACTCAGGTCACAACTCTCCAGACAGATCTTTCTTCTTTACAAACCACTTCCAGCATACACCTACTATTTGTACTAAATTTGATTCAAGGAAAATGAAATCAAAACAGATCAGTGGATAACAAGGTGTCGTGGTTTAATCCCAGCAAGCAGCTAAGCACCATGCAGCTGCTTGCTCACTCATCACCCCTCCCTGTGGGATGGGGAGAAGAATCAAAAAAAAGAAGTAGAACTTGTGGGTTGACATAAGAACATTTTAATAACTAAAGTGAAATAAAATATAATAGTAATGATAATAATAAAATATCATAAAAATAATAATTGTAATGAAAAGGAATGTAACAAAAAAAAAGAGAGAAATAAACCCCAAGAAAAGACATGATACACAATGCTCACCACCCGCTGACCGATGCCCAGACAGCAATCTGTCCCTCCCGGCCAACTACCCCAGAGCATGACATTCTATTGTATGGAATATCCCTTTGACTGGTTTGGCTCAGCTGTCCTGGCCATGCTCCCTCCCAGCTTCTGGCACACCTGCTTGCTGGCACAGCATGGGAAACTGAAAAATCCTTGACTTAGGATAAGCACTATTTACCAACAACTAAAACGTTGGTGTGTTATCAACATCATTCTCACAGTAAATCAAAACACACTGTACCAGCTACTAAGAAGAAAATTAACTCTATTCCAGCTGAAACCAGGACACAAGGGAACATTTTTTTATTGATAGAGAAGCCCACTCAGTCTTAATATAAGACAGAGGTAGATACTAATTTTCAGTATGTTAACAATCTTATTGTCTTTGATCTAACCCTCTGTAAAAGACCTTTTTTCTTACTCATGTAGCACTATCATTTTTATATATGTTCAGTGCCAGTCATCCACTGCCTGTATCGCAAATTAAAAACAAACCCACAACTGTACACATTTCCACTCTTCAGAAGGATGCAAAATGCCTATTAATTATATATCAACCATGCGTATGCAACCATAGACATAGAGTTAAAAAGGAGTTTCATGATAGACATACCATTTACTGAACTGAATGGATATTTAAATCCCTGTTGTCTGAAGAAGGGGGAATTGAGTGTCTAGTGTCTGTCTGTAATATCTCATTGAAATGAACAATACTGTGCACTTACAGAAGGAGAAAGAAAATTGCTTGGACAGGTAATATGTATTCCAGACATGTTAGTGATTGCTTTGCTTTGCCATTTCTGGAGTGCCAAGTTTTCAAATCAGTATTATTCACCTCTAATTAATATCAATACCCTCAACCCAAATTTTCTGTAATTGCTTTTTTATATGTCTTTTCTATATGTTCTCACCCTAAGACAGTACATAGGCTTGAGAGGCCTAAACCATTTATAGTTTAGCAAAGACCTTAAGCTGTGCTTTTCAAATTTTATTAACAACACGTTCCAGTTCCATACTGATTTTCCTGCTGTGCACACAAAAATGCCATGAGCATTTTTGGTGGATATTAACAAATTTCAACAGTACAAAACCAATCCTACATTTTGCAGATAATTAGACCGTCTGAAATAATTTTGAAAAGGTGGTTTCTTTTGTGATCTGTGAGTAATTCACTTTCATGGACACTCATCTTTTCTTAGAACTGGCTAGGGTAATTTACACATTACAAGGCTTCTAGACATAGTTGGCCACTTATCCAGTGCTAATAAACTGAAAATGTGTGTGCATGATTTAACAGAAAAAGGAAGATGTGAATGTAATGCAGGTAATTGCTGAACTACAGTTCGGCTTCTGACAGCTAAAGAATACATGAATAGAGCTATCTGGAGCACGCAAGTTACTTTTTGCATCAACTTTCAAAATGTTGATTTTTCTTCTAAGTATTTGAAAACAATCATATGACTATTTTTGAAAAAAATGCTTTGCGTTAAAATGTGATTTCAGGCAAAATTATTCTAGATGTTCAAGTGCGAGTCTGCATGTGGGGAGGGGATGCAGGACCTTCTGCATCCATATTGGACTTCAGAGAAAAAGCAAGCCTTCCTGTAAAAAATAGGAAGATTTTGTTGCACAATGTTTCACTTTCAACAAAAGATTGTTTTCTTTTTAAAATCATTTCTGCCATAGCTCATTTCTGCCGGGCTTTTCATATCACCAGCCGCTGGCTAAACTGCTGTATCATTTCCAATGCCTAACTTTACAAAATGGATCTTCTAGATTTGATTCTGTTTCTGGGAATGAACCTCTGCAGGTTCACAAAGAGTTTCAGTTTTGAAGAGCTGTCTACTTCAAAGGTTAAACCTTCATTTTCTTTATCAAGGTCTCATTCCTGCCTCTGCTAGCACCAGGTAATTTGCAAGGCTTGTTAAAAAGTCTGTGGGGAAAACAAGAAGCCTGAGAACTCTTAACAGAGGTGGAATTTTGGGAGAGAAAAGAGAAACATGGTTGAAGAGTATAGGAGTGTTGTACCCTGGCACATTGGTGATGCTGCGGTTTCCTCTTTTTTATATGCATTTTCATTTTGCTCTTACAACTCCTCTGTATGTTTGTTTGTTTGTTTTCTTGTACTGTTTGATGTTGGATTTCTCCCATCCCAATCATTTTTTACACAGATGTATAAAAAAAATATAAACCTAGAATTAAAACTCTCAAGCAGGAAAACAGAGAAAGGCATTGAACTGTGAGGGGCAAATGTCACAAAGTAGTAAAATCCTGTTAATTCTGTAACACTGAAATCAGCTTGAAATTCTGTCACAGCTACCAGTACAGAAATTGTGTTGTAATTATTGAAAGACTTAGCAGATACAAGCATTGCAATTCTTATTAAAACTAGCAACATTAGCCACAGTAAAGAGAAATAGGCAGAAAAAAATAATAGCCAAAACTCATAGACATTTGATCTCTGTTTTTTTTTTTTTTTAAATAAGAAATTTCTTTAACTATGAGCCCAGGATTCAGTCTCCACTCAAATGATGGAAATCAGAAGAAACGTCCATGAGGTCGGGTCATGTTACAAAGGCATGAAACAGGTGTAAAGAGTTGGAAACTTAACTCAGTGGTTTATATATTCTTGTTTAAAGGAAAATACTTATCAGAAGAATTTTTTTTTGTCTGCTGTCTAAACCCACTCTTGTTAAGAATTGTGGAACTAAAATTTTTAGGTTTTAATTGTCATTTTCAAGGCCCTAGTAGCAGAAAGGGTGTACAATTACTTGGTACTGAGCTGACAAAGTATTTCAAACACAGCCCAGCCTCTCCTGCCTTCCTTCTTAATTCAGGCGTTCTGGAAATGGTGTCATTCTTACCACTCCTCCTATTATTTCTGCTCTACATCTCTGGTGGCTTCAGATCTTCCTGCCGCCCATCCAACATGGTCTTTGAATATCCCTCAACAACTCACACCAGCCCCTGGCATCAGAATCAGCCCTCAGCGGCCCAGCACTACCTTGGAAAGTGGATGTCATTATTATCATTGATCACCAATGGAGCAGGGGATCTGTGTCAGCTGAAAAGATGCTTAACTCTTCAGTATTGCCTCAGTTCACGGTGGTTCCTTTTCTGTCTCCTGTTATTTTATTACAGCAGAATCATTTTAATTGGCACATGCTGGTGGAAACAAAACTGCATCTGTTGAGGGCCAGATTCTAGCACTCCTGCTCAGGTGGTACAAGTCCCTTGTTCTGGAGTGTGTCCATTGAAATAAAGGGATCTGCCCAATTGTTAGAGGTTCATAGGAACACATTGTTCTGATAGGTATTCACTTTTATTCCATAATATGCTTTAAAAAAACACACTGTACAAACCATTAAAAAAACTCCTATTAAAGTAAGTTTTGCCATAATAGAGCAGGGAAGCAGCAGGAAGGGAACAAAGGGCTACCCAGCACGACACTTATGCTAGCAAACACCAATTCACACCTGTTAACTACTGTGAATAAAATCTTTGGAATCAGTTCCTCAAAAAAGTCAAAGAAAGAAAGAAAAACTGTTCACCATGAAAGAAAACGGGAACCTCAGGTGTGCTGCTGAAAGCTTACCGAGTCAGATCAGCATTTATAATCAGTCACTTCTGAGACTACCTGAAGGAATGGAAGGAGAGGACTTGGCAGGTATACAAAGTGTACACAAGCACAGAAGAATTGGTCCGCATAATTTTGAAGTGAAATGGAGGATAACCCCACCAGGTCCCAGCAAAGATACAATGTTCTGAACTAAAAGTTCAGCCAGAGCTTTGGTCCTGGGAGATAATTATAAAGCTGCCTGACCTAACTGACCCAACTTAATGAAACGAGTATGGCTGAACTGAGGAGAAAAGAAAAATATACAGTGAGCATCAAAATGGAGTTCCTGATCTGTCACTCCTATTCAGATTCTTGCAAAAAGAGACATGTCATTGTCAAAGGCTTTTCCATTAATAGATGTCAGCCTTCTCGGCTACAGGCAACCAAGCAGAGTATAGAAACATAAGTGGACAAATTCTGATCTCATTTTTCTGTCCACAAACCTGGCAACGGTTGCCTGAAAACTGTTACTAAAGACTGAAGTGATTGTATTCAGGACATCTGCTCAAGATGGGCGTTTAATCATTTGTGTTACTTATCAATCTAAAGTCTAATTACACATCCTTACCTTTGTGAGGATAGTGCACTTGGGCAATATTTCATCAACATGAGTAAGCAGTACAAATCTGTCCTCTCAATATTAATTTGGAACATATTTGGAACAGAATGCTCTTACAGAGACCTAAGATTATTGAAGAACCTATGGGTTTATATCCTATGAATGTTAAACCTGCTTTACATTAGGCCTGGTCCCAAAGTAAGCTTAAACTAGAAAAATCCAGCTGTGGGAAGTTTGGCTTGGTGAATTTTCTAGTGGTATGGGGCTGCCTTCCCAATCACCGTTGCAGGACCATACCACTGAGAAAGGATGATATGGCTTGCATATCCACAACTCAGCAATTCTTTTCTCCCCACACAGCCCAAAGGGCCTGTTCACAGATGATACAGCATAAATCCTGAGGCTGTATCCCATTTTCCTTTATTTACACACACATGTAGTCTTAAACAAGGGACGCTTTGGCAGGCAAGAGTGAGGTACAGTACTTAATGTGCAAATTCAGTTCAGCAGAACTCCAACTAAAGCATGTCAGCCTCAAGGGCTTTTCTTTCAAACAGTGTTCCTGAGTTCTCCACAGAAGGAAACTTGCTGAACTACATCTTTCTGAGCTTTAAAGAAAAAAAGTCCTGATTCTAAACTGAATGAGGGAGTAGTGAATGAGTAACTTCACTGAAGGCAAGGAGTGGTCCTGGTCTATTGCTAGGAGAGCTGTAGAGAATCCAGACAATGCAGTCATGACAAGAAAATATTCCTACTTTTTTTTTTTTTTAAACCCTTTTGCTGTAAGAACATTATCCACCTCAGTGGCTTTACTCTCAGCACCAAACCTTAGACTGGTCTTTGAGGACTCTCTTAAATAACCTCTAGTATGGATGTAAAAAGGAAGCAAACCAGAACAATCAAACCTAAGGTTTACTTTTTCACATTTTTCTAAGCTCTCTTTTTTATTCTCAGTCTTCCCCTTCACCCTCTTCCCAAGTTAGTTATATTTCCATCTTTTTCTCCCTGGATGAATCCCTCACAGTGGACAGAGAGGCACCACTTCCTGGCAACTCCTGCTGTGCATCAGTTGTTCCCCTGTAGTCTTTTTCTTGAGGCTCCTTTGCATGTCTCAGTCTCCCCAGACCTAAAAGAACATTTACTCCTGCCACAGCTATTTTGGTCTCAATTTCCATGATTCTGTGTCATTTAGTGGTTGGCTATAGTAAAGCTCACTTGGTTGGAAGATGACCTGCTGCTTACTCTGCATAATTTTAGATTCAGTCCTGGGATCTGACTGGGATCTTGTTTTCTAAGATTCCTTCTGTTCTTTCCCTGGGGATTAATGAACCTTTTCAAATTGCCTCATGTGTTATAACATTATAAGGTGCCTTAGTTTTGCCAAAAAAATATCCAAAAGAATTAGTGTTTAACTGTTTAATATCTCAGGTTTTCCTTATTACTTTGAAACTATGAGCATCTGGGAAACTATACTGTTCCCATTCTGGTATAGCAGACCATTGATGGACTAACTCATGTAATCTCAAAAACTTGGATTCAGAGTTATGTTCAGATTGGAAACTTATGGCTCTGGTAAATAAATAAACCAAAAAAAGCCATGGAAAACTCCTGCTCTTTTTAGAACTTCAGTTGTCACTACACACTTCTGCAGATAACTTAGGGAACTGCAGATGAGGGAAGGAATGAAGTTCATTGGATGTTTATCAGGTGCATGCCTGTTGTTTTGCTGTTTACTGGATACTCTAGACTAGAAGACTAGTCATGGACTAGTTCTAAGTCAGTTCCTTTAAGCCAAAATAATTTTTAATCTCTGCCACGTTCAGCTCCTCATCCTTCCTGGCTACACCCTCATGCTTTCCTCTTATGCAAATTTTTGCTGAGAAAGAAATAAACTTATTTTTGAAGGAGTTTTGGAATTAATTCTGGGACACTGGTGACATAGGAGAGGAGTAGAAGAAGTCCCAATCTGAATGGGGACAAAAGGACTATTAGTCACAAATTTGTGACTCGATCATGCAGTGGAGGAGTGTATGCCAGTATTGGTGGTGGAAACTGGACAGAGTTTTCTCAGGCTCTACTTAGATCTAGTGCCTAGATTAGATTTCCCAAGACAGAAGCTCATCAACAGCGTAACACATCCTTGGCACTTGTGCAAGACAGAATTGCGCTGTGGTCTTTGACCTTGGTGTAATCAGGATTTTGTCTTTGAGGTGAGATTTATCAACGTGACCTGGCTTCTTCCATTTGGCAGGCCAAAATGCCTCCTAATATCCACGGAGATTTTTTCTCCCCCGCCCCCCCAGTCCCTTTATATGACTCTGCTTAATTACATCCTTAGTTAACATTTTTCTTGACTACTTGTAAGGGCAGTATCATAAGCTGTTTATAGGTAGACTGCTCTTTCTTTGGTCTTCACAACACTTCTTTTGCAGTTGTCAACATGTTTTCTCAGGAAATATTTAAAAACTCAGTTGCCTAAATTGTATAAAATAAATTAATTTAGACAACTAAGCTAAAGCAATGTAAGAAAAAATGTTAAAAATTACCTTCAAGAACATTTGCAAAAAAATTCATTTCCTGATTAAATGTGTGAGAAGACCACCAATATTTCCCTTCTGTACTGGAAGATTCAAAAGGCAAATATAAACAAAATAAGCTTTAATAGTATACACAGGAAAGCTGAATATCCCACAATGTTGTCACTATATTAATGGTGTCTTGTGATATTAATTTTAAAAAGTCTAAGAAAATTAACATTACATATTTCTTAGCAGATTATTCAAATGATTTATAATCTCAGACGTCCCTGTAATACTGCTAAAATTTTTTCCATTCATTTTACTGGGCACAACAGCATAAAATGACCCAATGTGCTTCTCTTGTTTATTTACACTTCTTGCAGGGTTGTGTAATATTTTCATTCTGCTTTCAGATATATCTCCTTTCTTTTTGCCCTTAGGACTTTTCCACACAATTTCTTGAATATGCTTGTCTGAGGGAGAAAAGGGGAAGAAGCACAGTATCATTGGTTCAAATTTTGAAAATAACTTACACTTGCAAGTATTTCTTTTCACATTAGAAAAATATTGTTTTAGGGAATTTTTTTTTTTTGTAAGGTCTCAAAAATAAGGCCTTCCAGGCTCAAGGCCTAAAGAAAAGACACTCTCACAGTGCAAAGATACTGCTGAAAATTTTTAGCAGGACTGGAAGTGGATTTAGCAAATTGATTTAAATTAGCCAGTCCTGGCTGTATATTGGGGATCCTATGCTTGCATATCCATTTTTTTTTTAGGCCAGTGCTTCTTTTGGATTCTTAGATAAAAGAGTATAAAGTGGGCATTCTCCACTTGATGCAATTTCACTATACAGTGATTCCCATCAATGTATAATTAAAAGTGGATTTCCTTTTCCCTGTTTAGCTGAGATGGGGGGAGGGTCTGCATAAACCTGGTTGATGTGAAGTGAACAAAGAGAACTTTCATGAGTTCTCCTGCAAACAGTCTATCAGTTACAATTCCTAGTGTTCACACTGCTGCACTGTTCAAAAGGAGCTCTAAAAAAAAAAGTCAAGCAGGGGGTCCAAGAAAAATTCAACCCGCATGCCAACTAAGGGAAAGAAAGAGAAGCCAGGAAAAAAAACCTAGCTTTTGTTGTAAAAAGAACTAATGAAGCTGCTCTTAGAACTGTCCATGGTGACACAACAAGCCTGTGCACCCACACACATTGTGAGAATGCCAGTCACCCACGGTAATGAGAAAAGGAAACACTGTGGGCAAAGGAAATATATGAATACATTGCTTTTATGGTTTAACTGTAGGGAATCGCAACGCTGGCCCACAATATCTTGTGCCAACTGCCAAAAGTAGTAAAGTAATACATAAGGTTGTCTACTTATATTTTTCTTACAGACAAGATGGACTGGTGGGGGGTAAAATCCCATTATCATTATAAATTGCTAATTAAATAATTATCAATTAGATGGGCAGACAGAACTCATTCCAATGAATTCCTTAGAGGGCTTTCAGTAAAGAAAAACAGTAATTTTGATTATTTTTTTTATCCATACTTCCTGCCTAGGGGCTCTAAATAGAGATGATATATGGTGTATCCCATGTTAGACTTTCACATAGTATATCCCATGTTAGAGCTCAGGGACAAACACTGAACTTTGGAGCATATATAGATCTTCTTTCAGTTTTTCAGATAAATGGCCTTAATTTCATGATATTAATTAGAAACCCAGGGTTATTTCCCAAGGAATAAAAAGAATACTTCCCAGACTTTTATGTGGCTTTGAGAAATCACTTTTTTCCAAGTAACTGATAATATTTTCTAATATGTCATTATGTTTTCTTTTCCCTTCTTGCATAATCCAGAATTTTCTTTGAAATAGAATATTAAAATATGTAATACAGACAAATATGCAGATGTTAGGCATAAGTGAACACAGTGCAAGGAGTACTTTTAATGAACTTTGCTTTATTCATTAACACCAAAACCAATGCAGAATTAAACCCTATGCCTGTAGGTTTTAGCTGTCAAGTTTTCAGATCAGACCCTTGGGCAAAAATACTGTTGTCACAGTACTGAGCGACAGAAATGATCCTGTCCCTTCCTATACCCCTTACTCATGTGAGTAATCTTTCCTGAGGAGAGGGGTCCCATGGGCTTTAATAAAACTTACTCAGCTATAACCAGTCATTACTCACATGTGCACAGCACGGTTGTACCCACACTTTTCTTGTCCTAAATGAGCTTTCCAAGACAAATAAAAACTATAATGATGCGCATCTGGTATTTAAGAAAGCCTCAGTTGTCTGAGACAAGGAATATTTTCTAGGAACAGAAGTTGTGCAGACTGAAGAGTCACACTAATGTTTGGGACATAGTTTTCATTGCTGGCAAACACCAACAAAAAAGTAAGGAACGGAAATGGTAACATGAAAGATGGACATTTAATTCCAAAGCCAGGAGCATTTAAATATGAATGGGGCTTGCTGCAGTCCTCTATCTTTTGTCAGGAAATATGAAGCTCTGGAACTCCTTTTGTTGCCGCCTTTGTTAACTGTATGAGGCTGAAAGGAGTTAGATGGCTTGTTTCATTTTCAAGCCCCATCACAATGAGGCTCTCAAAAATAAATGGTGATAAATACATGAAAATGCTGAAGGGTTCATAAAGGAGAGAAAACTTTCTTTTTCAGAATCGTCTGTCACTGGATGACTTACCAGGGACAATCATCATCAAAAACAAACAGCAAGTTAGATTTTTAAGGTTTAGAAAGGGGAACTGAGTTACAGTATAAAAATAAAATACCATTATAGGAAGAGATCTGAGAACAAAACCAAGTGATATAAAGTACCTTTAGCAATATGCATATCTTTTCCTTCCTATTTTGCTATTTTTTGCTGTTAGTTTCTGGGAGATCATAGAATCCCAAGGGAAGTTCCTCATGGTGATGTTCTCTAATGTGATTTACTCTGAGGAATACTTAATGGAGAAAGGTGCCTACATTTTGTTATTGAGTTTTTGTTCATGGTTCAGGATTGATCCACTTGAGTCTTTCAGCGGGGAGCAGTTTTCCAGTGTGGCACAGCATGACTCCAAATCAATAAGGTTAATAGATGTGGTGGCCACACAGTCAGAGGTGATGTGCCTGGCATTTTCTGTGCCAATGAAGAAAATTTCTGATGACGAGATGTCATTTTTGTGCCGGCAGTAATGTCACCCTGATTACCTAGAGCACATAGCCAGTTAGTAAGTTAGCAAGACTGTAAATGGCCCATTAATCTGAATTATCTTTACAGGAACTGTTTAAAAAAATTTTGCTTGTGCCCAAATTACTGGCCTCTCTGTGATTCTTGAAATGCCAACAGCACACTTGCTATAGAAAAATAACATTGCTGTGTAAAAGTGAACTTCACTGCATATTTTTAAAGTCTCAAAAACATACTATAAAACCTGCAAAATGCCAGTCTTAAAGAAAAAGTTTTCTTGTAACTACGAGCTGTTTTAAAAAATAAATATATGAGCAGAGGGAAAAAATACAATGCAAAATAACACTGGAAAAAAAAGTAATCTCCTGATGTAATGAATGTAATGAGAGTGTGATGTGTTGGTCGTCCTGCAGTTCTAATTTTCTCCGACTTTTTAAAATATGCAAACTCTTAACAGTGTCTCCCAGAGCATTAATGGGTACACATTCCCAGATGGCCTGCATTGTGAACGAAGTGTTGGACTGGACTGGAAAGAGAAATCTGTTTAATATTCCAATATCTAAATGTCAGGAAGGTGTAATTCAGAGTGCCACTGAAAGATGAGCAGAACAGAATACAATTTATGGTGACTTTAGTTAACAAATGGCATTAAGGGAAGGATTTCCATAATTAAATCATTAACTAATATGAAATATTGATTTCCTCTATGATATTACTGTATTACCACTTGTCAGACTTGCAGATAGCCAAAGAGCACACAGTGCAGTCCCTACCAGCAACAACAATAATTTGCATTAGGGTAACACTGTTGAGCACTATCAAGCATAGAAAACAGAGCAAGGTACCGTGTGCACCAAACCATCCCTGCCCCAAAGAGTTCACAGATAAAGTTTTGAAGAAAAATAATAGGATGGCTGCAAGGGAAGTCTGTGCAAACAGACTGGATAAAGTGATGATTTGTATTAGGAGGTTCCTTCCACATTGGCTTCCTTCCACCCTCTCTACTGCTAGGTAGAGGTTTGGAGCTTTTCTTAGCATCTTTACAGTGCTTCTAGATAGCTGCTTATCTGAAAAGCTAAATTCTATTGCACTTTACATCAAGAACTCTCATTTTCTAACAGCAAGAGTTTGGATTTTTTTGGCTGCGCTTTATATATTAGTGTTGTCCAAGAGAAGTTGAGTATGTACCATGGAAGCAATACAGCACATAAATGACGATTTTATTTATATACCAGTATGCTCGTTAAACATGTTAAATAGTGGAACATATTAGGTTAACTTGAAAATGGGGAAGGACTGGAAGAGGCAAGGTTAAAAAAAAATTTACGCTGAAAAGATCCTCCTTAATTGAGTTGTAATCAGTCAGTATTGATCATTAGTCCTTTCTTTTGTCAGCATGATGAAGATAATGATGATAATGATAACGATGATGCAATGTGCAGCATTTGGACCATAAGGAAAGATGAAAAATTGTTTAAATATTTTATGATAATTCTTTCTTGAAGGTGATATAGGCTGCACAACGTCATATATTACTCTCAAATTCATGATAGAGCTTGAAAATAAGTTGAATAAGTGAAATTTCCCTTTTTTGGTGTACTTTTCCGGATCTACTTTTAAAGAATTGGTCCACTCTGTGCTAAAATGGAAAAGGGCTATGTTTTGGAGAAATGCTTTCAAAAAAATGTTGTTTTCTACCTCAGTCTTGCAGCAGGAAAGCAGTTCTTTTGCCAGTTAGACATTCAAAAATCATGTCTCATTTGAATAAATTAACATATTTTGTGGCAAAAATTAATTCCAAGGAAGGAACAATAAATAGGAAAGCAATTTAAGTTGTGTATTTTACAGGGGAGGAAAAAAAAAAAGAAAACCCAATATTGTCATGCGTATGACAGCTCAGCTAATTTGATGGGCTTTGATGTTAATTTAGGGTTTACTTTAATTTCAAAACATATTTTTTCACTTAATAAGGGAAACAAAAGAAACTTTCAACCAGTTTGTTATCTGGGAATGTTTTGGCTTCTCAAATGTGAGAACATGATTGTTTTTATTTCCAGGAGGAGATAATAACACTGAAGCAATAAAAAAGAGTCAAGGCAGCTTGCACAGCACAGGAAGTTCACAGCCAGAGACTTAATTTCCCACACAATGTACTGTGCAATGGGCCCATTAACATAGATGAATAGGCTCTTTAAAGGGTTTTTTTTCCAGATATGCAGCTGCCGCTGAATGGTGCTATGTTAATAAGGTACTCACATGCCTATTCTTCAGGTACTCTGGCATTCTCTACCTAGGTAATCTCCATATAGGAAAGGCTATTAGGGGTTGTATCTCCTACCACACCTTCAATTATTTTAACACCTGCACTGATAATCCAGGCAAGGTAAACTGGTAGGGGGCCGAGGGTCTAAGTCCATCCTCTTCCCCCCCAAAGTCACATCTCGGGAGGAGGGGCTGAGGGAGAGGGGACAAGAAAAAAAAGTAAAGTCACTTTTATTACACATCAGTGGGAACATTCTGAAAAAGCTTTCATGCCTAGGAAATTGTTATTTCTTCAAACAACTGACAGCCTGCAGAGGAAACTCTAATGGAAATCCAGCTCATGCATTGTTATGCATGGCCCTCATGTAGATACATGGGGGTGGATTAAGTTAGCTTCCAAAGGGTCTATTGTGTGCAGCATTAATTTGCAGTGCTCTTGATATTTGAGTTTGAAGGTTTTACAACCTTTGTGTTTACTTAGATGCACTATATCCTAGGTTTGTTTATTTCCTTCCACAATCTCTTATTACCCAGTAAATGTTACATTTATCTTTATTAACTTTCAATATGTTGCTGTAAGTCACAGAGAAGGAAATAATTACAGCCTCCTTGAGATGTATTGGTTTTAGAGAAGGTTTTTTTTCTTTTTTCTTCCTGGTCAGTTCTGATTTACCCATCTGTTAAAACACTGGCCTTCTTTATAAAGCCAGTGAAGTAAAAGCATAAGAACTGTGCCATTTAATATTATTATTATATGACTATTAATTTATAGAGAAAGACATTGTATTTCCCATGTCATATATGTACAAATAAATAAACCAATCAATAGTCTTCCAAAGGAATCTGACACTGGTGCAATTGCCTCTTACTACACAGAGATATAAGAAGAAAAAATGAACATACCACTTTTCTTGATAAGCACAATCTTTCCACTCTTTCCTCAGAATCTGTTACAAATTTGTTTGCTATAACCTACAGCTCTTCTTCTTCCAATATTAAGATGAAAAATACAAATAAGACTTTTCCTATCTGTCTTAACTTGTGTTCCTGTTTTCCTGTAAAGATTCATATACCCTGTAGACAGGCATTTTTTGTAAATTCAACTTTCCAGTGAGATTTAAATTCAGAAGATCTTAATAGATTTTTATTTGAACTTGTCAGGGATGTCTAGAAGTCTTAGTTTTTCAACACTGAACTAAGAACTCAAAGTAACTTGTACGTTCAAAGGAAGCTATGATCCTAATCTGAACTAAAGGGCTCAATTGAAAAAAATACCTTATGCTCAAGTAACTCAAGTTATGTGTGTCTCCTTCCCCTCCCCTTTTATATGGTAATAAGTCAGTTACACATTTTTGTATTTTAATAACACAAAAGGGTTTCTTGTAGAAAGAATTAAGTGCCTGACTTACAGTAATTAGGGTCTGAGTAGTATCAGGTGCACAGTTTACTCTAAAACCCAGCACTAAGGTAAGATCTCTTAAAACTACAAAAAGTTTTGAATTCAGGTTTTGATGCTGCATAATGGATAAGAGAAAAGAAATTACCTTCTTTAGGGTTCTCTCATTAGGAGCACAACAGCAGAAACAGCTGCCTCTAAGACCTGCTTGCTTGTTAGGTTGGGAGAGTCCATTTGTAACCTGTCTCAGACTAAGAAGAAGTGCAAAGCAAATGACAGGAGCCACTGACCTCAGCTGTTGAAGAAGTGAAGATCTTAATCCAACCTTTTGGGCTCAGGATCTTTTCTAATGTCCTAGGAAATTATAACAGCGGGAATAGAAGGAACTGCATTTCACAGAACTGTTTTAAGTAGTATGGTACTACTGGCATTGTATAAAACAATAGCACAGCTTCCTCTGGAACATGATAAAAAGTATGTGAAGCTGTGGCTGGTCTAGAGAATATAGACCTAGTGCTTCTGTTCTCCTTGTTTTGCAACACAAGGACAAGGAGTGATAATAGGGAGATGCAAATTCAAAACCCATAAAAGGAACCCTTTTTTTTCCCCGCTTTGGATATTTAGGCTGTCAATATGCAATACCATGGTATTTCACCAAAGTCAGATAAATCCAACAGAATAAGCACAGAAATCTGATATTTGTATAATACAAAGATCTACAGCATTACAACAGTTAACTTGAATTAACTGGCAAATTAGAAGAGACCTGGGTCTGGAACAACGTAGTCCGCATTTACCATCACAAAATTCTGTGTCTTCAACTGAATACTCAGACCCTGGCTTGTGTGAGAGATATGGTGCTGCAATATATTGACCACTTCCTCGTATAATATAGCAATTCTCACCTTGCACCATTCCCAATAATATCCCTCACCTTTAATCATCACTGGGTTCTATTCACAGATTTTTTTTTTTTAACTGAAACTACAAGAACTAGAAAGCAGGAGGTGTTTTTTTGGGTTTGGAGGTTTTGGGGTCTTGTTTTATTTTTAAATGATAGAGAACTCCAATTTTTTTCAAAAAAAAAAGAGCAAAGAACTGAGTAAACATCACAAAGCCTATTTTACTCTCATAAAAGCTGGTAAGCTCTTATGGTCATAGTGTCTATGGAAGACTCCCACTGAAGACCTCCCACAAGTTATCAAAGACTGTATTATTAAGACCAAAAATACTCCTACACACCCAGCAACACTCATCTCTTCATTAAAGGACACACACACACACACACATGGGGACAGGAGTTACTGCTGCAACTAGGCAGAGGTTGCAGGCTTTTCTTTATTACTTTTGCAACTGTGAAAACATTTTTGATCTCTGATCTCATTTCTGGAACGACAGATATTATTCTGTGGGTCTACTGACAACAAAGTCTTTACAGGCACATGAAACCGCCTCCTATCTGTATATTTTTTGAACATTAACATACACTCTTGTGTGTATGTACTTCTCTAGCAGAGCAGCTATTTATTTAATATATGAGGTATGAACTTAACTTACTGCATATTAATTCTCTGCAGTTTTTTACAACCTCCCCATGTTCCACAAGAGGAGTCATATACAGAGAGTACATTATACACCTGAACTGGACTCCTTTATTTTTTATCTGTGCCTTCTTTAAGCAATCATTCCAAGAAACATGTGATCTGAAATGTGGTGATGAATGCTTAGCATATTAAAGAAGGAGTCTGATTTGTGTTTGGTTTCAAAGGTGCACAGTACTTTGATTGACTAGGTCTCCATCAAGCCCTTCACAAGCCAGGGAGGGATAATCTATGCCAGTGCTTGCAATAACTCAAGCCTATCTGTTCCCTGCACTCATAGCATCATGGGGAGTTACAGGGCGGACCAGACCAATCCTCTCTCATTGCTGAAATCTTCCAAGAAGGTATGGAGATGTCCTTATCTCCACCTTCCCACCTCTCTGGAGCCAGTCAGGACTAGGCAAAATGAAAAGCATTT
The DNA here is from genome assembly GCA_026212715.1 of Elanus axillaris. Taxonomy (NCBI): domain Eukaryota; kingdom Metazoa; phylum Chordata; class Aves; order Accipitriformes; family Accipitridae; genus Elanus; species Elanus axillaris. The sequence goes on from JANZLQ010000089.1 coordinate 27,338,536, forward strand.
ACTACTTTGTGCACCCTTTAAAGACAAGAAATAGCCGATCTCATAATCTCCTTCTGACTCATACAATATTGAATACTGAATGAATACCTGAAATTAACTATGGTAGGGAGGAGATGAAACTCAGCAGTTTCCTGTTCAGGAAATGAGCAGGTAACACAAACCTTCAAAGCAGGTTACCCTTCCAGGGTCTCTGAATATAATCAGTTGACCTGTGGAAACCAGGAGGAGTAGTTAGAGCAACTGTATGTCAGAAGAAGATGAAGATAAGTTAAGGTACACAATCTGTACAGCTGAGATGGTAAATGACACTCTTCAAAGCTGAGGAGTGGTCAGTCAGAGGTTTGTTACTAGCCTATGAAAACTATACACACTCTCCAGAGAGTACAAATTATTGGAAAGGGGCTAGTAAAGTGGAAGAAAAAGTTTAATAAGACAAGCATTGTAAAGAAAAGGTAAACATAAAGAGACAGAAGCAGAGAAAATAAGGTCTCAAAGTAGAGGAAACAAGTAGAGAATAGTAAATATCTGCACAAGGTAGAGCACAATTTGTGGGAACGGGGTGCCTAGGTGACAATGAAGAGCAAATGGGGTGCTGTAAAATGATGCCTACGTCATTTGGAGAATGATACTACTCTGTCAAGAGAAAGGAAAACCTAATTTCTTTAGACTGATATGAAATATAAAAAAGCAAGTAATCCTCTGTCTTTGATTATTCCCTTCTGTGTCCATATACCAATTGCTCAGGGTCATGAGCACCTTGTTAACCAGCATACAACATCATAGAAGTCTGTCAGGCACTGACCTGTTGAGCACAAGCCTCTTCTGGGTGCATCATGTTGCAGTCACACCATCCTGCAAGCTGGGACTATTTGTGACTTCACCTAATAAAAAAGAGGGATAGCAACACAGTAAGAACAGCCAAGCAGGGGGAGTACTAGCAAGGACCCTCTGCTCACCAAGGACATTAATGCTGTCTCACATTCTGCTTTGTTTGGAGTCTGGATGTTACACCCCACCCCCCCACCCACCCCATCAATGGCATGTACAGCTATATATATAGGCTTATCTACAGCCCTGCCTTTGCCAATCTTCATAACATCATGCTGTGAAGTACAACTTGTTATTAGTCAGATGGGCAGGAGATGGGACCAAGATTCCTAATTATTTCTAATGGCTAGAGAATGAATAGCATATCTGCTGCCTTTCTTGGTCCACCACAGTGCCCTGCTCCCCTCCATAAAGGCTGGCCTGTCATGAGGCTCCTGTTGTATAGCATGGGACTGGTAAACCACCCCAATTTTAGATTATTTATTGGTTGTTTAATGGAAAGCTGCCTTTACTGGGTAATGTTGAAGCTAATTAACTATCAAACAATACTTTTTTTTTTTTAAAAGTGTTTTCTAGCATTTTAAAGGGCAAACAATGCAGCCTCAGTGTTGGAGCACTAGCATTTTTTGGGATGTATTCTGGTAAGTAAACTCAGTAGGTCACTGCTCATTTTTGCACCCCCAAAATTTGGTTTCTATGTGTGCAAAATAGGCCTGTGCTTGTTTCCAAACTCAGAACTCCTTCCACACACAGGCCAGGACCAGTTACCTTAAAATGAAAGCTCATTTCCCTGTCACTTTACTACATGTAGTGGAATATTGGCCCCAGTTAGCCTTGTTTTCTAATTGTACCTGACACAGCAAAAGTCCCTGGTGAGAGACAGTCCCAGCCCCATGCACTTTAAAATGCAATATGGGCAAAATTCATACAAAATCCTCGCATAAGAAGAGGAAGCCTTTTTTTCCCTACCAAAGAGTACCTCAATAACTTGATTTCCTGGGGACTAATGAAAATTACAGGATCATGGGTGTTTTTTTACATTATTCCTCTGTAAATACAGACTGACTCATTAACAGGAGAAGGAACAGAGTGATCCCAGCATTCTGCATCTTTAACACTAGAGTCTGTATGTATCTCCATCACTCTGCTGCTCCTGGAGGCAGCTCTTAACTGCAAACTCCAGCGTAATGTGACTCAGAGACAACCAGCCTCGTTGCTGAGCACTGTGATTTTTTTTGCAGCTACCAGGCAGCTTGTTTAAACCACCATAGAGCGGGGGTAGAGCCTGCAAGAAGCTGAGGTAATAATTTTTACGTTAAATATCTGGCAAAGATGTGGGCTATGGACAAGGAGCAGGGACACAGAGGGAGGGAGGAGCTGCGGAAAATGACAATGGAAAATGAAGAAACAGTCTTTTAAACTGAATCCAATGTTTCCCAGGAAGGTGTGACATTGCAGCAAGACTAGAGACAGAGTGGGGAAGGCAGGAAGACTGCACATCTGCGTTCTGCACATTTTGTTCTAATGTGCTCTTTTGCCTTTATCTTTTTGTTGTTGCTTTTCAGGCTGGCTGCAAAGTTTTGCAAAAGCCTCCCACTGCTGAAGCCAACCAAAAAGACAGGGTACTGAGATGGTCCTTCTTATCTATGGACATTTTTTTTTCTATTTTGTTTTTTCTGAGATGGACTGCTAAGGAAATAAAGCCCCATGTAATTTCCAGCAATGACAAATGAATCAGTTCTTTTGCTTTAAAAAACCCCAACAAATTCCTTCATTTTCATATTTCCATATTTAATTTTTGCACTTGCATGTACGGTTCTGTTATCTTCCAGCCACATGTTGCTATTTGTCTCTGTAGTGGGAGTTTTCTTTTTTTTTTTTTTTTTTTTTTTTGACTGTGGGCTGTGTGAAGCCTGACTTGCATGTAAAAGATCCACGGGGAAAGAACCCCTCCAGTCCTCAATGAACTAAAGAGAGCTGGCATGCTGCAGGCTTTGTGAGAATACTCCACACTTGCCACCACATCAGGTAGCATGTGCTGCATAGGTGCAGTGCCATACACCTCCAGACTAACATCACACGGCCAGTGCAAAGTCCCAGAGAAGATCAACAGGCATGGGTGAGGAGGGACCATAGGAGGCTGAAAAAAATTAGCAGCCACTGGCTCTTCCAAAAATCAGCCAGATTTGGCCAGCTGAACACTGTTTAACGTTCAGCCAGCCACTATGCAACTTCCACAGAGTACAACTGCCAAAACTTGGGTAGAAGGAGAGCTCTGAGATTTATGAGACCATTCCAGGCAATCTCGCTGCATTTAGACTGTTGTTTATGTTAGTCAACCTTCAGCTATCTGACTTTCAATGAGTTTCAGGCTCCTCAGATACTTGGGTGCTTTTGAAAAGGTTACATGCAGTCACTAGCAGGCAGCCAAGACTCCCGTGTTCAGTTAGAATTAGTGAGGCAGCTCATTGTTACAATATATCTTAACTCAGCGGCAGCAGTGCTTGGACAGACATAATTTGTGTTGTGCTTGCTGGCAGACAAGATTTCAGACAGACTCTGGTTATGATTTAGTTTTGGTCTACATGTTCAGGGCTCAGTCAGACTCCCTCTGCAGCCAGCACAGCAACTGCCTTCAACAGGAGAGAGTAAAATGTGATCAGTTTTCTGTTTGAACAATATTTCGGTTGTTGTTTTGTCAGTGGACCACAGCCACTCACAGTCTGTTCTGATCTGCTCCCAGACTGCAGACAGCTCTAGTGTGTCCACATAAAATGTATTCAGTGAATTTTTCCTGTGAGTTTCTCTTCTGCAGAGGGGACATACTTCCAGCTCCAGTGTCTCACTGCTGCTTCTGGTGCCATCGTGGGGCTGCCAAAGCCCCCAGTGTTCCTGCTTTCTGACGGGCATGCTCTGCTCCTTCAGGAGGAAAGAATGTTTAATACGATGTTTTTTTCCCCCTGATGACAGAGTTGGAAAGTGATAGTCAAGAAATACAACAATGCATGATGCGTACTCACCCGATCTTCCTCCCATCTCACTCATAGTTTTCTGTATCTCCATATTTACAAGTCTTCTCTCCATGGCATCCACATGCCAACCAAGTCACCCAACTGTGGTTCCCAATGTTTGTGAAGTGACTGTTGAAAATTTATGGAGACTACGCTATCTTGTATGGGAATTACCAAGTTTTGAACTTAAATAGATTACAAGTAAAAAAAGTGTGAAAGTGAGTAAAATACTGGAAAAGTATTTGAAAATTAATGGGCTTTCATGTAGCTTCTTCAACTTGTAAGCGTGAATCTACCTGCAATTATTATTGAATTGCCACCGTAAACATTAAATATGATAAAGTCACTAGATGACTACTTCTATTAAGTATAATTACTAATGGCAAGAAAAAAAAAAGTGGGTTGCTTTTTGGGGTGTGTGTGTGTAATTTGGGAGTGTAAACATTTAAATAGCCCATTCCTATGAAAATCCTAAAATTCAGCCAAAGACATCATGGTATTACACAGTTTTCTCCTGCATCTCCATTCATGCCCTATGGCAAATGTAGCATTTTCCTTCTGGAGCAGTTAACATAAAAGGTCTTGGTTAAAGGAAGCTTTTCTTTTGGAAAAGATAATCTGTCTTCAAAGTTATAAGTTAAACAATCGAGTGGTCTAATTGATTGAACATTTACAAATAATAATTGAATTTGTGCCAAACTATGTGAAAAAGATTTATGTTACGCTTCCCCAAACTGTTTCTCCCTCATTTTTTTTTGTGTGTGTGTGCATGTGTGAACTGAATCTTTGGGAACTCCTTCCAGTTGATGCATCATTGAGGTGGTTAAACACATTGCATTATGGCAGTCTGTCACATCAGTGTTTCACACTGAAATACTGGACTTGACACATCACTGGAAAAGGAAGTCAGATGATCCAAAATCCAGAGTTATGTTTCTTTTGAAACTTGAGATTCTGAAGACAGAATTTTCACCTACTTAACGCAGATTGCAGGGGGCAGGAGGAGGTTTAAGTAATTATAATACAGCATTTTAAACATTAAAAATAATTTGTATGAAAATAATAGCATCTTGATGTTCCTGCTTGTGAGTAGAAGCAGCCAGTAAATACCTCTATTTTGGTGAACCTGTCTAAAGTAGTTATGGAAGGACAATACAGGGGACAGAATCTGACTTCCCAGCAGACAAAATGTAATGCACTGTTGTATTTTTATGAAGCAATGTCTTGAATATAAGGAGTCCTTAAGCTTTCACTAGCACACAAACTCTCACCTGAGCCCTTGATGTTGATGGAACTTAGCCTAGGAACAACCTCCTTGAGATAATGTTTTTTCCTACAGCCACTTGATCTAAGACAAAAACCTGTAGTAGTTTCAAGGCTGTATCTTGTATTTCCAAAGGAAGAATTGCAAGTCCATTGAAAAACAAAGCTTAACTTCTAAAATCATGCAGAACACACTTCATTCCAAAGGCATCAACAGCAAGGGAGGCAAAGGCAGGAAATTTTGGATTTTGGAAAATGGTAGTTTTCCTATGTCTACAAAAAAAAAAAAATTATAAAAAAACCCTTTTACCATGTTCTGCAACTTTACCTGTTTTCACATGGTAACCTGCCACATTGGCCAAACAAGAGTCCACTGAGCATACATAAGATTGAATGTAATCACCTTCAACTCTAAACAGAGTATCAGAATATCTTTGTGGTGATTTCCTCACAAAAAAAAAATAATTGTCATGATTATGAACAACCATGTTTAGATAATGTAGTGCAAAAGGGTTAGGAATACGACCTGGAAATGCTAGGTTTTTAGCTTCAATCAGCATACAATAAAGTGGATGAGTAATTAATATGGAAACAAGGGTGAAGATGGATTGCCAGAGTTTGGAGGAAAAAGACTGCCATCTGGACAATATTGCCAGCTCAAGATTATATGCAAGTCTCAGTTATTTAGTGTTTGTCTGTAACAATGGAGGATATGCAACATATTAAGTCTAATAATAAAAAAACCCAACATTTGTAATCCTCAATAGTATAATAGAATGCCTGAAAATGTGACACGTTAGCTTTTATTATATACATTGCGTGTATTGTTTCTATTGCTTTCATCAAAGCTTTTTAAGAACTAAATTAATGATTTTTAAGCACTTTCAGGTTAACAATAGCATTTGTTGAAATTTCTAAAATTTCCTACACTTTGGCATGCTTTACAGAGCTGTTGTGCAAGGAATGAGAGGTATTAAAATAATCTCAAATCTTCAGTGGATTCTAAAGAATACCTGTTACTTGAATACCAAATAGCATCCTAGATCCAAATCTCATGCCAGTTCATTCTCTCCTTCTTTCCATTTCAGAATCATCTGCAAATGACTGTCCCTCGGCATCAACAGTTTTCTTGTGATAAAGTCCTGCCTATCACAATGCCCACCTCAGATGTCCTGAGTTTATACTATGCATTCAAGGCCTCACGGAGTTCTCTGATTTACACAGCTGTGGCAAACAACTTCAAAATGAACCACCCGACCTTCCCCAAAATGCTCAAAGAGCTCAAATTCCTTATTGCAGACAAAAGAATCAAACACATTTGAAGACCCGAGGGCCATGATGTTTTTTTAGCTATCAAGCATAAAAATCCCTCCCCCTACTTTTTCAGAGGACTCCATTTCACCAGTGCCCTCTTATCTGCTCTCTGCATTCTACCCCATCTTCCATCTCCATGAAGAAGCAATCTCTACCAGAGGGCCAATAAATAACCATTAAGGGAAGAGTGGTCACATTTATCCAGAAGCAAAAAAGGTGCTAAATTAATACCAAATTCACTGCTTGTCTCTACAGTTGGAATACTGACTGTAATCTTTTATGAGCTCCCATGAAGTTGCAGATACCTCTCATACCCTTCTAACTTCAGTCTAATTGCCAACCCACTACAGGATAAGGCCTAAACCTTTATCATATCAGGCCTTCTATTTTGATTTATAATTAATTATTACAGTGAATACCTTCTTTACCTTCTATCTCATCTCTGGATTCATTTTTCATGAGTGAAATTCCTGGGACAAAGTACTTTTCCCACAAAATTTACGTTCAAGATGGATGTTGAACTGAAGAGCAGAGAGACAAACACTCTTGAGTGCACCAGGGAGCAGGTCTAGCTCTGTTCTGAGTACATACCTCTCCCTAGAAGAAGAAGGAGGCACTCAGTATAGATCCTTGTCAGCTTAGACACATTCCACATAAGCTGAAATACAGCAAATTCATACAGTGGGGCTTCATCCCTTAATGGGGATGTAGTCCTTGTCCAACTCTCATCGGCTCACTAAAATAGCACGGGTTTCTTTGCCAAATTGCCTTATAAGGCCACAGCAGGATCTGGATTTACCCATTACCACAGGGTTTAATGACCTTAAGCACAACACTGAATTACACCTCCAATTACTATTTCCATCTGATTAAGCACTGAAAAATGAAGAAGGCTGCGTACATATATACAACACTGGTAAATGGACTAACACATTGAGCCATAGCATGCAGTATTTAATCCTCGCTCAACACTTAACTCATGATTATTTACTGAGGCATTCAGAAATGGGTGTGTTACTACAAAGCTACAGAACTGAAAAAGCTGTTCTGTTAAAAAATAGAAGAAAGTACTTAGAAATAAACTTTTAGGAAATCTATTACTGAAGAGATCTCATGAAGCTGCTAGCCCCACTACCCATGCCAAAGGCTCACCAAACTCCTGATTGTGCAAATAACTACTCAGGAATGGGAGAAATGGGCTCAAAGCTTTGTTCTTGGCCATAACTTAAAGCAAAATAAATGCAAACTTCACAGAGCTCAATTTGCAAAATTGTCAATTTTACCATTGTGGCATAACTGGCTGCAGTTCATCCAAATGGCCATCGACTAGTCTAGAAGCTAATCTAAACTGGGCATCACAGTCATTAAAAAATTCAATGAAAGTGAAAGGTAGGGTATGGATATAGAACAATACTACCATTTTTAAATTACTAAAATAGAGCTTTGACTTATAATAAGAACCAGAGCTAGAAGCTGAATGCCAGCTCTTTTTTTTTGTTTTGTTTTAAGCTTTCATGTTGACCTCTGCTCTACACAAACTTAAATCTGTTTTACATCAGAAGCTGAAGGGACAGGAGAGTACATGGGAAAAGAACACGTCTGGGTGTTTAGAGAGGACCGGCTAAATTTTTTGAGCTCCAGTGGGATTGGTGGCGTAACTAAAAAGCAACAAACAGCAGGTGAGAGGAAGGATTTAAATATAAATAAGGACACTTTGAAGCCATAGGTTTTTATTGATCACATTCACATTTACAAATCAAAGTCACTGTTTTTAGAAAAATATGTAACTAAGAAAGAAACCAAAAGCCATAAAATACCAAGCAGGGAAAGAAAAGATATTAAAGAAGAGCAAAGGCATGGAATCATGTTGATAAATATTCCCTGGCCTAAAAAAATCAACTAAATACCCTATTTTCTTTAATTAAAAATCACTGAATTATTTAAAGGTATCTGACTGAATTAAATATTGAAGACACATCAAGAGCTGCCTAGTGGTGTGATTAGTGGTTTATATAGTTATTAAGATCTGCCCATTTGGACCTGAATTCAACCTCCAATTAAAAAAATTATTAGAAATTCAGTCCCCCAAACAACTCAGCACATACAGACTACATGCTTTTAAATATACTAATTCACACAATTCATCCATTAGTAAAAGACCAGAGCTTATTTTCTTTTTTCAGTAGTCAATGTATACAAAGAAACTATGACCATTTAAACAGCTGTGGTTTAACAGATAGCATTTGCCATCCTACTAAAGGTGCTGTTCACGCTCTATCCATGGGATCAGAGTTCAAATAGCAGCACATTCAATCTGGAAAAAAGTGGTGGTTACAATAGTGTAGTAATAACAGTTGCAGATAACAATCTGAAAAGCTGAAACTACTGAAACATGATGGTTTGCAGTTAGAAAATATTTGTGTGTTTTACCAGAATGTAACCCATTACACTACCGACTGGGAGAAATAAAAATCCAGTGGGAAGACATGAAATTAGATCAGAGGTCTCTCAAATGAAAAGAAATCCAGTCTTGCTGAACTGAAATGTGATCATTCGGATAGCATTTCTATCGGCTCATTCGTTTAAAACTCAATTTAAGGCTATGTTAGAAACTTTACCTTAACAAATGCTAATGCATATGTGCAGCTCAGCTCGCAGGAGCAGGCCCATTAGCAGGTCTGAACAAACCTTCCTCTATGGGGAACCCACAACCACACATTGCGAATGGAGGCACAGATTCACTCCACCAGCTTTAGGCAGAGAACTGAGGTACTGAAGACTATGAAAAGCATCTAACCAGCTTGTGCAAGATGTGCATTCAGCCCGTTTGTCCTTGGGAGTGACCAAAAGTGGATGCCTGGGAATTAGTGCAAGAAAGGAGCAAACTTTTAGTGATATTTACCCAGAAAACTCTGCCAGCCTCCAAAAGTTTGCATCTTAGAGGCTTCCTACTAGCAGTCCTTGCTGGATTTCTCTTCCGTGAACTTCTCCAGTTGCCCACTGAACCTCTGTACAGAATCAGTACCCACAGCACATGGGCTCATGGCAGGTAATGCTTGGCTACGCACTGCATGCAGAAATACCATGGTCTCCTCTGAGGCTGTGCATATTGCCTTCATTTAATGCCCATGCTTCTGGTATCAGAAAAAATCACAGGCACTTCTTCCTCTCCATGGCAGTCATGATCTTCTGACCCTTTTTTATATCTTCTCTGCATTACCTTTTTGGCAGGCTGAAGAACATGGCCGGTGTAGATGTTCCTTCTGTAAAGGATGTGAATTCAGGCATCCAAGGCTGCTCCCTGCTCCATAGAGGGTGTTCACGCACCTTCACCCTGTATTTAAGGATTCACTTTGCATGGGCTGAATCATTCTCCAAATATTTCTGTTTTTTCCTAGAAGAAAGAGGGAGTCTTGATAACTGTTCTAATCTAAGATGTAATTTAGATGCCAGGCTGGTGTTTCAAAGGAGAGAGAGTTAGATCAAATCTTACTGAATTTATCAGGTGAAGATCTGAGTGTTTCTGTTGAGTGAGATGGAGAAATTCACGCTATTAATGGTTGCTATTTGACAGTGGTTTCTTTTCATTACATGAAATGAGAAAACAGAGCCAGTTCATTATGAAGATAGTGAAAGTTATAATAAGGCCAATATAGGCTGAATCCTACAAGTGCATGTGGGGAATATAATATATGAAAATGCAACATCAAAGAAAGATGAGCAGGGAATGGAGACCAGAGAAACATGTAATGAGCCGAGTCAGACTGAAGTCTAAGATAACTGATTAAGGATTACAGCACTTGGGAAACACTATCCTACAGCAGAAGTAGAGAATGGATTGAAAGGAATGGGATGCAGTCAATTTGCAACCATATTATAAGGACCAGAATAATTTCCCCTGTTTTTCAGGTGGAGAAGCTGAGGCTCTGAGCAGAGCTAGCAGCGACTGGCTCGCCTGGAACAGCTCACCCTGATCTGGGACCAGACCCGACCTCACTTCATCTTTGCCCAGAAGTCTCTTCTAAATATTTTTCATATTAAGTCCCAGGCCAGAGAGAACTTAATAACCTGTCAGTGTGAAATTATTAACTCTCTTAATGGCAAAGGCATGGAGTGGGCTTTGTGGCCTGGTATAAGTTCTTGCTGTTTGTGCAGTGTTAAATAAGTAAGTCAGTTGATCAATGGTGCTCTGATGATTTATTAACGTCATGCTGCCAATGGGAACTCATGCTGAAACTTAGAATGGATCAAACTTAATTTTAAAATACTGAAGTGAATATCATATCTTTCAAGGACTTATAGAATTGATTGTATATTTATCATATATTAACACAGAAAGCAAAATACACCTGAATAATAAGGAATGTATCTGTTGCATCAGTTCAAAGTACTGCCAACAGCACTAATAGCAAATTGTGTTTTATCATATTTTCTTGCAATTCCACAAAAATGCCTTGATATTCCTGTGTTGTGTAATAAAAACCTTTGTTTTTCAAAAAGAGGAAGAATCCCTAAATCTAATTTCACTTGGATATGAGTACATTGCTTTCACATTTCAATGAAAACAATCCAAATGGCATGAAGCCCTCAGTGAAAGAAAATTGAGTATTACTAAAACAGCTGAAACAAAACACTGCAAATTTTTTCTTTTTTCTATTTTTTCAAAATTTTGTATTTTTCTTTTCTCATGAAATATTCAGAATGCCACACTGCCCTAGTTAGTGTCATTATTTCTAAAATTTGATTCATGATATATGCCTCATTTAGGGTGTACCCACTTAGTACAGATTTATTTAGCAACTGTCTGCTACACTAAGGGAGGCTGCTGTTCTCCTGTCCCTTTATATATACACATATAAGCAGCACTGCAGGGGAAACTGGTCCATAAACAATAACCAGGCACTGAGAATCATATGGGAGACCAAGCAGAGCTTATGTTGAGAGGATTTGATTATTTGCAGTGCCATCAACTTTGGTATATTTTTACAGTTCAGATCCACACCTTTAGAATATACACATATACTAAAGAGAATTGTATGAGGATCCTGGAGCTGTAGTTAAAATATTTATTACTACACTTTGGACTTAGGCTTTCTTCTGAGATGTGTACTATTTGATAAAGACTGTCAAGTATTATCTTCCCCATTTCACTCTTTTAGAACCTGAACCACAGACAGACTGAGCATCTTCTGAAGATACCAGAAAGGTCTTTTTACACTGCAAAAAAAAATGCTCAGTTGAACTTTAAGACTAAATCAACATTGGCAAATAGTGCAGACCAGCAGAAGCAGATCTGCAGAGCAAAACAGTTGAGAGTGAGGACAAGAAATCTACATTACAAGCAATTCTTATGTATTTATTTATTTTTACTTTGGACTATCTCTTGTATAACCCCACAGACCGAGTGCCTGTTTCTAGCAGGAGTGTGTCAGATGTAGTCCTAGAGCACATCTTCCGGTTTACTTTTATTCAAAATTAATTCCAGTTTGTGTACTCAAGGCAGTTCCTTAACATGAATGAAAGCATCAGCAGTGGAGATGGCCACAAGATTTGCTTTGGAAGTGCACTCCTGATCCAAGCTAAAATGTAAAGACAGAGTCAGCCTTCATAATGTCAGCTGGACTGAGCCTGATTCAAAGCCCTATGGAGCCAGCAGTGAGGTGAGGAGATGGGGCATTTCCAGAAGCTCCAGTGCAACCAGGTTTTGGGCCATCAGGGGCCATTGTTTCATTGCCAGGTCCCCTTGGCTATTTCTGCACAGATATGCTCTGCAGCATTTAGCATTGTATTCTGTCTGAAAACATGCAAAACTTGCTTCATACCACACATCGTAATTGTGCGTTAAAACTATCCGCATGACAGGCAGTCTTCCAGAGATAACAATAATCTTCAGGTGACGCCAACAATTTGTGCTTACTGGATGTGTGCAGTGCTCTGCTGAGCCCAGCCAATCAACACAGTCTGCTGAGCAAAAAGAAAAAGAGTCTCCAGCTCTGCTATGCTCTGTCAACTTTCCTAACTGCTTCAAGAAATTAGTTCTGGGGACTTTGCTAATACATTTACACGAAAAGACAACATACTTTCCAGCTCCCTGATACATGTATTAGATTATATTCACATACCATATTCTGTGAGACTGCATGCACGTCTCGGACATCAGGGAGTTTTCCATGCTTCCAGGATACAGAAGTCTATGAAAGTAGCAACATTTAGACTTCCCAAGACAGCTTCAGTGGATTATCATGTCTCTGTAATAAAAATTAACATTGAGCTATTGTTTGTCATCAGTGACCTGCTCTATCTGTGACGCAAACAGGATAAATTTTCCACTGTTAGTTTTGCTTTGAATAAATAGACAAGGAGAAAAGGAATTTAAAGGCAGAGAAAGAGAGATGTCAAAACATACCAGAAAAGCTCTAGAAAAATTTCTGGAAGAATCTGGGGTTTATATAAAGTTTTGAGGCAGTAGATTAGTTTGTTTACACTGTTCTGGCTTGAGGGATTGTCCGTCATGTGAACATAGCATGACCCTGCTGAGGATTTTGGACCCAGCTAATTTTTAAGTCTAATGTAGACCATGAGAACTCTAGCCCTGAACCCTGTCCCAATATCCCAGAATTCCCAAGGTCTGGGATTTTTTTTGAGTAAACTACAGAGGTTTACATGTGGATGCAAGGCTTTTTACATAGAGATCCATTCCAAAGCAGGTTATGGTACATACTTACTATGTAGACATAGCTATTAAGGCTTTAAAAAAAAATAAAAATCAAAGAATATGGAAGTATCATTTAAATGTTGAGGAGGATTTAGTACCAAATCTTTAGCCCCTTATGCAACCAATTGCTACCTTGTACTTCATAAAATATAGTAGAGCAGTTCAAGTTGTTCTGTAGGCACTATAACTTGTACTTCAAATCTACCTAAATATAAAAAGTAATAAATTACTGTTAGTGATCCCAGCTTTTTAACTGGCATTCCAAGTCCATTTGCCTTTCTAATGCATTTTGAAAAGATAAATGCTCAACACTTAAACTGCACATAAGCTTCATGCTCCTTTATATTCTTTCCTATAAATAAAAATATAAATGCTTGCGGTCATGAAATTTGATCTTTGAATACACAGTACTATAAATCTAGTCATGATCCATTTCCCTTGAAAATAAATATGACCTTTTCTTTTAAGACGCAGGACAAAAAGGTTCTTTCTTAAGGACATAAACACCTAATAATCTGAGTAGCCACTTAGCCCCAGAAGTAAAGACATTGCTCTTGGGCATGGGTACTCACTGGATACATGCTCCCCATGCCAAGCCAAAAGAAAACTCTTGGGAAATTTTTTGGGACAGAACTATGCTATCGGCAGCCCAGAGCACCACGCCAGCATCAGCTGGTGCCTTGTGTTTATTTCAGGCAAATTTGCCCTCTGTACATCTTTCCTTGTATTTTCTTGCCACTCCTATTCTTCTTCCTGCATTTTTTCTTGTCTTCTGCATTTACCTTTTCTATCACACTAACATCAAATGTCCATTTCTTATCTGCCAATGTCTCTGCTATCTTGCAAATCATCTCCTTTTAAGTTCACTCTCTTACCCTCTTCACAGTGGCAGTTTTCTCACTCAGGCTACTCTTTTATCTCCAAGGCTGCCATCTTCTGTAGTAAACCCCAAGGGAAACTACAAATTTCCTAGATATGCCATAGGAAAGGTCTCTGGTCCCTTTGCTTTTTTTTTTTTTTTTTTTGTATGTACCATAATATATGGCTGTGACAGTATTAGTATATGTATTATGGACTCACCATATCACAGGAAATTCCTTAAGGTGTAACCAGCACCTATCTATTTTTTTCCTCCATAACATTAAAATTACATAAGCTCTTTGAGTTTAGATATTGCCACTTGCCCGCCACTGTAGACATGATGTTCTGAGTGTTTGATACATTAAACTTATTAACACCAGTTGCTGCCCAAGTGCTCTTACACAGAGATATTTACTTTCAATACACAGAGATGTCTAGGTAAAAGTAACTAAAAGAATAATTAATAATGAAAAAGATAAAAAAGAATTTTTATGATCAGGCTCAATATAAAGGAATGTCTGTATTCTGTGTCAATTACTTACTCTATTTTGAACTTATGTCCTTTGCTTCACAATTGAAACTATTCTTTCCCTTTAACTGAGGTTGCCAAAATATAGTCTTCATCAACATTGATTCAACACATCATCATCTAAAACAAAATGATAAACCTGGTATTTATATCTATCAGGGGACTGATTACAGATGATGGCAACGACCATCTCAAAAGGTATAATTCTCTGCCACAGTGTATATCAGTATTTTTCTTAATTATTTCTGACATTTTACCTATTACTCCAAGGACTTTCTCAGAGGGCGGAAATAAAGGGGAAAAATGGTTTTTGTGCCACAGATGAAGAAATACATCTTCTGTAAGTAATTCCCAGAAGAAATCTTGGAAATCTTATGGGGTCAGGAGAGAGGCAAGAAAGTAGCATTTGTCACCCTTACTGAATTGGTCATCTAAACTTACAGTAGCACTAAAGCTGAGTGACTTATCTGCCACCCCTTCGGGAGGAAGAAAAGTGAGGATAAAGAAGTATAGGGGAAAAAGAAGAGAACTGTGAAAGTAAGTATCATCTAGAAAGCTGCCTAAAGATTTTGAACTTCCAGCTACTTATCTCCCATTTCCCCGTAGCTGATGTCCATTCACTTCTGTTATTAGAAATCACACATAGCAAAAATGAAGAACCATATAGCTGAGGTTATGGCAAGAATAAAAGTTCATGAAGTTTAGGACCAGCAAACAATGTCTGAGTGTGGCTGGGAGAAAAAATTTTCAGCTGAAGAACTGTACAGATGCAGTAAGAGTGGCCAATGGTCACCATCTGTAGAGAATAGTAAGGTAGGATGAGTGACAGGCAGCCCACAAAACCAAAAGATGCCTTGAAAAAATCCCGTGAGAAAGCTTGTTACAAGTCACCGCTTTTGACATGAGTTTGATGCAGAATGGACAACTGGGTTATGAAAAGCAACTTGTCATATAGCCCTAAAGAAATTTCAAGCACAGTTCACTGCTCAGCTTAATGACACCATTATTAAACTCAAGATAAGTAAAACAGGCTATAGCAGACGTGAGCTTTCTGTTCTTACCTTAAAAACCTGCAAACACTGCAGCTCCCCCAGAGCAATACACAAAGGAATCATCTGGCTTCCAGCCTTGGAGCTAGTTTCTGTAAATATAGTCTTCTTTTACCCTCTGAATCCTCCAGCATGCCATGCTGATGACCCACCAGCATGAGCACGGTGAGCAAAACATGAGTTTCACATAGCTATTGGACCTATTTTGTCTTGCATTACACAGATACAAATCAAGCTAAAAACACTCCATAGAAGCTCATATGTATAGAAATGCATTGCTAGATATAACAGCATTTCTGACATGGGTTACTTAGGACATACCAGGAGCATGTGAATTATTCTGTATTTAACAGAACAAGACATGTATCTTTCAGATATTCACTAGTCAGGTGGTTTGCTCTTAATCTACACTCAGAAAGCAAAATGCCTTTATTCCTCTACATCTAGTGTTGGCTACATGGTGGCCTGCCTTTAAGAAGGAATTTACTGCGTACCTCTGAGAGATAGAAGAGGAAGGGTGAGTGATTTTCATGCTCTGGCACTCATTGTAGGCTGTTTAATTTGTCAGGACTACTAGGCCATGGTTTTGTGCTTTGACAGGTTTTTGTTATTCCTGCTAATCCCATTTCTGTTGTGTAATGTGCGTGGCAGCATCTGGTGACAACAGAATAGAACACCTAATTGTGAATGAATACAGAGCGCCCTGTTCTGCCACATTGCCTGTTGCACTATTTTTGCATTTTTATGGCTGAGGGTGGGCTTCCAGGAGCTGCAAAGCAGACAGCCCATCGTTGTAATCAAATTTGCCATTTGCATGTGTGTGTTCTCAGCAGCCTTTGTATTTCTATGGCCCCCAGGATTCCCCGAGTTTGGCCTTCTGGCTCCCTCTTCTGAGTGGAGAGGATGATCTTATGTATTTATTAGACAACCTCCCTTTACTTTAACTATTAAGTCACAATGTGAAACTGATGGTTTTAAATGCATTTGGGTGTCATTAAAAGGAGCAGAATGTGAGGAGGGCCAATGCAGTACCTGCACAACAGTTGCTGTCCTCGCCCATTGCATGGCTTCATTCACTTACCTGACATAAGGAGCAGCAGCTGCCTGGAGATCTTCTCTCCATCTGAGCATCTTTTTTCTGCTCCACACCATTATGATTTATCAGTGGTTCGTTGACTCCAGATCCTATTCCACTTTGCCACGTGATGTGCACTAGGCATAGTGAGCAAGCCTGAGAGCTACAGGCTATGCTCAGCATTGCTCATATAGACAAGCTTAGAACCTTGTATGAAAATGGCACAGTGACCATAAATGCTCCCAACAAGCAAGACTAGGATATCTGTTTTTAAATAGTGGTCATGTGGATTTGGGAGAAGGAGTTCAGTTCAGTGTCTTTAAAAGTTCCTGAGAGTAGATTACTGATTTAATCAGAAGTTTGTATAAATAGTCTCCTGGTAGGGTACTGATCAGATGGCTTCATCTGTCTATAACTTAAACTGGTTCCAGCTAATGTCAGTATTGCAACTTCATGCTCTCACAATGAGAAGTGTTGAAAAACACCCTTTTGCAAGAAGCTTGTTTCATTGTTGACAGTTGGTGTAACATAGCTACCCAAAATACAGATAGATCAGAGCAGTATTGAATTTGACAAAATGGACAAAGGCTATTATTTTATAGAACACAGATATTTTGAATAAACTGATAAGCCTTTCTGAGAAGAGGACTTCACATATTTTCAGCTTAGATTCTTGTCAGTCAGTCACAAGCACTAGTACTGCAAAACAAGACTAACAAACCTCACTGCCCACATCAGTCTTGCAGAAACTTTCAAAAATTAATTAAAACAAAGCTGTAAAACACCAGAACTGAAGTATATGAATAAAAACATCAAAACCAAAAACTTTAAGGAGGTTATCCAGAATTTTCAATTAAAATGCAAGGTTCAGTTTTCTCCAGGT
This sequence comes from Elanus axillaris, assembly GCA_026212715.1. Classification (NCBI taxonomy): domain Eukaryota; kingdom Metazoa; phylum Chordata; class Aves; order Accipitriformes; family Accipitridae; genus Elanus; species Elanus axillaris. The sequence continues at coordinate 27,356,064 of JANZLQ010000089.1, forward strand.
AACACTTGGTACAATTTTCCTCCCAGTAAACAACACAGCTCTTCTGTATTTACCTCAATAGTATAGAATCAAAACACAAAACCTGTTGGATGTGGCATCCAAAAAAGATCTAAAGCTGGTATAAAATTTAACAGATTACTCATACATTTTTCTAACTCCTCTGTATTACAGGATATTGAATTTCCTAAGTTTAAATTAGGTGGTCAAATAATACAGTAAATATGAAAGCAGTTTTAGGACTGAAGCATGAAACAGCATACAATCCACATATGAAACTAAGATCTTGTCTTATGCTTTCTCTTATCTGCTACAGTTCAATTCTAAACTGAGTTCTAAGGAAAAATAACATAGTGTGAAAGCAAAAATATTTATGTATGCTATGCATACAAAATAGACAACCAAGGGAGAAATGTTCCTCCTTATCAAAGACTTGTATTAGATGTATCCTTCTTCTAAGCATCTGTGGACAAGTTCCCCAGAAAAGATGCCTTTCATCAACTATGGGAGCTGTTATTCGTTATCATCATCTGTTTATAATCAATGAGAACAGTTGGATGCTCAGCACTCTTGAAAATTGAACCAATTATTTAGGTCAGTAGTTTTTAACCTTTTTCTATTTGTGGACTCTTAAGCATTTTCCAGTGGATGTGAGGCGCTGTTAGAAATTTTGCTTACGTAGATGGCTGTAACTTTCTTTGGCACTTAGAACAAACTGTCTAGAATTTATCCCTTCCCTTTCATCCCCTTACAAAAATACCCTCAGACTCCAAGCTGAAAAAAACCCAAACCACATTGGTCAAATATATACATTTTTGGCTAACTTAAAAAAGAGAAGGCTACCTGTATCCAAGTGTTTTTAAACACCTTGATAAACTATGCAAGTAAAACTTTCACAGTTTGAGCATAAAAGTCTACATTATTTTGATTACAACCCAGGAAAGGCCCAGTTCTGTAGACATTACTCTTCATTGGCACAAGGAGTTGCTGCTCTGCCTTAGTTCTACCGATTCCTCCCTGTCCTTGGCTGCCGTGTGCTGGCCTTCCCTCATGTGTCAGCACAAGTTTCTTTTTTGATCAGTGAGCTGTGCTGTGGGACTGAGAGTGATCGGGTAGGGACAAGCATCTTTAACTCAAAATTGCTACTAAAAAGTACTTGAGTGACACTGTACCTGAAATAGCATTTTTCATGCTACAATCCTCAAGAAAAATTTGAACATAGTTTTGAACAGAGAGGGAGGGAGCAGAGCAGAGGCAAGCAAGAGGTGGCACGAACACCCCAATTTGGTCATAACAGCAGGAATTAAAATGTCCCAGTTCCATCCAGTATTTGACTTTACACTCCCAAGTGTGCATTAGAACCAACAGAGGATGGACTGGGGCTGCCTTGGGAAGGAGCTCTGGCTGAGGTCTGACACCAGCTAGCTTCTGGAGTCCCACCTGAAGGTAACTTCTACCATCATGGGTGACCAGTAGCCACAGAACTTGCCCCTGGCACACGCACCACTTGTGGGGATTATTCTGGTCACATACAGTGCTGTGTCAAAGGAGAGTCGCTACAACAAATCCAACCACTTATGATCACACACTGAGCAGATATTTGTTTGGAAGACCTGAAAATATCTCTAATGTCATTTGACTATTTATGATAATTATAGTTACTGGGATATCCAGCGATTACATATATTTGACCATATCTCCATTAGACTTCTGTGTTGTGGATATATTTGTACAGCCAGTGTAAGAAACATAGAAGGAGTTTCATTTAACAGAGCAGGCTCTTATGTTTCCAAAGCAGCTCAACCTCTGGCCTCAACTCAGGCAACCAAGTAGCGTACCTAGGCCAGCCCTGTGGAGGCTTTGGTAATCCCTAATGCAAACCCTCCAGGAAATGCTCTGAACCAACAAACTCATTTCACATGTTGGAAGCCACCAAACAACTGACAAAATATTTTAACAAAGTAACTGCTGAAGAGTTGCCTAAAATAAAAGAAGGGTGGGGAAGAAGGAAGACCCTTCCTGGTTTTAATGGAAAAAAAACCCTTTAGGCCTGACTACTGTATTTAAATTAAATCTATTTGCTTTTTATACAGTTTGAATAGATGCTTTTTAATTATTGCTAATTGTTTAAGATACTGTTGTATGCCCCTGAAGATTTAAACTGAATAAATTTAATTCCTTTAAAATCTCCTTCAGCTACAGGCAATACAGTAAGAAGCCCCATAGGTATGGCAGTAAAAATAACCATAAAGGCATAAGCATTTAAATGAGAAGAGCATGGAATACTTCCCACTAGAAAAGAAAAGAAAAAAGAAAAGAAAAGAAAAGAAAAGAAAAGAAAAGAAAAGAAAAGAAAAGAAAAGAAAAGAAAAGAAAAGAAAAG
>JANZLQ010000089.1:27358543-27379354 GCA_026212715.1 Elanus axillaris
AAAGAAAAGAAAAGAAAAGAAAAGAAAAGAAAAGAAAAGAAAAGAAAAGAAAAGAAAAGAAAAGAAAAGAAAAAAGCTATGTGTTTTGGAGACACAAGAACCAAACCATGAAACACACAGTTGAAACATTTAGGATGACTATGAAAAAGGTCTATGTTCACTTGTTAAGGAATGTGCTAAGGCAGACTAAAGCATATGAATGGCCCTTTCACAGGTCACAGATTCTATTCAGTTCTTGGACATTGTTATTATCCGACAGAAATAGATGGGCCTAATTAATATTCTGAACATACCTGAGAGAACATTCTTAAGGAAATCATCCTCTGGTGGTTTAGGTTTGTTGTATTTTGGGGGTTTTGTTTTTTGTTGGGTGCTATGTGCTTTTTGGTTTTGCTTTTAACAAACAGCAGATGTTACAAATAGTGTCTGGTTAATAAACTATAAACATAATTTTCATGTTAAAAGTTTAATAAAGAGTCTACTTCTGAATATATTTGTTTATGCAAAGACTTGGATTTTTTAAAAAAATGTATTTTAGTAAACAGTTTTGCATGTAGATTAAAGCTGGACTGCACAGTCATTTTGCAAGCAATTATATTCTTGGCACTTTTCTGAACATAATGTAACAATTACCACAGCAACTGCATTTTTATCAGAGCACTCCAAGCATGTAGCAGGTTACTATCAGTGTTTAGCAACTTCAGATAATATTTCTAAGATGTTAATGTTTAGCCAATTTCAAGTGAGCAAACAGCTTCTGATATGAACTGAGTTCTGGTCTTTTAAGATAATGTGGTTATACAGGCCCCGATCTTATATGTAGTGGGACTACTGTCCCCCTTACAAAATCCTGTTAAACTTGATGGGAGTCTGTGCAAGCAAATCCAAATGCAGGACCAGCTTCATGGCAAGAAAGATGAACTCTGATTGCAAAGTTAACTTTCCAAGGGCCATAACACACTGCACAACTGGGTTAGGACCTCAGCTCTGCTGCTGCCTGATATGGGGTGAGCCTTCCTCTCGTACAGCTTGGCCATTTACATCATAACATTTGGAAAGCATGAGCTATCCACTGAGTGTCTGCCTGATATTAACCACTGACCTAAAATGATGTTGTTATTAATCTAATCTACACTGGATTTTAAAGCTATGCAGTTTGGTTTTTGTTATTTGACTCCTGCTGAGTAATCTCAAAAAGAATAACCTCATTTTTTGAGGCTTGGTTCCCCTCACTGCTGACCCTTGCAGGAGTTTTGCTCTTGACTTCACAGAGAGCAGAAGCAGGCCCAGAAAATGGATAATCGCCCAAAGTCATCTAAGCTGCATCACTGCATTTTGAATTCAGGACACTGCTTCAGTACAGCGACTTGTTGTTCTCATCTTAAATGTCTGGATGGAATACAAATATAGATAAAAGTAAATGACTAATTATCACATCTATTCTCAAGGCATGCATGGAGGGAGGCAGTAAAGAGGAGGGGAAGTTTGTAGGTTACTCCCACACATAAATCCTCTATGTGTCAATGGGTGAATAGACACTACTTTAATCTATTGTGCAAAGCTGTTTTATAACAACAATAAGCTGAAACAGAGAAGAAACTATATTAGAAAGGCAAATATCAAAATACATCACTGCTAAAATGCTTGCAGGTAATCAAGTAACTCAGTCCCGTAGTACACCCAGTAACAGGAGTCAAGTGTTTTGTACTCAAACCTTAATATGGCATATGTGGAAAAAAAAAATCCCATTGAAATAAATAGACCTATTCATTTCAGAGACAGTGAAAAAGAGACGAACTTTCTTTGTCTTGCCACTTTAGAGCCCCCTGATAGCACTTTCCTTTTTTATTGTCTTTTAGATATAGATGCCCCTCTGCTTAAGTATCACCAAAGCTACTGGTAACAAATACCTAAATATATAACAGATGCATAAGTGCATCTTGGGATAAATACATTATGGACAATTAACTGTCATCATACCCCTCAATTACATTTTTACCCGCTCCTGTAGTGTACACCTGTGGCTTGTTAGTAATGCAATAACTGTTGTAAAGCAACTCTAAGGTTCAAAGGTAGCTCTGCAAAAATCTGTTTTCCTCTTTTCTTAAATGTGCATTACATAAATGTGAAAGCAGAAACAAACACAAGAAAAAAGAACACTACCTTTTCTTTTACTGGCTGACACTGTTGATCCAGTGAAAATTTTTAATTTTCCTGTTACATCAGACAGGAAAGACCATTTGCATGAAATGTTGGGCCTGATTCTGATTTCACTAATGTAGAAATTAACCCAGAGAAGTGGTGACCAAAACTCACTTTATCACACTTTATTTTAAATGCCAACAACATTATTTTAAATGCCACATTTCTCATCTGTGTGGGGATAATATAATAATCACAAACAGTATTTGAGAAAATTTTGTAATGCACGTCATTTTTAGTCAAAAGTAAAAGAACTTGTTAGAAGGACAACTGAAACTGATACATATCTAGGCTACAGTATAATTAAGTCTGCAGCTTTGCAAAAAGGATATTTGTATAAGTTAAAGTAGCTATTGGATATCCTTACTATAATCACACTTAAATCCATAATAGTTCCTGGAAGGATTATTTGTTATTAAATATATGACTGGCATAATTCAGTAAGCTCTGTATATGACATTGATGGAGTGCCTGTAAAGAAAAATATTAAGCAAAAATACAGTGTACAAATGGTCTTATAATTGTAGCCAGAGGCAAATCCAGCACAGTAATACCCCTCTCGGTTAATATCCCAGTGGCATTAACACATTTGCATTACTGCTATGTTTGTTTATGTATTAGTCTTATATTGTCAACATTAAGATTTTTTTATTCTTATCCTGCATTTTTCCAAACGTACAGTTACTACCTCCCTCTGTTAATACCTCCTGACTAGTGCACTACTTGTTCAGGGAGGGAAACATAGGCAGTCAGAGGCTTTCCTGAGCTTCAGGATGAACAATGGGGTCATCTTCACAAAGGTGACATTGACTGCTCCACTGACTTCCACGCATTGCACTACCAACACACAAGGAAACCGCCCAAAATCTCACATGCTGGAGTCCAGATGACCCCCTCCACCATGAGGCTGGCTGACACACCCCGGCTGTGTCAGGCTGGGATACCTGTCGCCACCGGCTCCACCTCACACCCACTGCTGCCATCCTTTCTGGATGGTGCACCCAGCAGGTCCTGTACTCCATGGTCCGCTGAGCAAAGCTACTCTCACAGAGTTACCTCATCAACCAGGAGAAAGAAATACCATAGTTCTTTCCAGTTCAAGACTTTCTGCATAGACAGGACATAACTGGTCATACCTTCGGTACTGATCCAAGACAAACCAGGCTATTAGGACTTGCCAGCTACATTGTCACGGCTTTTCATCGGACCTCAGCACTCATGGGTTGAATCAGCTGAGTAAAGCTAATCTCACTCCTAGAGTGGGATTTCTTGTTGGCTCAGGGACAGTGAGATGTTTACCTACTCACCAATAAATTTCAGCAGAGGTTCTTAAAAATTTTTTTTCCCTTTTGCCTTTTGCCAAAAGAAAGCCTTCTTTTCAAGTCTTCACATAGCTTTTCTCGGATCATTTGTATATGTAAAAGTCAATAACTTGAGCTATATAATGAGCAGTGGTGCAAGCTGACACTTCTACATTTTTTGACAGCTTCCTTTAATTGTGTTTGTTCTTTGCTTGTCTTTTCAGTGCTCTGTGAAGCCAAGTCTAAGGACAGGACACTGAGGTATTCACAGATAACATTCAAGAGCTGCATTTTGTTCTACATCCCAAGTGACTTACCTGAGAGACAGCAAGAGGCTGGAAGTTGGCCTGCACAATTAACGAAAAACATTAGAGGTATTTATGTATAGACAAGAATCAAATATGCATGTCTTGACCAACAGTGACTCAGGGATTGTCAAATGGCAACATTTCAAGGTGTTCAAGCAGCCCTGTGAAGAATTGGGTTAGCTGACTAAATTATAACAGCAACTGACCAGTCAGCATAAGCTGTGATGAGTTACATCATCTTACTTTACTAAATCCATGGTCTCCAAAGAGTTTAATCACAGCTGGCTGACACAAAGCCAAATACAAACCTCCTTGCTTAGCAATGACTGTCAGCTAACTTGCCTTTTACAACCAGATATGAACAAAATATCATAAAAGCAGACCCTAAGTGGGCAGAAGAAAGAGCAAAAGACCTAAACACAAATATTTGAAAACTGTTAGCACTAGCTATGGGGAAAATACTCAGCAGAAGCAGGAAAGGAAATAATTGTTAAATTCAGGAAAACCTTTCTGATATATGCTGTATGCAGATCCTCTGATGTTTGGATGCCTCACTGCATATGTAAAAAACCTAGAGAGGACCAAAGAACAGAAAAATGTGTTACAGGGAACAATCCTGCATGATCCAGCAACTGGAATGGATGACCTAATAGGACACTCATATCTAGCATTTTTTTTCATTGGAAGTACCTTACTACTTTTGCAAAAAAGCTGGCTCTGTTAAAAAATAAAATAAATAAATAAAAAATGCCTGTCTTTCCTTCCTCAGCTCTTTTTTTTATTATTAGAAAATTTATCAAAAAGCATCTAATAAAAAAAAAAAGCTTTGCCTTCGGATATTGAACTGCAGTATCTGAATTGCAATGCTTTAGGAATCTACCTTCTTTAATGAAGACAGGAAACACCCTAATGTCTATTGTCTAAGCACTTCTTATTGACTAGCCAGGGCAAAATTAGTATCAATAGCATTTACATTGTTCTATAAATGGCCTGAGCAAAATCTCATAACAGATCTGTGGTGTGGTAGGAACTCATCTGTTGTTTGCACTTTCTACTTCGCAGATGAAACAGTCTCAAAAGACAGGGTAGGCTGAAGACTGGTTGGACAACTCTATAAGTGAAGTCTCAAGACTCTTGTCATTCTAGCTGTCTAAATTACTTAAACAGGACTCAGAGGGATTTAAAGGGGAGAAACGACATGACAAACAATTATATTCTAACACACTATTTATAACAATGCCCTTTCAGATTATTGTTCCACTCAGACTGACACATTACTGTAATCCCAGGGATGAATCAAGGGACTTAGAGTTAGATCGTGCACAGCTTGTAGGCATAAAAAAAATACGAATAAAGAACTGACATTCAGGAAATATAGAGCGACTCAAGGATAAATTCTGCTGGGATGAGCTTAATTTATCAATGTCAATAACAACGGTGAACACATCGCAAGAATACATGCATATTAATTGAAAATAACTCAGATTAAATCACTGCAGTTTGACATTTTGAGATAGGCACTTTATCTTTTCAAGAAAGAGAGCACTATAAAATCTTTAATCTGAAAACACATCTTAATTGCATGTTATCACCTCCTAATTGCTTCTATATTATATTAAACATTTTGCTAATTACTAGCCTGATCATGGTGTAAATAGCTTGAGGCTAGAGCTCATAACCAGCTGAAGACAACTGGGCACAATGAGGGCCACAAAGAAGTTTATCACTTCGGTGTATTATCACGGACTTCCATCATTATCAGTGTCTATCACTCTTTATCTCTGCTTCCCTTGTGAGATAAAGAAGAGAGGCAATAATGTAGATCAGAGGTTGGGTTGCATTTCAGTTAATCCATCTATTTCTAGCTCTAGATTTCTAATATTCCCTGGGGACAAAAGTTGTCTGCCTACTGCTGTCACTAATCTACTGCTTGAAGACTGAGGCCAGAATGCTATTTGCTTTACCACAAAGCTGGGTAATGGAGGTGCTGCTGGACAGCTGGAAGTGCACGCTGCATCCAAAACCAAAGGACCTATATGAAATGTGTTGCTGTGAGCAATCTACCCACTTAGCTTCAGACCCCGAGTAATACACAGCTGATACATATGGAGAGTCTGAGGCAGCAGCTTGTGAATTCATCAGGAAAGAAAATTATTTATGGATAGGCAATAAAGATGCTGATACAAAACTGCCAGGTGACCCAGAGATGCAGGCAGTCATTTGGGCAGCAACTAATAACTTAGGTACAGTAATTGTTTAGACAATTACTGTTACCTGAAATGAACTGACCAAACCAGCATTTTTAGGGTTTTTTGAAAGAAAAACAACTTTATCCAACATCACATTCAAGAATTAAGTAAATCTGTGGATTCCGGAACTGCAAGGTAAAACACAGCTTTATAAAACATGACTTGCATTTCCCAAAGAAACAAATTAACACATAAGAAACACATTAAGTGAGAGTAAATGAGGACAGAGGTAAAAAAACCAGTTTTTCTCACTGTCCCCTCAGCAGAACGTAAGTTTAGGCCGTGCAAAGAGGAGGCAGCGATATGTGGTCTATGAATTTTGCTCTCTGTGTTTAAAATTAGACTCTGACTACAGCGACTTTGTCAGGGCTTGCTGTAAGATGCCAGAGGCCCAAGTTTGTCTCTGTTAATAAAAGCTTATTGTTTCAACCGCTTTTGCACTGTGGCAGCAGCAAAGGATCTGTGCCTGGAACTTCACTTTTGCTACATGGAAAAACCTCACAACTTTAACTGAGTAGGAAGTTTACAAGTCAAGCAGGAAGAAAGCAGGCTGCAAATGAGGGAATATGAAACGTGGATGAACTTAGGCCTGAGTCATGAGATGCATAAGCAAAGCATTCTCAGCTACAAACAGTTTTTCTGTCAAAAGGCCATGTTTGATGAAATTGTACAAAATTAATTAATCAGAAAGTAAGACTCAAATCTGAAGAAACCTTCTACCCTCCCCACAGAGACTGACTCCTCAGTGACTGCATAAGTGACACTTTCTCCAGTGAGACAAGAGGAATTGTCCCTACTTTGCCCTTCCGCTTCCAGATTCTCCCTCTTGCACCTCCCAGACTCAGCTATTGGTCATTTTTTTCCACTCCAAGGGCTATGTCACTCACTCTTTACCTAACTTTGTGATTTTCAGGAGCATCATAAAATAAGTCAGAGAAGCACAGTGAAATAAGAAGTGCTAACCCTGGTCCTTGGCACTCTCCGTGTCCCACACGTGCTTGCTGCTGCATGCGCTGCCACCTCCCAGGATCCATCCATCTCTCTCCTCCCCCGTGCCTGCTGCGACTCTTGGGGCAGTCCTGTCTCTCTGCCACCCTGCCCGTGGCAGCACGGTCGCTTCAGTGACGTGAGCTTCAGCGTGACATTGATGGGAATCTGGGTCTGTGAAAGACTTCGTGTCAAAACTTCAGAAACTGGGCTCCCTGTCAAAATTTCTCTTCTGTGAGCATGCAGAGGAATGAAATACAGCACAGCTAACCTGAAGGAAGCAATGATGCACAGCTGTTTTATTGCCTGGTACAGGTAAGACATTTTTAGAGTATATATTCTGTCTTTTAATGAGCCCACAGCAGAAGGCCCTGGATTTATCTCAGCTGCCAGAATGCTCTCACTCTTTCAGGTTCTTATTATCTTTCTCTCTTTCCTTCTCTCTTTGTTTCTAGGCTGTGTCTGCTTAAAGCATCTCAGCCCCTTTCTTCAGCTCCTAAGCAGTCTTTATGGGTGCCTGTGTTCTCTCCAAGAATTCCTTAATTTGCCATTTCTGCTTCCTCTTACGGCTATGGGAAAGCCATGCTGTATTCTCGCCTTCCTTTGTATCCAAAGCGAGGAGAGGAAGACATTTCCCAGTGGAATAAATATTCTGCCATGACAGGTTGGTGCAAGGATGGGCCCCCTATGTAGTGGTAAGTGATTTCAAGAACACCTTGTATTTAAACACAGGGGTGCACACAGCTTAAAGGAAAGCCTGTGCCACACAACACACAACTCTTCCAAGGGCTCATTTCTGTGGTTGTATTTTAAGCCTGTGCTACAGATGAATTTTATAATATTTGCTTGTTTGTGTTTTTGCCTCTGTATTCACATATATTATCTCCACAGCCACTAATTCTTGATATAAATGATGCTAAGCAGTAAAGTATGGTCCATTAACTTGATTTTTAAAAGTATCTAAAATTTACGCAGTGATTTAAATAATAATATAAATTATATTAAGTATGTGCAGCAGCAGAGGGTACGGCCTCCTAAACAGAATGAATTTCTCCTTGGAGAGCACTGATTAGTTCATTTTTCCTAATGAATCTTTTGTTATAGTCAGAAGTTCCTTTTTTTCCCCCTCACTGTCTCACTTACGAAGCATGCATATGTATATATGTATGTTCCATTTATATATTTGATAGCTAGATTAAGTAATATCTTACTTCACCTCCAGAAAGGGCACAGCAGTTCTCAAGGAGGCAGCTGCATTTCTTAGGTGGGGGAAACTGAGGCCAAGGCAGCCTATCCAGGGGTCCTCGACCTGCTCAATCTATGGGCCAGCCACCTCCAAGCGTGTAATCCATTGCTAAAATACAGTCTGCAGAAAAGTGGATGAAAATGCTTCTTCTCTCTGTGAAATTTATTGTTGAGGCCAATTAGAAGGTGTTACCCGTTAAGACCGATGTAGCCATTACTGCCACCGCTCTGTCGAAAAAGTGCAGCAGATGGGTTTGCGCTGCCTACTCCAGCATCTAGTGATGCCCCTCTGCTTCTGCTCTCCCCTCACTCCGCATATTCACACCATTCTTCCCCAGGGCAGGGCAAAGGAGAAAGAATTCACCCCATTCCCTCACACTTGCTTTACGTGCTTCTAGAAGACAGGCTGCCATCTGGCCTAATGAGCTTTGAAACAAACTGCCTTTGAGGAAACTTTCCTTTACCTGCAGTGACGCTCCTTTGGCGGTTGTTTACCAGCACCCTGGTCATTTAGGCTGTAGTCTAAGATGCATCATAGTTGTTTTTTTCCCCTAGAAATATCAGTGTAGGTAGTACTTTCCAATAAGTGGACATTAATTCATGCTAAATTACAGTGGGATTCCCAAGAAATTACATATTACATCCACATGAATACTGAAAGAAATCATTATGATTAATGGTATAATTTATATGTGCATGTTGATGAAAGAATCATAATCTAGAGTAAATTAGTAGAGATTTATGTACTAATAATTTTGTTGTGCTCTAAGGTCCAGACGGAAACCAACTAAGTGATGTTGTATTGACAGCCAGTTCATATTAGCATATCTTAAAGGGATAGTATAACAGTATCAAATAAACAATTTCTAGTATGTATTAACTCCATTTCACCTTTTTTTTTCTTCTCCAGAATCCATATTTATGGCATTGCTAGGAGTAAGGTTTGATGCCTTTCATCTTCACAAATGTGCCAAAGAGTCAACGTGGATGAGATGAATGAAAATATTTAAACATAAAATAACTGACTTTTATGAGAGGAAAGTACATGAGCTGACCTGCTCCATCCATGTGCTTCTGAGTGCATGAAGGCCCTGTGGCTGCATGCAGGGAAGAGGAATTCTGTGCTTTTCCAGACTGCTGGTGCAGCTCTCCCCAAAGGCCACTGTGCCCCAGGTGAGCACCTGGACAGCCCGGACAGCACCCTGTGCACCCCCTGTGCACCCCCTGTGCACCCCCTGTACACCCCCTGTGCACCCACGGCACTGCGGGCTGCCGCGCCGCACCGCACCCCTGAATGCTATCCTAAATGCACAGCGCAATCTGTACTGTCTTAAATGCAGTCTTTATTGCTTACTGCAGGTAACAGCTGTGGCATTTGGGGAGCACAGAAGCCATGAACTGAACTCGTGTTTGATTTCTCATATAGGAAAACACCAGCAGAAACACCTTTCTTACTGGCAATATTTTTTGAAGTGCTTATTGCTTAAGCTGAAGCACAGTTGAAGCTGAGGGTAGTGTGGGCCTTTTCAAAACTCAGTCTGTGTTGCAAAGACCAGGTACCAGTGTCACACAGTCACCTTGTGAGGTTGAAACTCCGGCTGATGGTAAACACACAAAGTAAAGTGCGTTAGTTAATATTCTAAAGAGATGGTTGTGAATCGTTTTACATTAATCACTAAAGCAAATGTTTATAAAATGCATCTCTCTGTATAATCACTAACTGATCTTACCTCTGAAATTCTTATGGGAAATAGAAAGTGGAAGGTAGGTTAAATTGTCTATTCCAATTTATTTTCAAAAACAAGGATAAATTGCTGACCTAGTACAATTTGCAATAATTTTTTCCTAGGGTGCTCTTAGTGCATCGTCCTTTTCAAAGATTTTTGAGAGAAATGGTATAATCTAGTCAAAATAGTCTTATGTTTTTGTAGCAAGCTACTTTATCAATCTACAGCAACTCAGATAGGAGTCCTCCCCAAGGAGTTCAGAGCCTAAATTCTTCGCAATTTCCATGAAGAAAACATCCCCTGAGCTATGTGTCCGAGACTGTAGTGAAGTGAGCCAACAGCAGCACCACTACTGTACATTAGTAATTTAAACAACATCCAGAATGTTTTCCCCTGTATCTTCCCTTTTAAGTTAGATACTCTAACTTTTTGCTGCTGGGGACATACTTTCTTTGTAGCACAAAACTGACTATTAGAGGCAGAGTTTTAAATTTTATACAAGCTTGAATATATTTGCTCTTAACAAAGCCTGTTGGAGGATTAACTAGCTTCTACAGGGAGCCCAATGTCAATTTGCAAAGGAAAAAATTACTAATAACAACATTTCTAACAACAACCAGCCTGTGTCTATGCATTTTACCTAGCTACTACTTACAGAACCTGTGGCCACCACTATACATTATGCAGAATACCTAACTAATTTTCAAAATCCTCACTTAAACCTTAATTCAAGGGAAAGACCTCTTGATCTTACAAAAGGCATTATTGCCGGAGATTAAACTGCTTGATGCTATGTATTGTTCTAGCTGTAGTCAAGAGGGAATATTAATTGAGATGTTCCGTGGATTACAGTGTGTATTCCACAGTGGTTCACATGTTTCCTGGTGGTCTTTCCAACAGGAATAGCACAAATGAGGGGAATAAGACGGATCATTTTGAATCTTAGTTGTTAAGCCATTGTTCTGTTGTGCACAAAAGGTAATGCTTGGTTGATTTGCTTTATTTCTGAGCTGTTCTGATTTTTCCCCTGTGCACCTAATCTCTGCCACTTCCTCTGTGAGTCATCAGCAGCTGGACCCAGTGAAACCACAGGAACTAGCTCCTGGTAAAGAGCTCTAATGGAGCTATTACTCAAGTTCAATTCTCTTTAAGTCTAGTAAAGAAGCATCATGAGTCATATGGTACAGACAAGAATTCTTTTGCATTTGCTTCCTTAGGAAAATCAAAATCCACACTTTGCTTTTTCAGAATGATTACAATGGGTGTCTCCTATACCTATCTCACTCTGCCTGTCCTTTGCAGCAAGGATGAAATGTCATTTTCCTTTCAGTTCCTCATTATTTTTTCTTGTACTTACCAGTTGTACTGCTTGTAATTTAAAGCAAGCTCTTAAAAATAAAACAAAACAAAAATTCACAACCATTTAGCTCTCTCCTTTCTGCTTGCTTTCATTGCACAGAAGTGCAATGTGATTCACACCTCCGATTCAGCTGATGTGATTAGTTGTTGCTGCCATACACCTGCTGCTGCCACGGCAGTAGTCTGTATTTGTGGCATACATTCCTGCTGTCTGACAGAACAGGTGGATATTGTATAGTAGATTGAAAAGAATGGTTTGAATGGTAATTGTTCTGCATCCCTGCTTACAAAAACCCAGAAAAAGTTGGGTCTATAAAATGAGTCTCATGATTTGCCTTCAGTAAATAGGATGGTCAGGTTTCTTATTTTAAACTAAAGCCAAATTTCTAACTGCAGAAGAGAATAACCTCATCAGATGAACCTTACAGTAAGATGGTTGGAAATTTTTCATAACCTTTGTTCATTTCTGATTCTTAGGCATTACTATAGAAGACAATTTGAAGACATCGGGGAGCTCTGGGGGATCTCTTTGACTCTTGGTAGGAGTTCTTTTCCTCTCCTTCAATTAAAACAAGTCATTCTTAACATTTAAAAATGGTCCTTATTTAAAGAATGTCTCGTAGCTATTATCCTCTCAGACTAGCGTTTTGCCTTCTGATGAAGCCTTGCATGCTGGTTGTAGGCGCTCTACTGAATTGTAATGCAGTCCTGCTCAGGGCCTGATAGTCTGTGACAGTCTGTAACACTGGGCAGCAGAAAAAGAAACAAGAGTTTATTTTTCAGCTTATTGAATGGAGTGAACTATATGGCAGTTGACAAAGATCCTCTTGCAAAGTGGAGGGGTACCTCTGGCCATACATGTCTTTGAATTATCTTTAAAACACAAAACGAGGAGACCCTCAAATCCCACATGCTTTCCAAGACAAAAGTATTTCAGTGAAAAACTGAGGGACGGTACAAGTAGCATTTAACTGGTAAGAACTGGAGAAACCAAATGCAGAAAACGTGAAACCTCCTAAAGAGAGGTAAAATGAGACTGTAGTTTCTAAATCAGATCCTTTCTTTATTAGCACAGTTGTATTTAAATGGATTAAGGGCCCCAATACAGGCATTCCCAAGTTACAGTCCACATACCATGAGTAGCACAAAAGTGCCTGCACCATGACATGTGAACCCGTATAGTGGTTGCTGCCACCACTGCTGCTGATGGCAGTACCCGACAAGAAAGTTTGAAAATCATAGTCCTAAGAGATGAAGTTTTCCCTTTCATGCAAGATACTAATTTTTAGGCAAGTAGTGTGTCTCACTAAAGTATACACATTATTCCTGTGGTTTGAGCAAAACCAAATATTTTGATGTTTTCATATGATAAATGCAATCTAAATATGAATTTACCAGCAGTACCAAAATTTAGAATTGATTACTTCTGCCTAAACAAAGATAGTGCTATTTCTCTTGATGTATTTCTCCAGCTAGCTATTAAATTAATGGCAGATTGTAAATTATGGCTCTGTAGAAGAAAAATCCAAACATATTTGAAGCCAATATTGCGCACATTTTTAATGTGCACTTTTTCAAATATGCACATCTGAGCTGCTGTGTTATGGAAGAATTAATTTTTTAAATGCAGGGAAAAAGCATAAGAAAAAAAATTTTAGGCAGACTGATTCTATATTTTGGAAGTTTCTACAAAGTTTTGTGGCATCTATTTCAAATTAATATTTCATTAAAGTACTTTCATATGCAGTCTTTAGAATGATTAACTTAATACTTTTGTTCAGGTTTACCTTTTATCTATACAGCCCACAGTATTGTTTTAAAACTGTGCTACTGACAATTTTTCAACATGCAGGTACTTAAGAGGATAAGACAGAACCAAAGAGCTTTCAATTTTCATCCAGTTCTAACAGATGTATTTGATTTATAGTAGAAGCTGGTTTCATATTCTTAAAAATGTTGTAAACAATTTGCAGCTGCTTGATTTTTTGATGCCATCATAAATATTCATGATAATTTCCAAGATCTACAAATAAAAGGTGACCTTAGACAAAAAAATTCAGACTTGGGTGGTATAGAGCATTAAGTCATTGCTTTTTCACCTTTCTAAGAATTACAGAGACAGCTGCAAAGTCTGTGCTCAACATCACATGCAAGGCTTCTGGCAAATGTTTTTCCATGTATTTTAAACAGAACCAATGAAAAGCCATTGCACTAAAGCTGTGCTAGCAGAGACTCTGATAACACAGTTTGGCACGAATACAGTGGCCCTGCAAGAAGTCACTGGGTGTGTAATCAATAGCTCTGAACATGACTTTTAACCACCTTAGTACACACTTGTCGGTGTGCAGTAGCACAGTTTTCTGGCCATAAGAAGGGGAAGGAAAGGGAATGTCAGCTGGAAAATGGATTGAAGAATAAAAAAATAAAAAAAAGAAAAGCAAAACTGGCAAAGCTAACTATTCTATTTGTACACCTATTAATTGTTCAGCAAATAATACTGGTACTAAAGCATAGAAAAGACATATCATGTTGTGTGATACTTTATTACATGATGGGATACTTTATTATCATAACTGTATGCAACAAACAGGTACATTTGGCTCATCCTTCAGCAAAGATCTCTTTTTCTCCCCCCCCCTCCGCCCTGATTTTCTCCTTCGGTTTTTCAACACACTATCTATAACAGGTATGTTTGTGTTTCAGGTGAAATTTTTATGGTTTTAAGACTAATAATAGGGTGTATATGGAGACAGTAATTGCATCAGTACCACAAGCTGGTCAGATAAGGCAGGGACGGGAAGGCAGGGGGTCCTGACTAATATGAGAAGATGTAAGAAAAGATTTGAAAAGGTGAAGTAATTCCACTCAGGAAGATGCAGAACTTTGAGGGGGTTGATCTTCAGTGGCATAAATTGCTTAAAGTGATGCTGAATTACACCAGCTTGCCTTAAACATTTGGGTCATCTGATATGTAATTTAAGCATGGCCTGTGTGACCCAGATTTCTAATGATACAGCTCAGCAAGTAATGACTGAAATGACACATTAGTGACAAACCCAGGATTTGTCCCAAAATTCATAGAACACATTTTCTACTAAAGCACTACATCCACAACACACCTTTTTTCCTGGGGTATTCACAAGGTTTAAATAAATTACAGGTAATATTTTCATAAGTACACATATGATTTAGAAATCCATGCCCCATTTTTTAAATTGAAGGAAAGTGTTTAAAGTGATTTCAAAGGGATTGAGGTGATGAAACGCTTTAAAAAAAAATCCTACTAGGCTCCTGTTACATTCAGTATCTGACCATAAATGCTTAGATGTCCCTTTGAAGGTCAGTGAGATCTAATATACTAAGCATCCAAGCTGCTTTCAGAACTGTGAATTAGACCCCTAAATAACATAAGTGCTTTTGAAAATGAAATCTAGCAAAATCCTGTAGACATGTTGGTTTTAGTAAGGGTATCTGAAAGACTTACCTGTAAGTTTTAACAGCTTTAGGAGTCCTTGACAAAACCCTATTCTTCATGCATCAACATCAGAATGTAACCTAAGCACAATCTTATAAACAGAAAGAACAATACAAGTTGATCTGTTTTTTAATGTTACTCCCAAATTACCATGCAGCCTAAAATAAAATGTAAGAGAAATCCGAATAATTTCAAAATAAATCCCATGTACTCAGCAATGTCAATGTCACCTGGCCACCTCAAAAGTGAGCAGCACAGTGAAAACTGCACCACCAACCAACACCACAGCCCCTCACGTGTACTGAGACTAGGGCCAAATACTTTCAAAACTTTCACTCCAAAAAAACAGATGAAGAATAATCTACTAAGAAGAACTGAAACAAGGTTATATTTTGATGCATTTCTATATTTTTTTTCTGATGTGAAGTCTTTTAAGAGATGATAGTGACATATATGTTATACAGCCAACTGATTATTTGTCTTTATAGGATACAATACTCCAATATAAAAAGTCTAATTTTCCTTTTTTCTCCCTGTGGCTTTAAAACAATTTCTCTTATGCCTAAAAAGCCTGGAGAACTACTGCAGTAAATTAAGGAAACAAATTTGACAACTAGGCATGCATTTTCCACATCATTTTTTAACTCTGGATATGGGAATTTTTCATGATAGTGAACACTAGACAACAGAATGATCTAAAGAAAGTATTTGTTGTCCATATGAAAGTAAGGGAGCGCCTCTGCCTGATTTTCTGTGAAAATATTAGTCAGGTCAGCCTTATGTAGTGCTGAGGATGCTCTAGATGTATGGATATATTATTTGTTAATGCCTACTTTACCGAATGTGGACAACATGAAATGCTTGGGTGGGTATGCAGTAAGTATGAAACCATGCCTGGGTACCTTTATGATTTTTTCCCTTAAAGCACCTAAACATACTTTTATGAAAACTACTTTTGGAAATGGACAAACTGTGCAGAGAGTGATTTTATTTTAAAATTAAAAAAAATTAAAAATTCAAGCCTGATTCTCAGCAAGTCACATCCTTTTTACATTTCACAGACATGACATGTCATTAGGAAATGGTGCTACTCTTAGTTACACTGGCATGTCATGTTACATTACATTAGAAAACATGATGTGCTGACATAACCATGCATGACCATTATTCAAATGACACGTTAAATCCTGGCAGTTCAGGAAGAGGCACATTTGGTTCTCAGTACACATATTCTGCATATATTGTAATCTACACATGCAAAGTGTAAAAGATTGGAAAAAACACAAAGGAAATAGTGCAATCGTGAAGTCAAATCATGCTTTATTCAGTGTTCATCCCAATTCACATCTCAGACTCCCCTTATATTGCACATGCAGAGTATTCAGCACAGTCCCTGATTGATCATTTATGCAAAACAAACCTCAAACAAACACAAATAATTATCTTTGAATACTAGAAGAAAACAGAATCACTTTTTATTACCTCCATAGCTGTTACAGTTGATCTTTATATTTTATACTTCCTTGACTTTTGGTGTGCGTTAACATCTGGGACTCATCACGCTGTCCGGCATTTCAACAAAGATGATGTCACTGGTGCCAAATACTTTGACAAACATGGCTACTGCATAAATCTAAAGAACTGAAACACCAGACAAATTATGTTTATAATTAGATACAAAATGAATCGCTTGTACTGTGAGTTTAAGTACGTTAAACACAGACTTTGCAGAGAGAAGACATTGACTGAAAACTTTTAAGAGCAAGCAATTTTTTTTTTCTTTTTCTTTTTTTTTCTCTGAGAGTTTGGAGGAGCTTTTGATCTTTCAGTGTCCGTTACAACCATGCGGAAGGTTAAGTTAACCCTTTGAACAAACATTCCTACCAGCATCCAATTCACTTGAACAAAGTAACTTAATCACCAGCTAAATTGAATTCAAACTGCTCTAGAGAATATGAACTGACATAACTTAGCTCTGATGACAAGAAAATGAAAAAGAGTGAGTTTGCTGCTGACATGCACTGAGGGGCCCAAACTCTTGGTTCCAATTTTGGAGGCACCTGGCAGTGTGATTTCATTGCACGGAAGAAGTGTTGGTGCACGGCTGGCCCAGGTGCAAGTTCTGTGCCAGTGGTGCAGAGACCCACGACACTGACCCCCTCTTGCAGTGCTGCTCAGAGGGCAACGTGGGGCAGGACAGCAACAGAAGACAACTGTGCAAGTGTGTCCTTTCCCACCCTGCCAAGGGAGCAGAGGTAGCAACTGCGGAAAGCGCTTCAAGTACCATCTCTTCTCCAGCCGTGCATTGGAGGAATTTCTTTCTTACCCTTTTCTTCCTGTGCACCCATCCGAAACCTAGCAGGCCTTTTCAAGGATTGTTTTGTTAAAGATATAATTCAAAAGGGAATTATTCAATTCAGTATTGACCACTCCCACCAAGAATTCATAAAAGCAGCATGACTTTACCAGTCTGACAGGGAAGGGATGCAGGAGATTCAAGAACACAGGTTTATCAAGCAGAGTAGCACAAGCTCTGCATTTCTTTGCTGCCAGTGTATACCTACCGTTGCAGGAATGGTGATCAGTGGTTTCTCCAGTAAGAGTGTAAAGAAAAAAGGATGATTAAAGGAGGCACAGAAGCACCAAGTCTTGCTATCAGGCCTAAATCTGGCACTGCAGCAGTTCCAAGGGGTGATAATTGCATGGGGAATTTCTGTGACATAGACACTAATTTACATTACAGCCAGATTAATCACATAACCACCAAACAATTGTAAGCAATATGGGATGTACTTACCAAGATATGCCTATTACCTAAAAAGACAGATAATGATCTTAGCTGAGACTCTTCAGTCTTTATTTAGAAAGTAAAATATTCAACAGAAAGTGTATTTCAGCTAGGGTACAAAAGGAAAAGTGAAATTCTAGATTAGGTATAAAATGGCAAATAAACAAACAAATCACAACACAGCAAAGGTGTCAGATAAGGATCTGAGTCCTTTAATCACACTACTAATAAAGTTCAAATAAGATTAAGTTGCCCATCATTTATTGTACCAGAGTACATGTTCAAATATTAAGCTAAAATATGATTAACTCAGCTTTCAGCTGGCTCCGAAAGCATTCATCTGCACTTGATATTGGTGAATACTTTCACACCAACAGCTATTACTTTCAGCCCTCGGGTATAACATCTTGCACCCAGAAGTAGCAGGAACACATTGGTATTTTTTCCCACACACAGGAATATCAGCCTTGATACAACTACAATATCTTTTTATGCTTAGCCATGCCAATATTTCCGTTTTGCTTCTTACCGCACACCTTAGTGTAAAATCTTTCTGATAAAATGAAAAGGACAGGGAGTTGTATAAAACAGAGTAATTCTACTGAACATGCAATCAATTAACTGAAACCTGGAGATGGATATTTTCTGAAAGCTCCTTACAGGCTCTAGACAAATACAGTGAGATAAAAATGGCAAATTGTTTGGCTTACTAATTGTAACCAAATGTATGCCATTCTATCAAAACATTCTCAGGAGGATGTCAAAGACTCTTTTTTAAGTAAACATCTTGTGTCATCCTTTTACTGAAGTGGAACGAGGGTCTCCAATAAAAATAGTACGTATCAAGGACCCTCAAAGAGGTTTTTATATATATATTACCGATCTTTGAAAATGCAACTTGAGACATACATTAATAATTTCACCCAGCTGGGCAATAAACATTCATGCCAAAAGAATTATGTAAAATTACATAAACCCTTTTTAAAGACAATATGTTTCAAGGAGACATAAAGTATAGACTGAGTTACTTCACCTTTTTTTTTTTCCACAGCTGTGTTCTACGGAAGGCATTTTAGTGTGTAAAATCTCTCTCCTTGTAAAATACTCCAAAGAGAAGCCAAAATTCAAACCTGAATGTAATGCATAATACCAAAGTGGCATATGTTGCAAACTACAGAAAAGTTTAGCAGTGAGAAATAAACAAACCTCAACCAAATATAAAAGCTTTTCACATCTGAAGCAATTGATAAAATAGCAATGAACAGCTAAAGGCAAACACTTTTTCATCAAGGCATACTTTAACCTTTATATACAATACATACCCAAGGGGAACTACCAACTAGTTAAAGCATTCAATCATTCTTAAAATGTGGATTGCAGTGCTGGACTTCTCTCCTGAAAAAGGAAAACCAGTTAAAACTCACATTTTTAAAAAGAGCATTACATTATAGCAATGGATCCAATCTTGGAACTTACATTAGCAAAACATTTAAGCATGTTCCTCTGCAAACTTCACAGGAGAGCACAGTGCCTAAACAAGCAAGCTAAAATTAGGAAAATTAAGGATAAACACAAGCATTTTGCCAGTTTTGTCCTCAATAATAAATAAATCATCTCTTCAAGTTTGCCAAAGATGCCCAAAGATAAGTTAATTTCATCCATATAAATAGTAAATTTTGCATTAATTTCAGTCGCACAGAATAAATATGTGAATAGAAAAGCATATGCTGCCATACAGCCTTAGCAAGTGCTAAGCGTAGAACTACAGGGAATTTCAGCTTTATACAATACTGCAGTAATTCTTGGCTTGGATTTTTGAGAATTCCCAGTATAAATACAATTTATGAAATGACTGCTCCATTACAACTTCATTTTCAGAATCAGAAAGGAGCTCCCTCAAACAGAGTTTTAACAGAGATTCTTCTAATGAACCTGCAAAACATTTTCTTGCTAACTTGCTCTAGAGAAACTGTCTTTTATGGTAAATGCACACAAAATTTTCAAGATATTTTCAAATATTATGAGAGATTGATAGTTACCAACTCATTTCCCATAGCTCTCTATCAGCTCTGACATCTGAGAAACAAGGCTGCAGGAAATGCTCCTAAAACTAACAGGAAAACTGAGCTATAAGAGGCTGAGGCTGTGACTGGCTGGATTATGAGCCTCAGGAAGGCAGGGATGCCATATTTGCTCTCCTTTTCTTCATTTTTTTTCTCCTTCTAGGCAGTGAACAGACTAAACTGAGAAGTATAGAAGTGTGAAAGGAAATAGGGAATTTTCTTCTGGTTCTTTTATTATTTAGAAATCTAACTATCTGCAGAAAACTGAAGAAAAATCAAAGCACAACATAAAGGTTTTAGCATAAGAACAACCAGGCTGGATGAGAGCAAAGGTCTCTCAGGCAGAGTCCTGCCTCCAGCAGCGGCCAGTGGCAGAAGCATGGGGAGGAGCAGAGGAACCAGGCTTGTATTTGGAGATCCCTCTGCTTGGCTGCACTTCTCCAACTGCCGTCTGGCAGCATGCCTGGGACTTCCTTCAGTGGAAGCTGCTGTAAACCAGGATGTTTGGTAGCTCTCTCATGGCCCTCTCTTTATGCTCACTAGCCTGTCACTATTGTCAAAGGATAGCATGGGACAAAACAGAGATGATTATCAATGAGAATAAAGAGTAGGAGGAAATTCTCTAGAAAAGCAGTCATTGCACTGTGCTGGCTCAAGGACCAAACCAGAGGAGAGAGGTTCTTAACTCCACATAAGGAATTGCAAAATCCCATGAAATTATTCAGTCACTGAAGGCTGATCTAAAGGTCACATAAGTTTAGTTGTGTGATGTCAAAGCATAACTAAATGTAATGCAGCTCAAATCATAATAATTTTAGTTGTGATTTTTTTTAAATATTTTTTTTAATATTACTACTTTCATGTTGTGGTTTAATCCCAGCTGGTGACTAAGCACCACGCAGCCACTTGCTCACTTCTGCCCCAGTGGGATGGAGGAGAGAATTGGAAGGGTAAAAGTGAGAAAACTCATGGGTTGAGATGAAGACAGTTTAATAGTTAATACAAAAACCACGCACACACAAGCGAAGCAGAACAAGGAATTCCTTCAGCACTTCCCCTGGGCAGGCAGGTGTTCAGCCATCTCCAGGACAGCAGGGCTCCAGCACC
>JANZLQ010000089.1:27379505-27393483 GCA_026212715.1 Elanus axillaris
CCAACTCCTTGTGCCCCCCCAGCCTGCTCGCTGGTGGGGTGGGGGGAGAAGCAGAAAAGGCCTCGGCTCTGGGTGAGTGCTGCTCAGCAAGAACAAAAACATCCCTGTGTGATCAACACTGTTTTCAGTGTGAATCAAAAACATAGCCTTATACTAGCTACTATGAAGAAAATTAACTCTAGCCCAGCCAAAACCAGCACAATCCAGAAGGCTAATGAGTTGATCTGGCAGAAGCATAGGCAGATGCAATTCCTGTAAAAACCTGAGTGGTAGGTACAATGGACAGTCCAAAACATGGTACTAAAACATAGTAATGAGAAATTAAGCCATAATAAAGGGCATGACATTCCTAGAGGAAAGATAACAAACAGTGTTTTTTAAATAGATTTCTTTAAAATTTCATAAAAGAAAATCAACAACTGCAAGTCATCCTTAGAGTCGCTTTAGTTTCATTGGAGCTGTAATATTAGTGATATGACCAAAAGAATGGAATAATACAAAATGGGTACCTAAAATATCAGAGGGAAGAGAAGCATTTATTGAAATTTCTCCTAGCAGTAATAAATTTAATAATCGACTGCCTAAAATAGCCTTTTGGTTCCTCACAGATTTTTTTTTTTTTTCCAAGATCTGCTGTTTACTATTACATCTTACAGGCCTGGTGTTTCCTTTCAGACTTTCCATCTAGATCAGAGCTATAGAACTCATAGGTTGAGAGGGACTATGCAAACACTGATCTAAGTTCCAGTCTAAGTGATTTTACAAGCTGAGATTTCGCTATGCATTTCAGGTTTGTAACCAACAGCAAAACTCTAAGCAAAACTTCACCAGAACACATAAAATTATTCAAGTTTCTAAACCAAAATAAAACACCCCCTCCCAACCTTGTGAAACAACAGGTTACTTCTGCTGTATTTAAAGAATGAATGGGGAGCAATACACTTTTCCACTATTTTCAGTGGATTTTTATTGTTGGTATGGCAAACCTGTTTATAAACATAAAATACACATACAGTTTTGCAGAAAATCAAACCCCTTTACTATAATATACAGAACTAGATAAATTTACCAGAATTGTCTACAGAAAACAAGTATTTATGGTCACACAGATGTATACATGGATCTATGCTCACACATTTCTGTTTCCTGCTGGCTCCAAACTTTATTATGTTGCAGTGGAATTACTGCACCAATTCTGCTATCAGACAGGACTTGATTACCAAGCAAGGGCAGAATTTATAGCCTCCTGATTTTCTGTTCCTACAATCTGAGCACATATATCAACTTTAGCTTAAAAATGTTACCGGTTAGCATCACATTGTTGTATCTGTTAGCAAAGCTTAGCAGGACATGGGAGAGAAGGTATATTAGAAAAAACAACGTATTTCAGCTAGAAATGGGGTCATAATAATGAACAACATGTAGATTTGTATAAAAGTATATCTATTCTGTAGATTTAAAAGGAAGCCAGAAAAACACACACAAACACATATGTATGTACCCACATATCAGCAAAACACAGCCGTGCTATAATTAGGACTTGCAGCTATTGAGAATCAATACCAAAATTTAGAAACTTTTGAGATTTAAGATCAGTTTCTACAAAAGTTGAAATAAATACTTTTTCTGAAGTTGTTCTGGGTTGCTCCATGACCAAGAGCATCATGGCTGCCATTTCATGCTCTGTGGGAGGCATATCAGTCTTCCAGCATTTCACAGGCTCCCACCAAGGCTTTGTGTTTTCAAACTCGCCACAGATTAAGTAAGGCATCATACAATGCAAC
Organism: Elanus axillaris; assembly: GCA_026212715.1. Classification (NCBI taxonomy): domain Eukaryota; kingdom Metazoa; phylum Chordata; class Aves; order Accipitriformes; family Accipitridae; genus Elanus; species Elanus axillaris. The sequence continues at coordinate 27,381,290 of JANZLQ010000089.1, forward strand.
AGCCAAAATATTGTTAGAAGCAGATAGCTATATTATCTAACTGAACATGGGAAGATGCTTCAGTATGATCTTTTACCGTAACATTTTACATAAATCCACTCCAGTCACTGTTTGGAAACCCAAGCTTTTGGTGCTAGATTCAAGCTGCTCTTTGGACGAGCAAAAACTTGGGAACTACCATGTGATAAAATTTTGGCAAGCAGAACTGATTAGTTAAGAAGACACTGTATATTCATGATACACTAATAGAAATCTAACTGCCAATAAGAAAAATCTACCTTTTTTTACGGTGGGATTCTTCCATGCCTCCACATCACCATAATGACTGTGTTAAGATAGCAAGCAATCTGAAATTATTCATTAAAACAAATTACTACAACCTTCTGCCTAAATTCATTCCAATTTTATTCCTTACTAGATAAATTATTCCACTGCCTCCATTGAAATTAATCAGTTATCAGCCAGCATGAGTGAAAATGGCAGAATCAGGCCCAATGCAGCCTACAGAAGATAGATTTTTAACAGTTGCTCTAAGCATACTTTTGTGCTCTTTGCCAAAGTTTGGCAGCTATCTTTCAGTGCAGTTCTTTGAGATATTTTATATGAATGACATATAGAATTTTCTGGCTCACTGTCTGGAATCTCCTCCACTGGATCTTGAAAGGAATTAACACAGTGATCAATTAATGTTTTACGGTTTTCGTTTATGTCATTAAACCAGCCTGCTATAATGAACCAGTCTGTGGGTTCACTTTTACTTTTATATGGATGACAAACTATATTCCGATTTCAGCATTTCAGACTATGCTTGCAAAATTGTGGTGGATGGACTCTGGCTCTTTGCCAGGTGCTCACCAAAGCCACGCTATTACTGCTCTCCTCAGCTGGACAGGGGAGAGAAAATAGAACAAAAGGCTCCTGGGTTGAGATAAGGACAGGGAGAGATCAATTACCATCATGGGCAAAACAGACTCACCTTGGGGAAATTAGTCTCATTTATTACCAATCAAATCAGAGTAGGATAAGGAGAAATAAACCCAAATCTTAAAACACCTTCACCCCACCCCTCCCTTCTTCACTGCTGGATTCTCTGCCTACCCACCCAGTGGCACGGGGGACAGGGAATGGGGTTTATGGTCAGTTCATCACACGTTGCCTCTGCCGCTTCATCCTCCTCAGGGGCAGGACTCCTCACACTCTTCCCCTGCTCCAGCTTGGGGTCCCTCCCACAGGAGACCGTCCTCCATGAACTTCTCCAATGTGGGTCCTTCCCACGGGCTGCAGTGCTTCACAAACTGTTCCAGCATGGGTCCCTTCCACGGTGTGCAGTCCTTCAGGAGCACACTGCTCCGGCATGCGTCTCCCGCAGGGTCACAAGTCCTGCCAGAAAACCTGCTCCAGCGTGGGCTCCTCTCTCCATGGGTCTGCAGGTCCTGCCAGGAGCCTGCTCCAGCCTGGTCATCCCACGGGGTCACAGCCTCCTTTGGGCATTGACCTGCTCCAGCATGAGTCCTCCCCAGGCTGCAGGTGGGTATCTGCTCCACCATGGACCTCCCTGGGCTGCAGGGGGACAACCTGCCTCACCATGGTCTTCCCCACGGGCTGCAGGGGAATCTCTGCTCCGGCACCTGGACCATGTCCTCCCCCTCCTTCTGCACTGACCTGGGGGTCTGCAGGGCTGTTCCTCTTGCATATTCTCACCCCTCTCTTTGGCTGCAGTTTGTTGCACAGGTTTTTCTCTCTTCTTAAATCTGTTATCCCAGGGGCACTCCCACTGTTACTGATGGGCTTGCCCTTGGCCAGCAGTGGGTCTGTCTTGGAGCTGGCTGGCATTGGCTGTCAGACATGGGGGAATCTTCTAGCAGCTTCTCACAGAAGCCACCCATGTAGCCCCTCAGCTACCAAAACCTTGCCACACAAACCCAATAAAGCTCAAGATCCAGACATAATCTTCTGCATTTCCTGTCTTCCCCTCCTCCCCCTCCTCTGCTACATTTTGTTGTCCTTCTCAAAAGAGATTTTCTCCTTTTATTTGTTCTTTTCCTTTTATGTGCAGCCCTTCATTCAGCCTGAAGTTCAGAATATAGTCCCCTCTTCATATTGAAATTAAAATGCAGTTGAATAAATTAAGCAAGACTGGAAATGCCTTAACAATGTCTTCGGATGTTTCTTTCTTTATTAAGGGGAAAAAATATTAATAAGAATTCTAACCAGAAACTGCACTCTGCTGCCATTGTGAACAACTCCATCCTCTCTCTCTGGTTTGCTAGTCTGTGTGTGTAAATGACTGCTATGGAAGCCTTTTGCTCCCTGTTGTATTTTGGAACAGGTAAAATATTTCAGTTACGCTGTATGGTCAGACTGTAGTCACCTGCCAAGACATGAAGGAGTGGCATAGCTTGCTGGCAGGTTTCCCTAGGAATGTAATAGGGTACCTGGTGCAGTTCTAAGTGGCCACTCTCTCTTAATAAACCAGTCGCATGTTACATATGGGATTCTGGATCTATTTTGCAGAGACTTCAGAAATGGCAAAGAAAAATGGTTTCAGCAGGAGATAATGGGCTTTATGACTTTTCCCAAATTATTCCCCTTTTTAGTAGCCATCATCTTGTCGGGTGACATCTGGAATGATTAGAGGATGATATTTTAGACTGACAACTGGGCTGTCATTCACACTGTCAGTCAGCAAACATCCAGGTTGCCCAGGGTTACAAAGCTAGTTTATGCCTTTGTCCTGTAGTATTTAGTGCTGCTGATTCTTTACCTTGATTTCAGATGAAGCGGTTCTGACAGCTAGTGCCAGAGGCAGGCAGAGAGCTCATGTTGATGGTGGGAGTCCCGTGGTGCCTTTGTGTGCAACGGTTTTAGTGCCTCTGTGGCAGCCCATCAGGCAGGACATAACCCCAGAGTATTAGGGTGGGTCTAATAAGTTCATCTACTCTCAAAAAATAGAAGGCCAACGTTTATCTATGCCGTAGGAACACATCTAATTATTTTAGGCTTATGTACCTGAATGGGAGCTTTCTTAAATAATCCAGTTGTCTACAGAATTACTATCCTAAAGCAGCCCAGAAAACAAACCAGCCCAAAGCAGCCTTGGTCTCCAAGGAGGAGCAGTCCCTGCGCTTTCCTCAGCATGCAAGAGCACCATCACCAAATTAGCAGCACGAATAAATGCTCTCCACACCAACACCTTCACATTGCTCAGCCATCCCTTGACAGGCAGTCTAAATTCCTTCCCACTCACTCACTGTGTGCATCCCTGACCAAAACAAAGGCCTCTGCTTTTAAATGTTTCAGTTTGGGAACCTAGCTTTGGGCACCAAAAGCCTCATTTTCAAAGGGAAAAATAACCTGCAGTTCTCAGAAAACTCAAAGCAGTGTTGTGAGCATGTACCAGCTCTGATACTCAAGACCTAGAACACAATCATCAAGAACCCAAGAACCGAAGCACAAAACACAGCTTGCCTGCAGCTTCTCTTTGTTTCTCTTTGCCTCAGTGTAGTCTTCTTTTAACACAAAAATAATATTTCTTACAGATATACTGAGCACATGGGATACTCACAAAAGCTAATAATTTTTAGCCAATAAACTAGCTGATAAATTAACATGAGGAATGGCTAACATCCAGTTTGTTATCAGTGAGCAGGTAACTCACTATTATTTTTGTTCCAGACAGGTAACAGTGCAAGCCGTCCCAGCGCACTGTGTTTCACAGACCAGTTTAAAACTGACAACAGGTGTCTGTGACATCTGCCTTCTGCAAACGGGCTTGCAGCCTTGTCCTCAGAAAACGTAAAATGAAAGAGTGTGCTCAAAGCAAATTTGCTTAAAAATTCAATAAAAATGCCTTAAAACATTGGCAGAAGTTGCACAGCCTGAAGGCAAGAAACTCCTTCAGTAATGTTTCTAGCTAATGTTTCTGAAGCATGCAAAAAAAGTAATAAAATTTCATAAACAAGTTGGAGAAAAAAGATGACAATTTTTGCCTGTTGTATGCATCTGAGACCATAATGCCTTTGCACAGGGCTGTATTCTGCCTCCTGTGTAGCTCCTTCCTGGTGCTCTACCAGAAGATGCTCACCAATTACAGCAGCAGAGAAGCTGAAACTGGAATGAAAGAAGCATGTAGATATGTGTGGACATGGTATTAAAACAAAAGGAGAAAAAAAGCTGTCTGAAGCATACTTTGGTAGCACTGTTCTGGAGCTCAAACCGACACCTTTCTAAAGAGCAACAGGAAAGCAAATAAATCACTATAATTTATTTATACTAACTTTTTTAATAGTTCACTTTGATATTTTTTCGAGTAGCATCTCACAAGCCTGGTTGTTAAGTATAAATTAAAACTATTCAAGAGGTAATATTTATAAGGCATTTTTGCATCCACAGATGAATGCCGCTGTATAACATGAACATTGACATATTTGACAAGGCAACAGAGTTAAGTGTGATACAGAGTCAGACTACAGATTTTTTTCTTGTCTGAAAAGCCCTTGTTTTGTTACTAATATTAGAGCTACAGAGGCCTATTTGACAAAAAGCACCTCCTAATTTGAGAGCTGTAGCTCTTAAGCTCCATAGTAGCAGCTATTTACCTGGTTGGCTCACTCTTCTCAAAATGTGCCCATTAAGCTCAGGGTATAAAGCCAAAAAAAAATAACAGCCACTCCACTGAGCATGACTGAACAAGCGACTGTGCTGGTATGTGTTTGATAAGAGGCAGCAGAGGAAAAGGAGATAAACCTTGGGGTGTGAGACAGGAGTTTATATATTCCATTTAGAACAATAGGGAAAGCTATTATTGACTTCATTGGGAATAACACATAGCAGCACAAATTCTCTCTGGTTGCAGGTGTTTGGAGGTTTTTCCCTGAGGAAAGCTTTATGATATATATACATACATAGATATACAACAGTAGTTTATGTCTAGGGTATTTATGCATACATTCTCAACCGAGAGTAAATTTTAGCCCTTTTCTTGTTCGCTGATGTTATATGAGCATTTTCTGAGCTTGGCAGGGCTAAATTAAATTGGGCAACGTTCTGTGTGTGTTTGATGTCTGCTAAATGAAGTGAGCTTCCAATTCGTCATATTTACTCAAGCTCACTCAACTCTAGTAAAAATTAAAATGTTCCAGTTAATTTAACGAGATAATTTAGCGCTCTCAAATCTTTCTTGCTCAACATTTGTTGCTGTTTAGAAGTCAGGGGTATGTGCTGCCATGTAATTCTTTGGACAGCTCTGAGGACTTAATAGTGAACAGCAGACATTTTAGACACTGGACTGACATTGTGTTTAATCTCAAGCAAGTCCCTGAGCTGCCACTGAAGAGGGGAAGTCTAGGATCAGGCCCTTTGGATTCATTATTTAAAGAAAAAGGATCACACAGAAAAGCCATAGAATATTTAGGAAAGAATCAGGGTGATTAAGGTAGCAGTTGGAAGGTGAGAAGTAAAAAATTGCCACATTGAGTAACTTGGATACAACTAGAAAGTAGGCAAGGGCTCCAAGAACCAAATTAATCAAAGTATCAACACATAAAGCTCTTCACACTTGATATTTGGAAATAAAAGCTCTGTCTTGAGATGGATGTCTGCCTTGATCTTGCAATTCTATTTTATGTCAATACAGACAAGGAAGCCAAAATATCATGCAACTTTAGTGGTACATACGTGATAAAGTCCACTGAAATTAGCACTTAGTGAAATGAGCCAAGACTGGGAATTTAATATTGGCCATACCTTAACACTGAGATTTAGTCACAGGAACTTGTAACACTGTATCTCTGGAAAATGGCATCATTAAGCATTATCTGTGGGCTGGAGCACTAAAAGACAAAAAGGCATAGTAACTACCAAATTCAGAAATCCCCTCATTACCAAAGGGCAGGTCAGTCAGCAGCCAGAGTGATGGATGGCAGCACTGAAATATCTGCTGCACAATCAGTCCTCAAAGATCCAATGTACCAGATTGCAGACAATACCAAAAAATCTCTTCTCCCATTCATTTGGGGCTACTCTAAGAATCAGGGGTAGAACAACGGTTACTTTTACTGGCTGGTTATATTGAATCACAGTCAGATACTGGTGATCCAGCTCTGCAAATCACAAGGAACTCTACAAGCATCTCAAAGGAGAGAGGATTGCAAGGATTTGCAAGGATTCGTAGGGACTGAAGGGATAGAGCAGTGGATTGTGCGTAGCCTTTCTTGTCCACAGAGGGAACAGGTTGTTTAAAACCTGCATCCCATCTCCCTCTACAGAGGCTGGAAGACCAGGGATGCCACAGACAAAAGGGTTTGGTGCATTTGATACTTAGTGCTTCAGTGCATTCAGAATACCAGTCCTTCTCTTCATGGAGGATATAGGAAACCTAGAGAGATAAGCCTCTTAATAGAGTTGGATGTCTAAAGCTAAGCAAAACTATTCTGTGTCTCACATACAGGTGCCTTCAAACATTGCTTTTAGTCTTTCTGCAATTTCCTATGAGTCTGTGGAAGACACAGTCACATTTTGATAAGAATTCATTAAGCATCTTAGCAACCTGGCAATACTCACTATACCCTGAAGAACATGCAGACAGGTGAACTGCAAAAAGCTAGTACACAAATGCAGAGCAATTTAAGCAAAATGATGCCAGGGACTTGAGTAAAATTACAGCTATGTGCCATTCTTCCTGTAGAATCAAAAGCAATGCAGAGTGCACCTGGTTTCGTTACACAAACCTTGGCATAGGTTTGTCAAAAGGTTTGCAGACTTGTCCAAAAAACCCAGGAAGAACTTAGGATTTTAAAACAAAACAAGGAGCTGCTAAATATCTCCAACAGCCACAGATGGCTATGGTTCACCCTTGGAGAGATGTAAGCTAGATGTGTGAAGAGGCACCATGATAATAAATATATTTTAATGTGCAAATATATCTGTTTTTTTCAGTGCTTTAACTTTATTTTTTGTCTTCTAGGGAACTTTAAAATGTTTTCACTTAACATCCATTCAGGAAGACGGATGACACAAACATTAATAATGGTAGTATTGGATTGCAGTGAAAAAACAGCATATACAATACAAGAATATGATGGCAAAAATAAAAGTACCACTAAATGACTTTACCAATGATAAAGCCATTTCAAAAATACAACATTATTTTAGATCACTTTCTGTAAAAAGGAATAATGCAGAGATAAATGGGGAGTTGATAAAAAAGATAATTAAGAATAGCCAAGAACCTAAAAAAAATCCCAGACCCTCACCTGAAGAGAGGTTGAAAGCACAGGGTTATTTACATTAGAAAGGAGACGCATGAGAAGGCCATGATCCAAGTATGAAAACTGAATAGCTGGGAAAGGTTAGGAGCTTCACCTAAGAGCAAGGGATTTACTGAAATGAAAAGATGGCAAATGCAACAAGGATAAAAAGAAACCTATTATTTTCATTTCATAATTAAACTCTGGTAGAGTGTTGAATACATTTTTTTCAGTTCTTTTCATTTTATAGTACAATGTTGTAAAAATGGAAGCATTATAAATAAAGTATAACAATATCTACAAATGTTATAAATCTAACATTTTTCAGTAAAAGTAAAACATTTAATCTAAACTTCAATGTGTTGATTTAACTTCTTTCATTGTATCATATATTAGATAAAAGTTAAAAAGAAATAATCAAATGCTATCAAAGTGTTTCAGTGATCATGAATTAATATTTTCCACCAAAAAATGGGAACTGGGAATTCTTGAGAATTTTTTATTTTCATTTTTTTATTTCAATTCTTTCAGTATGGAAGTTCTAATTTCCAACTATTTTGGAGCTCAACAACACTGGATTTCTTTGAGAGCAAGAATTTACCACAATTAAACTTTCTACAAAGTAAAGAGTATCCACAGTGAACAGAGAGAATGAGAATTAGTATTTTGTAAAGAACTTCAAATCTCCAGGACTTTCCCTAGCTTCAGACACTCTTACTTGGCTCCTGAGGCTGTACATTGTGCTTGGCTACTAAAAGGTTTTCACACCCTTCTCCACAGCACCTGGTACGGGACCCTGTAGGAGGAAGGGCATGGGACTGGAAGGATCTCCGGGGACCAGGGGTTTCGGCACTAGGAGTGCAAAGGGCTCAAGGCCCAGCTCAACCAGCTCCTCAGCCACACACTGCTGACAGGAATTCATGAGATCAGGATTTCAACATGTCTTTTCTATCAACAACAGGGAAATGGCTTCCTGGAATGCCACTGAAGCCTTGCAGCTCTCTTGTGAACAGAGGAGAGAACTGATATTAAAGGCATTTGGCAAGATGCTATCCTTTTGTACCCAAGAACTCAAATCTGGTAACAAAAATGAGAGAATGAAACTGGAACCAGAAGTGGAGATAGCAGAATAAAATACATTTTCAGCTCCTTTCAGGCTGAAAAACCCCTATTGTTCGGCCCCTATACCGAAGATGGAAAAAGCACACACATGCACTGAGTTTATAGACTAAGCATTACTTGCAGCTCTTTCAGATGATGAAAAATGCAGATGAGGTTGATAAGATGACTCAGGGGTTTCTGTCGGGTGCTGCAGCATGAAGAGGTTGCCTTTTATACTGGACAGAAAGTAAAATTAGGTCCATGTAACTGCTCAAAATTCATTAGAATGACCTTAGTTAAGATTTGCTTCCATGCACACTATGGTATATGATATTATAGCCTGGAGCAACAGCAGTAGTGGTGGTGGCACTTTCTGAAATATGTCCACTACTTGAAAGCTGTTGGATTTGTTAAAATTTCTAAAAGGATTATAACAGGATGAACTGGGTTTTTTCCTTTTACTTTCTCCAAGCCAGTATAATAATATTACACAGAGCTTTTCATCTTCAAAGATCTTTACAAATCTTAGCAATTCACAGTAAGTGAACAGTTATAAAAATATAATAAAACTCATTTTTGCTGTCCTGCTAATTTTTTCTTATTATTTGTAAGAATTAGCTTTAAATAGCAATAACTTCTTTAACTGGGCTGGTTCTGTAAATGTAACGTTAAACTCACTACTAAGGGAGTTTGAACAGTTCACATCTCCTTTACAACCCTTAGTCATAAAAATAATCAAAATAAAGTATTTTCGGACTCCCTGCTATTCCAATAGAAGATGGCAGCACTTTTTCCAGTGTAGACAGCTAATTCATTGCTTTTTTATTATTTAAACCACAAGCAGGAATAACACTGAAACAATTATTACCAAAGAAATTATCTCACCAAATATAACCATATCTAACATCTGTGGCAGATAAGAATATGAAGAAGTAATTTTATTATTAGCGTTTTTGTTTCCGAGCAGTTGCTCTAATAACATATAAAATGTTCCCACAACTTTCAAGTTGCTGGTATACAACAGGTAATTTCTCTACTTCACACTACAGGTCTATGCTTGCCAACTGGGGGCAAATGCCCTCTGCTCTTGCTCACTTCAATGGCTGCTGAAGGCACCCACAGACTGACAGGACTGACTCCTCTGGGCTTTATGTCACATCAGAAAAAATGCATTACACAACACGAGGTGCTTCTCAGTGCAAGGAAGGGTATCTGCATCCAGGCCTTGATGAAGCAGTTCTGTGCACCCGAAGACTCACAGGTGCCTTTCCCCACTTAACTCTCAACAGCACGTGGGAAGCTCAAAGGCTGCTAGCTTGCTCCTGGAGACCTTGCCGATGCAAAATGCCTATTGAAGCTGGAGCACTTTCTGCTACTGGCACTATTACGAGTGTCCCAGTTTGAACAGTCTAATAATACTTAGCAATAACTTCTTTGAAGCCAGAGAAGGGGTCAGGCTTTTGATGGCCCTAAAACATTTCCTAACTGAGGCCTAATTCTGCAGTGCTTTCTCACACGGAGTAGCACTTAGCTGTCCCAGTGACGGCAAGGAGACAGCTTGCACAGATTTATCACTGCAGAGGCAGAGAAAGAAAATTAACTCTATGCTTCAAAGTAACGGGGTAGGGCCACATACCTGAGGTTTAAACATCACTCGCTCACTCATTCTTCTGTCTTAGTTTGCTCCACAGTAAGAGGGCATTTCACATCATCAAACTGTCCTTTCTACAAGGGTCCAGCAAGGTCCCATGAACATTTCATAAACAGTAGAATTCCTGCTCTAGAGAGGAGGAAACTGAGGCAACTCCTCCTCCAAAGCAAGTGGAGTTAGAGCAAGGAGAGAGGCAGTATCTCATGGCTTCTGGATCAAGACTGGTCTTGTAGTTCAGTGCAGACTGTGGGGAGTAGCTGAATGAATAGCAGACTACATACCTAAAATAATAGAAAACAGGAGAGTGGCAGGTCATAAACATAAAGAAGTCTGCAAAGAAAAAACACTCTTTTTTTTCTCACAACATCCTTGTAGTATGGTTTTTTTCCTGTCAACTGATTCCAATACTGAACACTAAAGCCTGGGTTCTGGCCTTCTGGTAATAAGTAATTTGCAAGAGCTTGGTCACAGAGAAGTCAGAAAACCATGTAAATTGCTTGGATGGGAAAGCCTCTTTCACAGGAGGAAGCTGTAGGTGGTAGAGAGGCTCCCTGCCACAATTTTACATTACCCGGACATAGCGATATAGAAAGAGACAAGAGAGCAATGCTGATCTTCTCCCATCAGTCACCCTTTGGCTGCCCTGTGCGGCAGGGATGGATGCCAGGCCTCCAGTAAATAGTGAGGGTGTTTTCTATCCTTTACAGCAACAACCTCAACACAACTTTTTAGCTATTAGGCAAGCAATGTTTTGAAACAGGGTCCTAAGGCTGAAATTGTTATAGTGGGTTTTACTATACACCCAGCTGCACATGTTCAACATTTACTGTCATGTATGCAGAGAGGGGATGAGACAATATACCTTCCAGTACTTGACAGGGTCTCTTTCTGGGGGATTTACCATGGTGATTGCATTTAATTTCACTATGAATGCAGTCTTGTGGTATGTGGAAAACAGAACTTAACAGAATATGCTCTCAGAGCTCTTACTTCTTCAGCTGGAGTTACTCTCATCCACATGCAGAACCAAACTGATGGGTTGATCCGGGGTAGCTCATTGGACAGAAAGGTCTAATTCACTGAGAAGTGGCATTCTCTCATGCTTTTCACTTCTGGTCTACCTGAGAGGACAAGGACTCCCTTACCATGGGTGATGTCTCCTCTCCTGTGCCATACTGTATGCCTCCACCATTCACTCTGCAGACTCCCAGGGAAAACAGCTAGGTGAACATAATTGGAAATACTTCACTAAGTAGCTAATACTGCCACAATGCATACAACCCACCACCGATTAAGTTATGCAGCTTCCTTCCACACGTCAAATAAACATTTCACATTGAGCATATTGCAAAATGAGCACTCAGCTTTGCCAACTCTACTGTTCAGCTGCATCTCAAATCCTGCTTGTTTGGTGTTGGATCTATAGCAATCTTACCGAACAAGATTAAAATAGTTTTACCTGTCAAGATACATGTCCTGAATATTCTACTACAGATCTTACTAAGTACAGAAGCCACAAAAGATTTCAGTCAGCATTATACATCATGTTACTATCCAAACACAAATGTTAGAATTAAATGTAGCAGTAATGCAATAAACACCATTACATCTGCCTTCTAGGGACATTTTTCAACCAACCTTTGTGCTAAAATCAACATGGCTGGTCTGTGTTATTTAATTAATATCTAGGCTCAAAGATCACCCTTTGCTTTTCTTTAATTTGAAAAAAGAAAAGCCTTTTCTGTGGATTAACACAAATATTAAACGGAAAGACTGTGGAACATAAAGGCCATGGGTTGCATTTTGCACAGGATAGGTTCTGGTTGAATGAGATCTGGGACGTGTGCCAAATTAATAGAAAAAATCCTGTTCTTCCTCTCCAATAGCCACAATGTTCATTATTAAGAAAAGCATATGAACCACAGGATTTGATTTTAATAACACCAATGTCTTCATTAATCTGTACTTTCCATTTAGCCTCATTATTGAGTAAATGCTGAGTTAATGCAGCACCTATTATTGTTGGATTTTCCATGAAAAACCTCCTTTCCCTCTTCTTTTTTTATTCATTCAAGGACTATCAGGTGTGTGTGTCATGTTTTTAAACAGGCCGTCTGCTGTCAATGGCTGTTTTCTTACCTCAGGTCTATGCAGCTACTCCAGTAAGGCGCAGTCTACAATGCAGTTAGTACCCC
>JANZLQ010000089.1:27393507-27413082 GCA_026212715.1 Elanus axillaris
CATCCAAAAAACCAAAAAAAAGACAAACAAGAGAACAAAATCCCGATAAAACCACTCCTGACTCAAAACCATATTTGTTTTGGTGGTGTTTTAAATGTGTCATGTCAAGGAGCCTCTTACTATCACCTGCAACTGAGCTGATCTTTCCTGGATTCTCCATGCGGCCTCCTTCTAAATCAAGATTGCTGATGGCCAACACTGCTTTGTATCTGCCGAACAAATAGTGGCCTTTTGTCCAGCACAAGTTCCTAAACAAACTTAATCTCTCTAACACTGTGACAGATGACATTTAGATGTCCTTGTTACCCTTAAAATGAGTTTTATTGACAATCAGAGAACAAAAAGAAGGCCCAGATAAAGCCCAATGTTTTATAGGCCTGCTAACAACATCTTAGTTCTTAGTGCAGAGGGTGTAGAGAAAGCCCGGAGTTGCCCCCATTTTCCCCTGCTTTGCTATATCACCATGACAACAGATATAGAAATCACTTAGTGACTCCTAGAAAGAAAACACAGTGACACAGTACCCCTTGTATGGCGAATCAAACTAAAGCCTTCATTCAAATGGCTATTCAGCTTGGGCATTCATGTAGAGGATGGGGTGGATTTTACACAGGTAACAACAACAGAAAGGCCAGCAAGCACTCCAGCCACAGCATATGGTAAAGTCTCTGTTTAATTAATGCATCCTCAATAGAATTTATCCATTTTAAATTTGTTTTCTTTTACTTGAAACATCATTAATGTAAAGGGCAACATTAATCAACATCTTGCAACTTAAAAGGGCATTAAAAAGTGATCTTTCCCCACCCATGCAACAGAATCTTTTCAAGTACTTTTGCTCTCTGTGACTGATTCCAGACAGTCTTTAATCATAAGGCAAATCTAGAGAGGCCTCTACTGGCCAGCCTCTCCATCTGCAATTTTTCTATTTTTAAGTGACTTGGAAAAGCAAGCAGTGGAGTAACTAAAAGGTTTTATCTTAAAGTTGCACACAGAACGGATTACTGATAAATATATGGCGCAAAACATAGGATAATTGTGCTTTTTTGAAGCTATCATGTACGGTATAACTTCGCTTTTTTAAAAAAAGTAAGAAGACTAGAAAGATTTATCCTGGCTGTGATGTATTTGCCTCTATGACATTTTGAGACATTTTAAGATTATAGGTCTAAAAATTAACGGGTAATCATTTTTCTTTGTGCACAGGGCTCCCCTTAAAGTTGGGGCTTAAATCCATTTAAATTTGAAATTCTCATATGCATGTGGCATTTTATGTATGCATTTCTCACAACTAGGGTAGAACATACATCAAAGCTCAGAGAAATTAAATCAAGAGCATGAGAGAAGGAAGTTATTGAATGATAGAGGAACCCTGCTTCTCTGGGCTTTCCACAGTGACAAAATAAAGACAAAGAACTTAAAAATACCCCTTTAGGTAAAATTTAACATTTTAGGCAATGGTCAGTGTGCTCTGTGCTAATATCAGCAGTTCTGGCTGGAAAAAAAAAAGTTTCTGCTGTATCCTTTAAACAAAAATATGAAGTGTGAGTTTGAAGATACTTATAACTAAATTGACTTTCTTTAATTCCTGTTTTTTCTAGTTATCAACTACAAACCATGGCAATAAGAAATATCTACTAGGCAGAAAATGCAACTCACTAGATCTTAACTCACTGCTGTGTAGATAGGAAACTTCTTAACACCAAAACTCATGTAAAATGGCCAAACTGACAGATCTGGTGTAACAAATCCAAAAGTTGAAGGCTGAAAGAAGACACTGATACTAGAAATAAAGTGCAAAATGTTGACTGTGATTATAGTTAACAAGGGAAGCAACTTACCTTAGGCTGTGGTAGGCTGCTTCAAAATCTAAGCCTAACTTACTAACATTTATTTTTCTGTGTAGAATACACATCATGGTAACTCCTAATCTTAAAATCAATATATATATATATATATTTTTTTTTTAAAGTCTGCAGTCTCTAGTAAGTCCATAAGAAGTCACACAGATTATTTGCATTATACTTCCAGTTAGAAAACTTTCAATCTTTGGATGATCTGTAAATATACCTTTTTTTTAAGTAGAAAAGGATTTAGTAAATATTACTAAATAATAGTCTCTTAAGATATTCAATATCTTGACATTTACGTAATAAATCTTGCATCACATAAATTCATGTCCTTCACCTCGAAGAGCATTAAAATGAAAAAAAAGTTGTATCATGATAATTTTTCCCTGAGTCAGTATAATTTACAAGAACTGAAAGAATAGGACACACACGCCCCCCCCATTTTAACAAGCTTGGATTAGCTTGTTATTTCTTAAGGTACACAGTACTCAATGTCTTTAAAAAAAAATTTTTATTTGCCCATACCTCCACATAAGCCACCAGCTAATTTTACTTGTGATTACCTTTCACCAGAAGGGCTGGGGGCAGGGAAGGAGATGTAATACAGGTCAATTCCTACCTGATGGTCAGTGTAGCCTTTAAAAAATAACCAGCAGATCTGGAGCTCACCCTGCTAGTCCCAACAGTGACACCTCCTGGGGCAAGCGGGCTCCAGACAGCTGCAAGATTTTCTCGGCTTTGAAGTACAGTGAGAGCTCCCTCCACTCTGCAAAGCTGCACCAGTTCCAGTCTGAGAGTTTCTTTGAAGAAACTTTTCAGGACTGAAGCACTGCAGGGAGGAAAATGAACAATCCTGTTTAATTACATCAGTTTAGTGAGGAAAGCACAGGAGCCAGCAGCCATGTGGACAGACAATATGACACACTAATATTACGCTTTAGGTATTTCATTAAAAAAAGGGGATTCAGTTTTGGAACTGGTGTTCCAGAAATAGTTTAGGGGTATGTCCAACAACTGCGCCCACAGCACATGGCTAACATTAGACTCTGTGTCTTTCTTGCCTTTAGTGGTTTGGGTTTTTGTAGGTTTTTGTTGGTTTTTTTTTTTTGTTGTTTTTTGTTTTGTTTTGTTTTGTTTGTTTGTTTGGTTGGTTGGTTTGGTGGAGTTTTGTTGGTTGGTTAATTGGTTCTTTGTGCATGTAGTAAAAACTCACCTGTGCAGAAAAGCTGGAAACACTTAAAATGACAATTTCCACTGGACTCACCATTTCATAGCAGATTTTTAAAAGCTATGGGCCAAATGGCTCATAATCTACAGGTTCTGTCCTGCAAATCCTAGGTAACAGGCACAAATCTTTAAACAGCAGGAACCCAGTAAGGACTGGTCAGCAACATTAGATTTTTTAACAAGCCACAGTGTCCTGAAAGGAAATTGATAAAAATGGATTGGAGGAAAACCACATTCTAAATATGCCTAGATTTAGAATAACCTTTACTGGTCATTTGTTGTGTGTTTGACTTAGAAAAAAAATAGTTGCAAATTAAAACCAAGACCACCTCTTTGCAAGAGGAGCAATTTCTTCCTTTAGATCTTTACAGAACTAATGGTGAATAAAAATTTTACCAATCAGTTCACAATGGCCAAGAAATCCAGAGTAGCCTTTGAAGTCAGTCTAATAAAAATAAATTTTAAGAATGATACATTTTTAGGAATATGGACTGTCAGCATTTCATGGAGGAATCTCTGGCATGTGGTAATTTCCTGACACAGATAGAATTACACAGATTTGGTGACATCAAAGTGTAAAAGAGCTCACACAAATTGGTTGAGAGGGTTTTTATTTTCTTATTTCTAGTGAGTTCATTATTTCTATTTAAAAATCCAAACAAACAGCATACGAACAGCCAATTAATAAACATTTTCAGTATATAAATTTCCAGGAAAGGATTCCATGGACAAAAATAATCTCAAAATTATACACAATTGCAGTCGAATCTAACAAGTGATCTCACAGCTTTTTGGTAACTAGCACACTAGAAAGCGCATAGTGCACTCAGGAAAAAAAAAACAAACCCTCTAGAGATCTGTTTTTGCAGGTGAAGCTACAATAGAATGTTCAGCATTTTTATCTTAATCATATAAAATATATGTAATTTACTGATTATAATGAAAAATCCAGAATTAATAAACTGGAAGTTAGAAAGCCACAAAGGAGAAGTTAATCACTACTCAAGAAATGTATTTCTTTTTCAATTCAGCTGCATATGAAGTAGGACACACCGGGCAAAAAAGGGAAACAGTACAAAACCATGTATATTATTCCTTGATTTATTTAAAAGCCCAAGAGTCTTACTTATAAATCTCTCTTATAATTCTTCCAATTTTTTTCTAGAAAATAATACATACATAAAAGAAATATTGTACATTGGCTGTACATAGTGACATACATATCTAACAGACGGAACAATGTTTAAGACATTTAAGATAGTTGTATCCTCATGTTCAAGACAGACTATGCAGAATGACTTACAAATAGCTTACTTTATGTAATTTTTATTTTTTTTTTTGTATATTAAAGCATGATTGAGTTACAGGTAAGCTGGGGGAAAAAATCTGCCATTTCTGCCTGAAGTACAGAACTCATCTTTTTTTACTTTTACAGTCATATTTGAGACACTATATTTATTTTTGTGATGGTGTAATGCTGTTAATATATCAAAATATGGTACAATTAAAAAGAGTTTGCAAAAGACCACAGAATACAGTACCAGAGAAAAAAGACACAGTAAGAAAAAAAAGGAGGGGGGGGGAGAGGGGATGACAAGCTGGCTAGGACTAACACCTGGGCTTGTACCTAGCTGTGCACTTGTGACCAGTATTACAGCTTAGGGAAGCCAAAAATTGCAAAATGGACCAAGTTTGCCAGAGTACCTGAAGTAGTAATTCACCTAACGTCTACAACAGCCAGGAAACAGATTCCCTTTCTGCCTTAGAAGAGCCCATTTATCCATTTCACAGGGGATTTGTGTAGTGTAAAGCTCCAGAAAGCCCATGGGCTGACAGAGGGAAATGGCATCCAGCAGCACAGGGCAGCCCAGGCAGCCCATCAAGAGCAAAGCCACAAAACAGAGCCAGAGGCAGCTCCAAGGCTGCCAACACAACTGCCTACAAAAGCTGCCAACGAGCCAGAAACTGCTTGTGGGAAAATATCACTTACCCTTAGCATCTGGGTCCCGTGGTTACTGTCCAAAGAAACACAGACTGGTAAGATAATGGCAGGATAAACAGCGCTTCATTTCTCCTATCTCTCCCCCCTTTTAGCCCCACAGATTTTTCATATCACCCCCCCCAACTTGTATACAATTTTTTAAAAAAATTGTGGGTTTAATCTTCGTGTTACTCATGAAGTAAAGTGAGCCTTCCCGCTTCATCTCTAAAAATAGCTTTCACACACTTCCCCTGGCTCTCGATGTATGAGACATAGTGGGGCTATTTGTTACCATTATTGACATGTTTGTGGTGAACTGCAAGCATGTTTACAGTAGAAATGAAGTCCCTGCTCTCTTGGAGGTAATGCTGGGGTGTCTAAAAGACTCATGGGAGCCCTTGACATGGATTCTCTAAAATGAATTTCTGTTCCCATATAAATAAATTATGTCAGGGCCAAATATTTATATTTTCCTTCTATTTCAGGAAGGGAGCAGATGCAAAAGTTCCTGACGGTTCTAGCAACAATGACCTGTGCAAGCTCTCTGCTACTGGGGATGAGGAAGAACGGGAGAATAAAAAGGAAGACAAGGGCTTTGCACTTACCACTTGCAGTGTAATAGAATGAGAAATGGGGCTTTTGCGACAAGTAAATAGGGCAAAGTGAGAATTAGCTCCCCGAGGTGATGGGTGTCAAAAATGCTAGGGAACCTAAAGGCCAGAGATGCCTTATGGCTAGTGAATTGGGCCTAACTTCCCCAAATTATGCTAAAGGTTGCCCAGAAAATTTTACAGTCATTAGCTTTTGGTTGGAACTGATAGCTTTCCAGTATCTGTTCACAGAGGGGGGGAAATGGTTTCTATTAAAAATATACAGAATTATCATCTTACCCTCATATGCTGGGTTTTTTTCCTGCAGAAATTCATTTTTAAAGTAAACTTTTACCAGAATTGCATTTTACACATTTGCACCACGCTGAAACAGACCCAGACAGTCGCTCGTTAAAACTGTCCAGTTATGTGTAACATACATGGGATTTTGCAACATGCCAGGTGTTAAACAAAACATGAGGTGACATCATCCTGTGGACTGTGCTATAGAAAATACAATCTCCTGGTGGCTTACAGGAAAAAAAACACTCTGCTTTTTGGTGAACTGCATACAAAATGATGGAAGAGTACAAGTTGTTATTCTCTCTGTATTTTGAAATTGGGCAAATCTCTGTCTCTGCGTGCACAAAAATTCATGTTTATAAGCAGAAGACCTACACTAAATCTTTCATTAAAAATACTCTTTCTAGTAAGGAATAAGGGGCTTAGAGTAAAATAAACAAAATTTATAGGAATATCTGTGGGCTGCAGATATATTTAAGTGTATAACCAGCAAGAAAATATCCAAGGGAGACTAACCAATAACGTAAGAGGAAACCGTGAACTGGAGCTCCTGTATGATAAACACAGCAATATGGATTCAATGCCACAGTCTGGGTTTTGGTGTTTTTTTTTTTTTTTTTCCCCTTAAATTCTCACAGACAGAAAGGTGTTTGATTCTAACAATGGACTCTTTTGATTGAAGGATTATTTGATCGAATGTTGCTGAGAGATTATTATTTCTATTCCTGTGTAAACTAATGAATTCCAAACCCCATTCAAATTTATAGTATTGTTTATACCTTCATTAAACAAATGGCAAACATTATTGCTGAACAGTTCCGGCTCCTCCTTATTCATTGGATGAGGTCTATATTCAAAACCAAATGTATCTCCAGTGTGAGGCTGAGCTCTTACAGGAAGGTACTGTACATATAATTAGTATTAGCCAGCCTTGTACTTGGAAACAAGAGATAAAGTATATGTGAAAATGCATAGCTTTCAGTGAAGAAAAGTACAGAAAACTGCATTTGGTAGCTCTGAGTATGGTCAAAAGGAACATACCTCAGACAACGTAAGATGTATGCCAAGAGATGCTAGGCTAACTCTGTTTCACATTAAGCAGAAAAGTTAATATTGTATAAAGACGTATTAAAAGGTTATAGCTGAAGTCAGACTTTTTATGCAGGCTTTCTATGCATTATCTTGCAATATCATAGTGCTGTTTTAAAAATAATTTAAAAAAAAGCAAAGGAGGTTTTCCTTTTCATAGGAAGTCGGTATGCGAATATTTTGCTTGCTTTTTCTGTCCATATTCAGTTTGTTTATTGCTTTTTTTTCAGTTATCTTAGTGCCTTGATTATTTAGTGGCATACAGATTTTGCTTACATTCAACAATTTCGTATTTCATTGTATTTTAATTACTACAAAACCTTATGCATGAGCTGCATCATAATATTATTTACTTCCACTCCACTGAAAATCATATACATTTGTCTGAACATGGGTATACTTTTAGTTTTTATATGGAATTGTTTGAGGAGGCACACAGTTTGAGGAGTTAGGCCCAATGTTCCAAATAAAATGTCACCTACGTTTCAGGACAAAAAGAGGCATTGTAGCTTTCTTGTTTTAAAAGAATGCCAGTGCCACTTCATCCTTCACAATCCTATAGCTCCTACATGGCCAACAGAAAAATGTTGAAACTGTCACTAGTAAAGACATTGTCACTAGTATTCACCTAGTAAAAAAAAAAAAAAAGAAAGCAAGAAAGATAACTATTTTTCCTAAAATACATGGGTTTTTTTCTATGGAAAAATACTTAAGCTTTTATACAGGCATGCATTTCTTTTTCTCTTAAGATATCAGCTGAAACTACAGAGAACTAGTTAGCTGCACACACACTCCATGTTCATCCTGTATTCTTTGGAATAACTGTCCAAATTTTATTAGGATTTTCTTATAATGATGTTATATGATGTCCTTGTTGTGATACCTGCATATGTAGAGATCTTAATATTGATTTACTGTGTCTTTTGCCCATCCTTGAGCAGTGTAGATAGCAATTACAGCTGTTGGTGGTATCTATTTTGTCTTTTCATAATTGTCATTTCTGGTTCTACTTAAGATTAAAATATGAAAATTGCATCACGTGCACATGAGCAGGGTATCAGCTAAGTTATCAGCAATATCATGGCAGTGTCATCATTTTAACCACCATCCTCTCCATCTTGTTTATGAAAACTGCATACTGTAATATAAACTTTTAGAAGGAATGTATCATTGCGCAAGCTGCCCTGATAAAAAGCCCTCATTCACATCATTAATATCTCCCCTCAAAAAATCATCAGGGACAGAGAAACACCTGAACAGCTGCACCAGATGTTTCTGAATAGTTACTTGGGTTGCTGTCTGAGATTGATCAGTTTAATGCTGATTCCTTAGCTCGAATCACTTACAAGCTCCTTATTGTCAGGGTTTTGCTCAGTGGAAGTTGCAAAGGTGCAGTGGCACATGCACTATCTTAATTACACAATGGATTTTTAAGAAGCAGTAAAAGTAAATACTAAGATGAATAGTAAATGACTGTTCATGCTCCCCAGCAATCCAAATAAAACATATTCCAGTCGTATACTTGGAAGAGGGGTAGATATTTTATGCAAAGAAACAGCAGAAAATATTT
This sequence comes from Elanus axillaris, assembly GCA_026212715.1. NCBI lineage: Eukaryota > Metazoa > Chordata > Aves > Accipitriformes > Accipitridae > Elanus > Elanus axillaris. The sequence goes on from JANZLQ010000089.1 coordinate 27,402,118, forward strand.
TCGAACTGCCCAAGTTCCCAGTTTTAGAGCAGTGATTTTCTTTAGCACTAGAAAAAGAAACCCTTGTGCAGGGTTGACTTGGTGTTGGTTTCTTTATAATCTGTTCATGTACAACACACAGCTGAGATAATGGAGAGCAAACATTACATGCAACATCCTTGCAAGCATCAATGTTACCTACCAGTCCTCCCAAGCAGGGTATTCTATCAATTGTCAATGAACTGAATCTTCTATTAAAAATGAAGCTGAACAAAGAAAAACAGTATGAGATGGTGTTTGGTTTTGTTTTTTTGGTTTTGTGCCTTTTTTTTTAAAAAAAAACCCCACACTCTGGCTGGTATTTTAAAAGATCTTTTGCACACATTTGGGTACAGATGAGAACAATTAAATACCCTCTAATAATTAATGTATATGCAATCTATAGCATGCATTCTCTTCTTATTAGAGGCTGTGGGGTTTTTGTTGCAATCTAGCTAATAAAGGCTTTCTTTTCCACAAGAGAATTTTGACAGGGTTGACTCCAGACGGCTTTCCAGCTGAGGTCTGGGGCCTTGCTGAACCTTCAAAATTTTCCCATTTGAGCTGCATCAAAGTGAAGGAAATTCAAGGATCACTAACGTCTCAGATGGTAGCACTTGCCCTAACAACCAAGGTTCAGGAATTCTTTGGAGCAGGCTGAGGTCATTTTTCTCCCCTTTTCTCCTAATGCTTTTCTCTATTAATCAGAGCTCACAGCTCAGATTGGTCTTCAACTTCCTCCCAATCCTTGCTAAGCCTGTCATTTCTAGCTATTATTTACTTTAATGGACTTTGGCTGATCCCTTATGAAGCTTTGGATCTGAGAATAATAAGGCTGGAGAGTAACGGGCACAGACATGGGTGTGGGTTTGCCTGCAGATTAACCGTGGCAGATGGGCTTTATTGCGGTTTCCTGTGTGCCGAGTGTTGATTGAGAGGGTATAATGAGAGAGGTGGTGTCTGCACAATGGCTGCAGCCACTTCATTGCACCTCGCGTCTAAACAACCCCATTTTTCTAAATCTTTGGGTTGTGAAATTTTAGGAAGTCAGAGCACAAGAACAAGTACAAAAACAACTGTAAATAACCATGAATGTTAATCCAACCCTAATTGGTCCCTTCTTTCATTATGGGTACATTTTGCTGAGCTTCCCCCTCCCCCCCCCTTTTCTTTTAACAAATGAATGATATGGACAGCTATGCATACATTTGACTTTTATAACAGTTTAACACAAATATTACTTCATATCAACTTATATGATTATTAATATTAATGTCCTATTAGTTTTTGCATTATTAGCAGCAGCAGCAAAATCTTACCTTGCGATCATCCTGTTATGCTTTAGTTTTTTTGTCATCTCGGGGAAATTTGTTTGAATTAAATTATCTATTGTCTAGAGAATATAAAAAATAACAGCAGGAAAATTGCTTAGTATCTGGGAAAATGTGTCAAAAATATGCTTTTCTAAGTCCAAATGCCATTAACTTTCCACAGCGATCAGATGATAAATTATTTTCAGCTATAGGTACTATCAAAAGATCTTTTACAAATTCCCCATTTTAAGGATTTTACTTAATTCCTCCCTTTCACTGATGGATTAAATCACAACTATTGATTCTTTTCTTCCTTTGGGGCTTTACCCATCTGTGCTAACGCTTTCATCCCAGCACCCCTTGGGCTGAGAGAAGTGTTCTACAAATGAACCAGTGAAAACCTGGAGAAGATTCCAGGTCAAGTTTGTGTACAAGAGTTTAAATTTTTAGTGACAGTCTTCCCTTACCACAGACGAAAGTTTCCACACAGAGCTGCACAAGCTAGCCCCACCAATTATCCTCCTCCTTTGAAAACCATTATCAAGTTTTTCAAAACTTCTTTCATTTCACTGTTGTCACTCGATGAAAAGGAAACTAACCACCATGTCAAGACAACTCGGCTGCCTGGCAACCAAGGGCCACATTTTAATTCTGACTTGCTTCTGGTCTTGACTAATGGAAAGTGACTATGTTAAGCCAGTCAGAAGAGTTGTTTGTCACTTCTGAAATGCAAACAAAACTATATTGTTTCGAAAGTCCTGGCTGTGATTGATGTAAAGATTTACAGTAACATCATTCATTTGCCCTTGTGTTTTAGTGGGATTGATGTCATATCTTTTCATGCTTTATTAAATGCTTTCGGAGAACTCAAATACATGATGCTTTTTGTCCTAAAGAATCTAAAGAGATTTTTCTTATGCAAGAAAACTGGACTTGTGAGATTTAATGATTCAACTCAACACGTGTCTGTAATTTAATAAGAAACATCAGCCAAGAAATGTGAATATATATCAAACTGACAAAAAAAAAAAAGGCAAGATAAAAAAAAAAAAATCAACAGTTTGAGGGATGGGAAGGAAAGATACTCCACTGCTAACTTGCCAGCAATAAAGCTTGTTTGGACAAACTTTCCCACAGGTGAGTTAAATTTTTTCACTTTTAATACCAAAAAGAGAAGTTCAAATTCTGCTCCCCACCTCTTTAACTGTAAATACATGCAGTCACCAATATAAAACATGTGTCCATTTCTCTAAATTGTAACTGAAAACATTATAAGTAATATCAACATTAATTATCCCGACTAACTATGACAGATTCAAATAGGTTTAAATAGTTTGTTTCTCAAGTCACCTAAAAAAATCCACTCCAAAAACAATTATATTGCAAATTATTTTTGTAAAGGCCAGGTCGATTTTTCTATTAAATTAATGATCAGGAGAGGATGGATGAACCTACAGGCACTTTTGTCTTCTGGAACAGGGAGACAGACTCACACACTCTCCATGTATAGATACCATTTTTTGTCATTACACATGCAAAATATGTGTGGATGTGTATATATATAAACAGAAAGGAAAATATAGCTGTTGCGGTAGTTTCTGTTAGATTTCAATAATATAAATCACTCTTCAAATGCCTCTTATTCACTGAGACAGTAATTTGATGAATATTCAGGGTAGTGGGCTTAGGTTTTTGCAAGTATACTTATATCAGCATCAATGATACGCTGGAGCTGTTTTCCAAAACCAGTACATTTCCTTTTTGGAATGCTGTTCTGGCAATACCTGTTAATAAGCAGACTCTTGTCATTATTTTTTTTAAAAATAGATATTAAAACTTAAGCACAGTAATAACATATGCTGTAATTACAGTTGCCATCTGGGATTCTTAGGGATGGTCCATGAGGCATCCACCACGTCAATTCTCTGGATAGAAATTTGGAAGTTTTGACGGATGGAAGGTATATGAGGAGAAAAGAGAAGCATTTCAGCCTACTTTGAGCCCTGGTCTTTCTTGGTCCACGGTGGACGGTGGTCTGATTCCAAGCCTTCCTACAAATCAAGCCATCCTATACTCAGCTCATGCAATACAAACCCCTGCCTACCGTCCTGAGCTAATGAGATATGGGACATTATCCCCCCATGTTATCTAACCAAAATATGAGTGGTCAGCTCAGCACCAGCACTGTGCCCTACAAGGTAAGAGGATAATGGATATTGACTGCAGGTGGCTGCAAGGAGCTATCGTGTGGATGCAGTCCCCAGAGTATGACAGTATTGATACCAGTGGTGTAAGCAGCTGTCAGAGCCAAATAGGCAGGCTTTCAGCTGAGGGCCATGCTGCAAGAGGTTAGAGCACCCAGCAGAAGACAAGCAGAGACAGCCCAGTGCCAATAATGCTGTTGCTCCTCCCACGTAGCTGGGCTCAGCAGGGGAGGGTGCGGGACCCCATTTTACTAGCACTGAATCTGCTGGTTTGTTGGCGCAAGGCTGGGCCTGAAGCCTCCCTTCCACAGTCAGAAATCACCAGGCTTTGAGCTCCTCCGGGAAAAGGGAAATCCCGTCTTGGAGGACACGAGGCCACAGCATTTCTTTGTTTGAATCCAGGCCTCAGAAGGGACCAATACAGAACTTTGAAGGAATCCTGAACAATTGCACTAGATAAAGGAAGTGGGGCCTTGGTCCTTGCTAACTATGTGAATTCCACTTTGTGCTGACAGGATGGAAAAAGGGTAAATTAGACATATAGATTCATTATATGAGAGAGCTCTGCTGGACAGATGAAGCAGAGAAATAAGGATGTGTGCCTGTCCACCTTCCAGAAAATAATTAAGATCTCTGCCAAGGCCTAATACTTCAGGATCTCTCAATGCATGATTAGGTTGAAGCATTAGTGACCTCAAGGAAGGAGGAGGAGGAGGAGGAGGAGGAGGAGGAGGAGAAGGAGGAGGAGGAGGAGGAGGAGGAGGAGGAGGAGAAGGAGAAGGAGGAGGAGGAGGAGAAGGAGAAGGAGAAGGAGAAGGAGAAGGAGAAGGAGAAGGAGAAGGAGAAGGAGGAGGAGGAGAAGGAGGAGGAGGAGGAGGAGGAGGAAGGGAAGCAGCTGCCCAATCTTTCCACTGAGTGGAAGTCAGGACTGGCTCAGACACAATAACACCATTGACTCAGGAAAATAAATATGCATTCATTCAGAAGATTATCTAATCAGTCTAGGTCTAGATATTAGGTCAGTGGATTACCTCAGCCTACCAACAGCCTCAGCAAGCCCTGCATCTCCAAGAAGAAACAAATTAAGAACATGCACATTCCAGGATCACAGCATTTTTACAGTCCTCATCATAGCCAAAAAGCAAAAGCTGGGTGTAAAACTGTCTTTCTATAGCCAAATTACACACAAAGCATGTTGTAAATCAGCTTCACCCCAGGGAAGGCAAGCTGTAAACTACCTATCATTTTACACAGCTATGTATAACCATCATGGTGGAGGAAGCCTGAAAAGGTCAAGAGATTTTTCTGAACTACCTACATCTCTGGAGTAGCTCAAGAAGACACATAATCTCAAGTCCTCAGATAGTATCTCTGTCTGCTGGTTTTTTCCTTATGGAAACAAACGTGCAGCTTTCTAACTGCCTTCAGCTTCTGCTGAATTAAACACATTCCAGCGTCTCTAGAGCAGCACTTAGGCAGTTGCACTCCCCCTTGCACTCTCCTGGGTAATCCTTCTGGGGGAGAGAATACATAACGAAGCCCTCAGCTGACAGTTTGGGAGGCCTGCCACTGGTTATTGCCATCAGTTATGTTTCAACTGATTCAAAGATAACACAAGGGCTGAAAGCTTGTAGCTACCTCTTTTGAGAAAACAGAGTCTAAAGAAGTTCCCCTTAATCCTGGGGATTACCCAAGAGTTTCCAGTAACCTAGCGTAGACCAGCTCAAAATTCAAAAAAGAGAAAAGAAAAAATCTTTTCTGCAGTATTTGAAGGCCCATGTTCCTTCCCAAAAATAAATATGCAAATGAAATTGCAGTGCAACTGACTGAAACTTTATACAATTGTTCCAGGTTCATAAACATTTCATGAAGTCAGATTAAATTTCAATTACAATACAAGTACTTCCATGAGCGGCAGAATGAAAGACGCCTGTTCTCCGCTGGCTTTGTGCTCATAGTTAGATTCCCTGGGACCTCAGGAGCTGCAAAGCTCCAATGAGAAGTGCTGCCCCAGGTGGGATATCCTCTGTCCTGCAAGGACTCCTGATACCTAAGAAGCTGTTTCCCGCAGTGGGAACAATAGTACATCTTCCCTTGATACCAATTTCCACAAAGCTTATAGGAACTGGCCAGCAGATTCACTACCTATAGGGCACAGCCTGTCATAGACATAAAATACACACAGAGATGTGTGATTATATAAAACATATATACAAACAGGATAAACCCAGGATTCTCTTGGATCTAGACAGATCCAACAACAGGGAAAGGCCAAGGCTACATAAGCGAGGATTAATGTAAGACTCAGTGGTGAACCATTAGTGTCCCTGTCTCTTTGTCATAGAAAAGACTCTTTCCTCCGGCTCCTGGCTAAACTGCCCTCTATAGCACTTGCCTACCTTTCCATCTGGTTTAGCCCAAAGTCTTTCCTCTTTTACCTCATATACTGCTGCTTTCTCTCTTTCAGCCCTGCCTTTCAGCTGCTGCTGAGCTCACCTTTTCCCCACACTGCAGGTACACCACCTGTTCCGATCCCCTTGCTAATGTTCATCAGCGACGACATCCAGAGCCCATGCCATGGCTCCCGGGAGGGCAGGCAGACCCTCCCCAGCCTCTGATTTCAATTCCCTCGGCTGTTCCCAACCCCTCTACCTCCCTCCTGGCAGAGCGGGGCTCTTCAGCTGCGCTTACAGTGCCCCCTGCCCCAGAACAGGTCTCTGACCCTTCGGGTCTTCTAAAATCCTTCTCTTTGGGAAGTGGATCATGACGTCTTCTTACTCCAGGTGACATACTGGTGCCTCACGTTGTGTTTATTTGTCATCTTTTCATCGTATGTTCCTTTCAGCAATGAATACAGCTTATTTGTGTTGCACACAGTGCCATGCAAATTTAGGGCACTATTTTAATGCATGATAAATAATTACTATAATTAACAGAAAAACAAAATGCCTCCTGGCAATTTGTCAGGACTAGACACCTCTTTCTCTGCCAGATATTTTCATATGTATGACATGTACATATAAGATCCCTCTTGCTTCTGTGTAGTGACATGCATCTCCCATTAGTAGTAATGGGAATTATGTGTGTTCACTGAGGGGAGACTGTAGTCTACCCTGGCTGGTGTGCTATGCTAGTTGTGCTTTATTGGATCATATGGAGCATGCCAAATAAAAAAAGAAAAAACACCTTTCCATCTTCATTGTTCAGAGAGAAATATATAGGAAGCCTCTGTACACAATCATGCTTTTAATTAAGTGCTATTTGCAGGTGCTATTTCTCTCCAATTTCCTATAGCCATTTCTAAAAGAGCAATAACAAAAATAATCTGCAAAATAAAGTGATTAGGGATAAAAATTAGCTAGAGTTACTAGATTGATGAGAAATTTAAAAAAATGAGCAATTTTAATAAACCACATTTTGAAACTATAAACATCCTTCTATGGGTAGATGCTGCACTGAAAAATACTAAACTTCATTTCGCTATCAATTTTCTGATTCATCTGAAGAAGTTCATTATCTGTTAAATTGAAGGCAAGCCTCCCACAGAGGAATGCTATCTAAAGATGGATGTGTTTGTGTGTGAAAGGATAGCCTTTCTTAGCTGTTTATCAAAAAAGACATTCATGGGCTAGTTACTATACTTCACTACTTTGTAAATATAATGTACAATACATACACACACTTGTATGACGGTGGTTCATTTTTGTCATCTGGTTGTGACACGTTAATACAAATTTAGTCCAAACATCCAAAGTTATGCTGCTAGGAATGTTGCCATCTGGTTTTAATGAATATCTGGGGTCCATTTTTCAGTTAAGCTTTTCTTATTGTGTTTGTGTGTTGCTTTTTCCAAGCTATCTGCATAACTGCTTAAAGATTTTACTGCAAAATTAATATCCTCACCGTGAATGAGGGAGAAGGGCAAAAACCAGGATGACAAAGGCTGAAATGAGGTGAAAGGCAAATTCAATTTTTCCTTGCACCATAGAAACCTCGTCAGGACTAGCTTTATCTGGTAATCCACATTTAAACTTTAACCTGTAGGGGGGCTCTTTGTGTTAGTTAATGTAAGCATAAAAAAAGTCTGAACCACTAATCAGATTAATCATATTTTGTGAGACTCAAAAGCTTCATTAAAAGGACCTCGTTTCCAAGCTACACATTTCAGAAAGGGAAAAAAAGTTGGCTATGAAAAGGAAAGAGTAACACTGAAATTCAAAAAGACACAGACTGTGTGTCTCCTGGAATTAAATCAGAGTTCATAAAATACACCTTGACGATGCCAAAATAATTAGGACATTTTACAATTGAAATTATGCATTCCTTGTATTTACAAAGTTTTATCTTATGCACGAGAGAGAACTATTTGTTAGATAAATACAATAAATGTCTTCCCTTTCCTCATATTTATGGAAGTCTCCCTCTCCAGTGAAGAAATCTTATTTCCTAAGAACTTCAGATGACCCCTCAGAGACAAGAAAATGTGAACATCAGAAGAATGAGAACTGGAATCTGTCATCTGTAGTCAGGTTATATACTTTCACGCAAGGAACACCCCAGTTTCCTAAAGAGCACAAAAGTGAAAGAGCAAGCTGCTCTTCCAAGTTGGTGCAGCATTATGCTCTCTTTCAAAAACAACAGAATAGCTCTGTTTTTAATAAATGAATGGTTTGCCACAAATGAAGCTTCAGTGAGCTTTTGTTCATGCCTATGGAGCAAAACATGGATTAAGATCAGAATCCTAACCTCAAGTTTTTCATCATTAAGTTCAACAGGAGCCATTTGCACTTAGGACAGTGTGAAACCTGTTCAGATCTCAGCTTTCCCAGTGTTGTTCTGGAGTTAGTGGGCCTTTGAAATCAGGAGATGCTTTGAAGAAACAATGATGTAAGTGAATAACAAAGCTGAAAGTCTTGTATTCAGAAGATTATTCAATACTGAGCAAATGAAACACTTTAAAGCAGTTGCATTCTCCCTAAAATATCTTGTATTTAAGAGGTGAGGAGAGAAATCAAGACTTGACATCACTGAGGTGATCACCTGACTTATCCATTTCCAGCCATGGGACTGGGGAAGTGGAGTTAGCCTCACCTTTGTTTCACCAAGTGAGAAGGGGCATCCTCATACTGCATCACAGCAAACTGTTTGCTCATATTTCACCATTATGTTTCCATTTGTCTTTCCCCATAACTTGCCAAGGCCTCTTCTTGTTCCTGCAAGCTGCACGACCCTCTGTGTGGCCTGTATTCAACAGGTAAATTCACTCCTGGACCATTCAGGTAATCTAAAATACATTCTTATGCACACATTGAACTCTCCAATCTATGTGACGTTATGCACAAATTAACAACTTGCTAAATGTCTATTTACAAGCTTTATCCATAATTGTATGGAGGCTGTACTCCTCGGCATAGACAGTTACACCTAAAGGCACTGCTCGTACGCTGAGTAAGGTGACAGCAGGTGAGGAATCTTCTGCAGTAAATGACCAGTCACCAAGGAATTGTTTTCCTCCTGAGCTTTGCAGTCTGACAAGACAGAGCTTGGGTGGGCTAATTCCCTCTCCCACCTTTACTCTTTTGTAGACCTGCTGTTGTCCAGTTGCTGCATGTGCAACAGAGGCTTTAAAGAAAACACAATGACCAAGATTTCTGTGCTTCACAGACCTTACCCTTCACAAAAAGTTTTACTACAAGCTTTCATTTTATGGCTGCATTTCTGAGTGTGTGCCATTTTGTGCCATCCTGTGCCCTGAGGTCTTCACTGTTTCTTCATCAAACCAAGCAGCTGTCAAAATGTGCCTCAGCTCCATCCTGCACACATTCCCCAGACTTCCTTTCCAAGGAAAAGGAGGGGAGAAAGGCCGGTGAATGCCAAGGTCTTGCTCCAGTGAGGAGCTGGGATGTGGCCAAGGACAGGCTCCCAGGTTCCTACTGTAGATGTAGACTTAGATACCATTGAATTCTTCAGAAAATATTACACAAATCTAAGTTACTTACGAGCTGACTTCAGCACATGTTTGCACCAGTGTAGATCTGGAGCAACTGCACTGGCTTCAGCAGAGTCCTTCTAAGTCTAAGCCAATGCAATTTAAAGCAGAATCTGGCCCTTTAGTTTGGATAACAAGCAAGAAATGCTGCCCTAAAAATACAGACACAAAGAATTTTGCCTGAACACAAAGGGAACCGTTCATTGGTCTGACCCAAATCTATGAATTTAAATGATCCAAATTTGACTCCAAAAAATGAGATCTTTGAATTAGGAAAATTAAGAAAAAGTACTATGATGCATTAGTACTATTTACCACCATTTTGTGTTGGGTCAGGTTTTCTCAGCCTTTCTGATACTGTCTCACCTTGTTTTATGACAAGTTCCAGTGGCATCCTTATAAACACTCCCAGAGTGTATTTCCGTGCAGCACAAACAGCTAGAGTAAAAAATATGCTGTATCAGCTTGTCATCTGAGCTATGGTACTTTCCAGTCCATAGCAGGGCAGGGTCAAAGGAATTAGCAGGCTGCTGTCAGCCTGCTAAAACTGCTGGAGATGGTTTAAGCTGGCCTGTTTGCCTTCATCCTGAGCCGAATTGGGGTTGTTCCCATGCCAGATACACATTTTAGCTGGGGTTAATGAATAGCTGAGAGGAAGCAATGTACTGCAGCTGTTCTGAATATACTCCAGCTATGTTTCTTGTTTTATAGATTGAGAAACTGAATCTCAGAGACATAAAAAATCTCACGCCTGTGCCCACAGTAGACTGTGATGGTGACCCTCACAGAACCAGAGTCTTTGACCCACATGTCTGCAGTCCCTCCTCCTGCCCGTATGCCGTTTGCCCTCCAGCCGTGGTGGTGCAGAGCAGGGAGCTCTGGTTGTCCCCCCACTGGGCTTGCTTGCTCCTTGCCCAGCATGCAGGTGACTCAAGAGGGCCCATTCATTTCCCAAGAGATGGAACTGCAGTGGCACAGCAGCAAACATGTCAGCAATGGAGTTCAAAGGCTGGGAGGATTCAGATTATACTCACCAGCTCACACAAAATATATTCAACTTTTTTTTCCGCCCGTGATTTTAATTCTAGGCTCAGGTAGTGGGATCTCTATTTAAACCATGTAAAAAACCAGCAAGTCAGTAACAAGCTAAAACATCAGCATTTGTTCAGCCAGAATGATAAGTGTCTAGTGAATGCACATTTCATGATAAGTTTTTCACAAAGATCTTGAGAATCTCTGTGAAAGTATGATGATAATCATTTATGTCTGACCCTGCCTTGCTTTAAATTTGTGGGTCTGTCAAAACCCAAGCAACTCTTGAGGTGGTTGCCTAAGTTGGATGAGGTCCATATTCCCTGAGCTGCATAATGTCACTTGTCTCTGCTCATTCCAGAATAGATTTTCCTTCTCATTTTTTCTTTAAAAAAAACCACACCAACCC
>JANZLQ010000089.1:27418812-27444254 GCA_026212715.1 Elanus axillaris
TCTTCTATCTTCAAGCTTTTGATTAGAATCAGAATGAAGATACTAAGAAGAAATTTTAAAATGTCCCTTTCTTGTTTCCAGTGGGTTGGATAAGAGCCACAGAGCTACATTTCAGTTTTACAGTTATCTCAGATTTTACAAGCAAGGGTCTAATTTTTTTTATTTGTACTTATTAAGGCCAACTCAAGCATAGTGGCACAGACAATACAGATGAGTGAGGCAGACGAGAGAAGAAACATGTTTAGCATTAAAACAATGCTGAACTTGGAGAGATATACTTCCCCATCTGCAGCTATCCTACAGCTAGTGCTGTGCTCTTAAACTCATTCTTATGAGGAAGTTTCATATCAAATTTCTTGATCTTATTGTCATAATCATTAAAGTGAGAATACAGGCTCCGGATATGGGCTTTACCACTGTATGAAGGCATGCTGAAAATTCAAATGTTCAGATAACTTCACCATCCTGTTGCTTTAGTACTGGATCATTCTCATTTCTTTTCAACACAAGAATAATTTCAAAATGAAAGCTATGTGATGATACTCTTTCTTCCTTATATCTTTTCAGACCTATGTACTCAAACTTTGCCTTGGTCTTTTAAATTGCTTCTTTCCTTTCTGTATGCATTTATGTACATTTACCCATTTAAAATATACATCAGAACATTTAGATCACAGAAATTACAAGCTATAGCTGGTTTACTGACCATTGTGTCACAAACAGCAACGACGAAAATGCAAAGCAGTAAAGGTTTCAGAGTGAAGAAAAGCATTGACTTTGGTTTTACACTATAACAACTTCAGTGGACACTCCTGGTGCACCAAGAGTATGTCATGGCATTTTTTATTTTTACTATTTACTTTTTGTTTTAAGCACACCATTTATGTATACATGGAAGAGAGGGAAAACCTGCTACTGCTTAGTTCTTACCCATTCCAGCAGCTAGTAATCTAAAGCCAAATACTACCCACCCATTTTAATTGTCTCACTGAGGTCAAAGGGATTATTTAATTGTCTAAACTGGTCCTAAATAATAAGTAAGAGAACTAAATGATACTTAGAGATTGTTCCAAAACAATATAAACAAAACGAGATCAGCTGTCTCACCAGTTGCTCACATGGAGATTCCAGAAAAGCTATCCATAACACATCAAATTCTTTCTTTTTATTTTCATTCTTGACAAACTATTCTTTCATGAACACAAGGGCAGGAAAATCAGCTGCCAGATGGTGAGCTAGGGTATCAGCTATTGGATCCAATGGTACACTGAAAGTAGCCAACATTCTCAAGGAAAGACATTTAATGGCATCTGAAAGAAAAAAAGCCCCCAGTTTCTAGGAAAAAGTAAAACAGAATCAACAAAATGGACAACTGCAAGGTGTATCCACAAAGATCACAGTGTAAGCCAAGATCAGAAGACAGTGAAATAGATCCAGGAGAGTCATTTAGACAGTGACATTCATTATAAATTACATACAGAGAGCAAGTCCTGCAAATAGCCAGCTTGTCATGCCAGGGGGACAGAGAGTCTGTATATAAATTTATGCTGAATTTATCAGAGGTAGATGACATCTTTGGCTTTTCTGACATTCTTGTCCCTGTTCTTCAGTGGTATACCCTTCCCAAAGCACTACAGAGTGCTTTCTGTCTTCTAGCCCATGCCACCTTTGCAGATGCATTCAGAGTGTTATACATTACTGAAATTAGCCCTCCATGAGATCCTGGCAGTTTAGAACAGCCTCGAGCAGAGAAAGAGATAAACACATATTTGTGTAACTATGAAATGCCTCAGTTGAAGGTAAGCAAAGAAATTAGACTCGGAGAGTTCATAAGGGGAATGCAGATCATAAAATCAACAGACTCCCTGAGATAAAAGTAATGACCAAGCACTTTAAGCCTGTAACACACTGAAGATCATACAAAATGAGCTTGGCAAAATACAATACACAAAACAGTCATTTGTGAACACCATACCATGCTCAGATCAGGGAACCATTCTGTATAACCTCACTGATTTCAGGAATTGTTTTATGATAGGCTACATAGTGAATTTCCAAATGCACTTTCAAATCAGACCCTAAGGTTAATGTCTGTTTACAAGCTGGACTCCTTTCCTTTTTGAGTTTCTTACCAAAACTCATCTCCTTGCCTAAGATTTAAAAGGGCTTTAGATCTCCCTATTCTAATTAGGGGCTTTATAAATCTTTTTTTTTTCCATCATTCAAGTAAGCATTGTCTTCGGACACGAGTTTTCCATCACTGTCAAACGAGAGTAACTCAAGTGACTGCAATAGCGTGACTCCAGACATTCACTAGTTTAACCATTTGGCCCTTAGAAAATTGAGAGGTTTGAGTCAGCCTCTCACAATCTATTTTGAAATGTTTGTTGAACATGACAGATGAAATATGAAGCTACATCTAGACTGTGACAATGAGAAGTTTGGGAAAGATATAAACTTCATACAGGAATCCCAGTTCTGTCTCCTGAATGATAGAGAAAAACATTCTCTAAGGACAGATTGTCCTGTAAGTATTGATGGTAGAGTTATTTTACTTTCCTCTGAAGCAGGTGCTTCTGGTTCCTCCTAATCATTGGACTAAATGGACCACATGTGAAATAAAAAGGAAATAAAATGGATACTTGTATGCACCAACATTTTCAATTATGGACCTAAAAAGAAAATGACCCTGTAAAATTATGTTCTTCCAATCAACATCTAATACTTTCCACTATTCTTTGCACAGTCCAAATTGAAGACTGGCTGATGTCCATATGTCCCACAGATTTATTACCATCAGAAAACAGGGGGGGAACAAGGTCTGTTGTTATACCCTTCTACTACCACACACAAATGCCCAAGGACAGAAGAGGCAAGTGAAAAGCAGGACCATAGCTGAAATTCACCCAATGTTTTGGCTACCAGAACCAGCTGACTATTCTAACAGAAAGATTTTTCATCCCCTGAAGTGGAGCAGCAAAGGGACAACTTCTCTGGCCTGCCAGGACACCTAGTAGGGCTTCTGCATTTTGAGGCATGATTCCTTGAGGCAATATGACTGAAGAGACGCAGCTCCCTCCAGTGCAGGGTTCTGCTTAAATGCAACGCTGAGCCCTGGAAAAAGATATTGACTCATTCCTCATTTGAGCTGGCAAATGTACCAGGAATACCTGGCAGCAGCTCCCCGCCATGCTGCCAACTATTCTAGGTACACAGCCGGCTATTTCAGTGATTTCAGAAGAACTCAGAGGATTTGCAGCACAGCAGCAACAGCAGCAGTGGAACAAAAACAACATTTGATTTCTTTGCACAAATGTCTATCCCAGACTGGAGTTAAACCCATTCAGGCACAAACCTCCAGAATTAACTATAATCCTCATGGTCCAAACCCAGGCTCAACTCCCCCTCTACAAATCAGACAATTAAAGAGCGATACCAAGCAATTGCCTCTCCTATTCTTAGAATGTTTTATGTTCACGTCACAAGGAATCCTGCAAAGCCTTGATAGGTACATTCATTATTTATGGTCTGCCATAATTATATTGGGTACTTATAGCATAGCCTGCAGGAGGCAGTGTCATGTGTGGAAAGCAGAACTTATCAATGCTAATGATAATGATTTTGCAGGGGATTTTGAAAAACTGATTTCTCTTAAAAAGAAGAAATGCAAAATGGCAAGAAGTTTAGTAAGAACATCTGGTCTAGGGTAAAACTGGGGAAAGATACCATTGGTTTTGAAACATGAGTTTCTACCCTCAGAATTTTTCCCTCCAAATAAGAACTCCAGCACTTCTTTTAGCTTCTAGTTATATGGTGTCCATGCTCTCAGTTCTTTGCACAAACTTGCACATACTGCACTGGCATTTCTTAATAGCAAGCTATTTAACTAGAAGCAAGTGCCCACCTTTGGGCTGGAGTTAGCTACCACCCACTGGTAGCAGCACATAAAGAGCCCACCTTTTAATGTTAAAAGAAAAATAAAGGTGATGGAGATATCTCTTTGCATTTTTACTAATGCCATTTCAGTGAGTAAAAATCAGGAAAGTGGCTGGCATTCATACAAACAGCTTCATTCCAGTGACCTCTCTAGTATTACACCAAGCAACAAACTTTAAGGTCCAGCAATGCAAAGAAGGCAGAGGGCTTCAGACAACATAGTACCCTATGGCTATGGTAAAAGAGGTGCACATCAAGAAACTGGAAATACCAGTAATGTTTCAAATATAAACAGTCAGCTTTGAACTGAATTAGTGAAGAGACAGATGATAAAACAAACACTCAGGAAATGCTCTTCACAGAATGCCAGACAAAGTTTCAGCTTCCTTTTTTTTAAAGTCTGCTAATTTGTGTTTATCAGAACAATGAAAGGTTGGGCAAGAAAAGATACTCAGAACTTAAAAGCTAAAACTGGACTGTCTACATTTCATTCTCTTTTTATTAACCATCAGCAAGTATTCTGCACAGACACAGCCCATGAAAGTAATAATAGAGAGAAATTAATTAGATGACTGTATTTCAATCATGGGGTTTTCTTGACATTTCCTACCAAAGGAATGCAGCTCAAGCAGTTTGTAACTGACAGCAATGCCATGAAATTGCACTACAGCCTTGATAATTATCCTCTTCATTATTTTTGTAATATATAAAGAGATAACGTACAACATTCCTCTTTCATTTTATAATAGTATGCACTATAATGGAAGCAGCTGAAGGAGGATGTTTGTCTTACAATGCTACAGTTTAAATCTAGTGACAAGGAAAGAAGTATCACATTAATGATGCACAGAGAAGAGCACTACAAGCAGCCGTCCTTTATAGAATTATTCCATGCAAACTGTAAACATACAGGATAAATAATATACCCCAACCTTTTTTCCCTTCCTCTCTTTCCTTAATATTCAAGAAATGTCAATGACAACTCACTAGAAGGAAAAATATATTAATGTCACTTACATAAATTTCCTTCTTTGTTAAAAGCTAGTGTCATCAAAGCTTATAAAAAGATTGATGACACACAGAGGGTTGGTCATTTCTTTTATACAGCAGTACTAAGCACTTCTGCACTACACAAGCCCAGAAAATTAATAGAAGTGGGAAGAGTCCTTTTGGCTCCATATGGAGACATGAAAGGAGTAAAGGTCTTATCAGAGTATTATGGATAATTTTAATTAGGGAGAGTAGCAGTAAAGCAGTAACACTTCCATAACTTGGCAAACTATTTTAGACAATATTCAGAAAATGTAGGCATGGAAATCTCAGCTGGAACATGACAAACATGTGCAAGGAGATGAGAAGTTACTATTTCCCTGTCTACCACAGTGTCAGCTCAACTTGGTATATGAACAACAGAAGTCAGCTCCAGATGGCTACAAAACAAGTCAGTCTGTTACCTTAGTAAAGCAGAGTTTGAAATCAGGATAACTTCAGGAACAGCAACTTTGCAGGTAGTTTCAGCAGAAGCTGCCAAATTAAGCCTGTAGAGATATGAAGCACGTAAAGCAGCTGTGGAGAACAGTAACCTCCTGTCTCTGAGCATGAAATAAGGATATTCTTTTGGTGCAATCCCCATAAAAGGTAAAATTTATTTAGTCTAGGCAATGCCAGCTTCTTAGTCTGAATTAACTTATCCTAATAACATGATAATACATGCCTCCTTCTGTAGATTGCCTGGCTCCAGCAAAGGAACTGAATTTTTAATTTATCAACAGACCTTTAGAATTTCTTTCTTCAGTCATTGTAAGTAACACCCAAAAAGGAAGATGGCTTGTGCATAAACTGAAAATCCATCAGTAACTTTTTCATTTTTTCACATCACAAGAGGGATGTGAGACTGTGATATCATGACTCTAAATAGGAATGTTGCAGCTATGGAATGCAGACTTGGATCATATTTGCTGCAGTATTAAGGACATTAACTTGAGGGTGTCTGACTGAGGCTCATTTTTTATTATATTCATGAAATGCATGTATGTGGGTACTCTGTGCCACTTAACAGTCGGTTTCCCAGAGTTTTTGCCATGTTCAAGCTTTAAACAGATCTGTTAAAACTTTGTAGACAAAAAAAAAAAAAAGCCAGAAATATTTGGCTGTTTGCCCAGGTATTGTATGAATGATAAAACGTGTCTTTCTGCATTTTCAAAGCCATGTGTTCCTTTAAATATACCTGACAGCTCTAAGCGTTTTAGCAACACATATACTTTTGCAATGAGATTTGGGTGAAAATGGCTGAAACTTCAGCCATTCACTCACTAGCTCCTGCACCACGCAGCCCAACTGACCCTGTAGTTGCCTGGAAATATGGACTTCTTGGGCAATGCCCACTCTGCCTTGCTTGCCTCTACAGCACAGGAATACAGAACACAGGGTAGGTAGGATGGCCCTGCAAAACTTATACCATACATCTCATCTGTGCATCCATAGCACTCCCAATACATTCTCTGCATATACCCCCGCTACACAACAGATCTAATGCTTCCTCATTACAAAAGATTCACTGTGTACATAATGTAGGGCAAGCCCACGTGTCTTGTGAGTCCAGGATTGTCGGATCTCTTGTGTACAGAGAGATCAGCTCCATGTTAATGGCACATCTCTCAGACACAACGAACCAGTGCAATCTTTCCCAGTGACATAGTGGAACATAGTATTTAAATATATCTAAAGTCAACCTTGTCACTAGGGGAAAATATTTTTCTGTTCTAAAACACACTGCAGTTATTCAAGAATGTTCTATTCAGTCATGTATATACACCAGGCAGTTATTTTCATTTTTTTTCAATGGATCAGGGCAGACTGATATTTTAGGGCATACAAAGAATAAGGCAATACTAGCTTTTGATCCTGAAGAACAAAAGGCTTGCATTAATCTATGTGCAAAGACAGAAAAGCTGACAAAATGTGTGTGTGTTTGTGTGTGTGTAGGGGGGGCGGGGCAGGGCAGGGAGAGGGAAGAGAATCTGTCAGATCTTTGAAGTAATCCAAGGTCAAAAGTTTCCTCTTAAGAATATATGAGCAATGTGAACTTACCCTACCCAGGAAGCCACCTCACAAGGTAAACATTTTCAGAAGACAAGTCCTTGAAACTCTTCATAGTGTCAAAGGTTGAAATAAGCAAAGTGGTGGCTGGTTTAAGGCATCTCTCCTTTGAAACGTCCAAACTTCCTTAATTTTCAGAGACATTTTGCAGATAACGCCAAAAAAAGCCCCATTGGTATATACAAAAAGAGCCTGCACCCTTGGAATAAATAAAGAGATTCAAGTCAAGCCTCAAGGAACAGAAAAAACAACACGAACCACCCCCCACGCTGCAAAAAAATAAAAAAGATCAGATACTTCTAAAAAATTAATGTGAAGAGTATCCAAAAATGTGAGCTCTCAAAATTGCCCATTAGAACAGAATCAGAGTGCTTTAGTTATAGCTGAAGCCTTGAAGACCTTTCCACCCATCAGATGTTCATTATTTGCTTCAGCTGAATTGCCAAAGCAGCTTCCATGAACTTGCCAGTGCTAAGCCTGCTCACATCACTCCCCAAGCAGTTTATGTCAAGAGGCTAAGTGTGCTGAAGCTGACAGTGGGTGCTCACACAAACCATTTTAGCAATTTAGAGAAGAGTTAATGATGGTTACCTGAAAGTATCCAAGACATCCTCCTGTTTAAAATTGTAGAATTTTGTTGCCTTTATGTATAACCTTAAGAAAATTCAGACTTACAGGAACAACAATACAACAACGCTTCCAAACAGTTGTCACTTAAATACACATACATTGTTTTCATTTGCTCAAACTAAAGTTATTATTTTCACTTTTTCATCACTAATTCAATAGGATATAAAGCACATGGAAAGTTTTAAGTACACAGATAGGACCACTAAATTAGGCCTATTTGCATGGGTAATACAGCTTCACACTGACTTAAGTACCTAAAATAGTACCTACAATTAGAAGAGAAACAGAGAGAGGAAGTTTCTGAACAGGAGAGCTTGAAGAGACATAAAGCATACAGCAGATACGCTATCAGATTTCTTCATATGCAGGCACTGCTGCAACAGTGTTTTTTCTTCAAAGAGGTAGCCCCTCAACAACATAAAAATATACAGATTTTCAAACACAGTGAAATATTTTCTAATATGAACATCCTAAAAAAGGGAAATCAATAAATGGCATGAAAAACTTCAAAGACGGACCTCCTGTCAATGACAGAGGTTCTTCAGCGATGTAAAGTCTTTGAAGAAGGACTCCCAGTGCTGGGAAACCTTTGAAGTGACAGAAAGCAGACATTTATAATTACAGAAAGGTGCGGTGTCCAGCAGAGATAGTAAAAAGATATAACTGGGGTATGTGTGGGGGAGGTTGAGCGGTGGCTTGGGCCCTGAGTGACCCTGTTTACTTGAAGCCTAAAAGCCTGCAAGGTCAACTCTATATCCATATGAAAGAGACAATTTGTGAAATGGAGATGTGGGTAGGGCTTAGAAACCAAATTACTGCAGCTTTTACACTTCTAGCATATGATTATTAAACAAGGTATCTGTCTCTTTTTCTCACTACCCTAGATTCCAGCACACACATAACCACACAGCCCATTTTCACTTTGCAGCCTATAGTTCCCCTGAGGGAATAGCTGGGCTTGTTATGTCCATTGGCTCCGAAGCTGGCTAATACTATGAAGTGGGGTAGTCCAGCTTTACAGATATTCATCTATATGTTTTTCATGAGTGTATTGCTCCTTCCTGAAATTTTTACTTCCCTCTTCTCCCCTGCTCCCTGGCTATTTTTTTAATAAAGTGATACAGAAATCTAGAGAACTGAAAAATTATATTCTGGGAAAAAAATGTCAACTGTGGGGATTCTGGAGTTCTTTGAGTTCTTGGCTACTTGAAAGGAAAAAATGTGAAATGTTAATTTACAGGAATAGATTTTTTGGTTTCCCCTCAGACTACAAGGTAAGTCTCTGCTGTGTTTTTGGAACAGAGCAGGGCCTGCCCGTGCTCTGAGCAGTCTGAAAGCAGAAGTCATTTTAACATGGTATTGAGCTCACACTAGTGTGTATCCAGCTGAGAGACAGAGTTAACAGCTCAGTCTTGTCCCTTCCTTTCATATATCCACAGTTCCTGGTTGTCCCAAAGCACAGGTCTAGGTCTTTTGCATCTGCCCCAAAGATCACATAGCTACATCCAAAATATTCATTTCTAGCTTCTTCCCTGTCTGTGACATGCGAGAAATACAACATTTACAGAAAAACATCAGCATCTGATGCCAGCCAGGATTTTTTGGGAGGTTGAAATGAAAGACAAGCAAGCAAATCAGCAAATGCTGCCACCTCATTTGAACTCATTTGGTCTTCTACGGCTGGACCAGGATCTGGAAGAAGGACTGCTCACAGTGAGCTGAAATGGGTCCTCCAGTCAAGAGGTCTGCACTCTTCTGCTCTTGTGTGAGGACACTAGAGCATCCTGTTCCTCAATGGCCTATAGCTCCATCGGTGAGCCTCAACTCCATACAGTGCCTAGGCAGGAGGAAAATGAACTGCTAAAAAGCAAAAACCAGCTCCTTTTTCCTTGTACTTCCCTGCAGCTTGCATAGCTAAGTACTTCCAAGCAAAGCTGGGTAGAAGATGACGCCCTTTTAACACTGAAATAAACACACGGACAATGATACTTGCTAACTTTTACATGGCACATGGCATCCACATTTCTCAAATCCAGTGTCTAAGCCAGTTTATGAATGGGAAAACTGTAGTCCTGGACAGAAATTCAGGCTGGCTCTGTAAAAAGCCTTAAAGTCTTAGCACAAACATACCAACATTTATTACTGCAGGAAATTCAGAGTAGACAGCATTTGAGTCTATTTTTGTCTTTAGATAACCTTCAGTCCCAGGTTAAGGTCAGAACTAGAGAAAATAATACCAAAGTCCAATGCAATCTTTAGAGAATTGCTGAAGCTTATTTTGTTGAACTCTTCTTTTGCTGGCCAGACAGCAACCATGTAATTAGGATAACTATGCAATAGTGTTTTTAAGGGAGTGCTATAGAGAAAAACTCAAACTACAGTACATATAAAAGCACTGTATTTGTTTTCTCATGCATCAACAATTTAGTTTTTCTTCTGTTCAGGAGGTTGGCCTGAAGGGAATAAGGGAAAGGAAATCACAAAGATTATTACCTTTTTATAACTATCTTTCTAAAAGTTATGGCATCGGCTACATGAGGTGCGTAGTAAAAAGGAAAAAAAAAATCCTAAATACCAATGGAGAGACCGTATGGAAATTCAGAAGCAATTAACATACAGACAAAATTTTTAAGAGTAGTGATGAAATTAAGTATTGTTGCCAGAAGATGTTTACTATTTAAAATATCTTTCAGGTCTTTCAAAATATTGCTTGGAGGATTTGGCATGACAAAGAAAGCAGATGTCAGATAACACATAACACATCAAGAAAACAATAATATATTCTGAGCTTAAGAGTCCTGCTGGTGATATGGGACAAAAATATGCCTGGGCAATCTGAAATAGCTTTTAAATAAAACAAAACAAAAACAAATTTAGATGTTATTTTTGAAGTGCCTACACATCATGTAAATTTTGTGCTACAAAAAGTTAGGCAACAGACAGGATGAACTCAGCAAAAACTGATTACCCTGAATGCAACAGATCAGTGGAAACTGTTTTCTGATGTGTCGTATTCACTAGCTGTGTAATAATATGCACTGATAAGATTCAGAACATCTGAAGTATGTATGGTACATGGTGCTGCTTATACCACAGCTGTTTAATGCCAACACTTTCATAAAACAAGCACCCTAAATCCACAGCTGGACATCACAACAAAAAGGAAGGTACAGATGTATAGACCCTCCCAAACTGAGAAGCAAGGATACCTTTCTCATGGCTGCTGCATGACAATCCTTTTGCATACTTAGCAATATCACGTTCAGTGTGTTCTGGCATGTGATGAGACATGTAAAGATCTGCATCCATTAAGATATCTGTCTTTTCTCCTATTCATCCCTGTTACTGGGATCTCTTAGGAGTCACATACTAGTTGTTCCTCACTTTCACATCCTGGATTCTAGGCTCTGTCTGTAGTCAGTTCAGCAAAGCACAGACTACTATGAGCGGTGGCTCTCCCCCTGCGTAGAATGAGGACATTCTCTGTGCTGATGATTTGAATTGCAGCCGCAGTACACCTTGGACAACAGCACAGGACCAGAGATCACTGTACCTTCACAGCCACTTGGGTAATGCCTCACTTACAAGTGAGATGAGAGGAAAACAAAATTATGTTTAGTGCACTGATTACACCACAGGGACGTCCTCATGACATAGTAAGAAAGGGATCTAAGTGACCATCCAGAGCAACCAGTAGCAAGGCCTTAAAAATGAGGACCAAAACACCCTGAATTTAATAACAAAAAATAAACCATGAGCAGACAGTACTATGATTCAGAAGAGGGAGGGTGAAATACGAGTACCAGTATTTCTCGTAAATGGAAAGACTTCAGAGCTCATTTCAGGGGCAGATAACTGCTGTCGCTTGTCTTACGGGTAACAGGAACTTGAACAACAGGCTCAGTTGGCAGATAGGGTGGGCTACCTTATTCATACATTTAAAAGAAAAAAAATTGTCACATTTGGCCATAGTCAAGAGATCAAGAGAAAGTGTAGTACAGAATGACCCAAAGTTATATGCCTGGTTGATATTCCAGGTTTTTACTGTAGATGATAATAAGTTCAGTGAGTTTGCCAAGATGTCATCTTTGTCATACTCCTTTTTGCTGTTCTTTCCTTATATTTTGCCTGAGAACACAAGAATCAGATTTATGAAAAATGTATGCTGTTGTCAAGTACATACAAGTAATTTCTGTGAAGTGTTAACTAAGAAGGACCTATCTGCCAAAATTTAAGTATATGTTTGTTTTTAAGCACTTTTTATTTTCATTCTTCTGTGGGAATCATCAAAATATGATAATGTATTGTTTAAATTCTAAACTTCAAATATAATAAACTAACCTGAGACAGGACTAATGCTGAGAACTCAGTAATTCTTCTTATACCCATTGGATTTCAGGCACCTCTCAAACTCCCAAATACCTTTCAGATCCTAGAGATGTCTCACAAAAAAACCAACCAACCAAAACCAAAAAACAGAATTTTAATTTTTTTTTTCAAATATCAGTCAGAATACATCACTTGCTTCATTAAATAGCCTCTTCCGAACATATAGGAGCTGTACATAATGGAAACTTGAAACGCTGTATTGG
Source organism: Elanus axillaris (assembly GCA_026212715.1). Lineage (NCBI taxonomy): Eukaryota > Metazoa > Chordata > Aves > Accipitriformes > Accipitridae > Elanus > Elanus axillaris. The sequence continues at coordinate 27,431,070 of JANZLQ010000089.1, forward strand.
CAGCTGACTGCATAAATCTATAAACCCCAGAAATTATTAAACTGCTCCAGAACAGATTTAACCATTGTATCAATTCTATTAGGTAACATCTACATACGGTTTCCAAAATATGTTCATTTTTTAAAATATCAATAAGAACAAATAGCATGGATCAGACCTCTAGCACTCTTTTTATGAAGCAAACAGGAATCACTTGCTCTGAGTGCACTGTATTACAGCCTTATCCTGCACATGTGAAATCCAAAGTCAGTAATTGTGAAAAGTAGTATTATCTATATTAGTAGGATTAAATCTACTTCTGAATATTAACTGCTTAGTAGCACTGACCTGATACATGAAATATAACAGAAAGGAGAGGATAAAAACCACCATAGAACAGAAAACGTTGATCAGTTTAATTACATCTTTCTTCGGACTTTTGCTGTTTCTGGCTATAGTCTGCGTGTCCTTTGTGAAAGACAGCTGAGTGTTTGAAATGAAAAGTAGTTGACAAGAATAAGGATTCAAAGATCACAGCATCAAGATTTCTAGGGCTTTCCAGGCATCAAGTATGAAATGGATATTCAGCTATTTAGCAGTGAAAAGGCAGCAAAATAAAAGCACTCTTTCACAAGAAACTCTGGGCAAAGAGCAAAATATAAGTTGATTAACAGTTAGGGTATGGACTAAGTTAGGCGTTAGAGAAAGTACGCTTGAGGCTTGTCTCCAGCATGTGGATTTTTGCACATACCTTCAGTAGGTTACTTCGGGTTCCGTTCCACTACCTAAACATGTCTCTGTCTTCAACCCATGGAGATGGCAGATACAGCAGAGGACATGCAGATACCAGAACTTTCTGGAATAGCAGCTGTAGGCCGGGAGAATATAGTAAGGCTTCTTAAATGACATTAGACTGCTATATGGAGGCAACTGAATGCTCCTGCACTCCATGGTATGTGGGGACCCAGCTCTGAAGTGCAACCCAGAAAACCTGTCCCAGTCCCTGTAAGCAATGATGTGTTTTGTCTGCAAGTTTCCTAGGCCCACCTTAAAACTTGCCCCTTAAGCGTGGGCAGGTCAGTGCTTTGACTTAGGATCCACAGCTCAGAGGATGCACTACAGGACCAATCCGATGTGCAACTGTACATAAGCAAGTCTCACAAAACATAGCAGCAGCTAGAAGTTCCCTCAAAAACTTGGGGAATGAGGCTTACTGTCAGTCTCACTGCCTCAAGATGACAGATCAGCAGCCACTGTGTTTATGCAGGGTCTGGAGGATAGTAACATTGCCTTCTGCAGTAAAGCAATGCCCAGTGAAGTGCCCTAGCCAGCAGGATTGTTTAGAATTAAGTGATTATCCACTCACAGATGTCTAAGTCTTCTTATGTGCCAGGTGATGCCTGACCTCCAGGTCACCTAATGCTGTGCTGCTCCCTGAGCTCCCAGTCCACTGATCAGCCAGACTCCCTCCAACCTGGCTGCAGGGTCCCCCTTCCCTCCAAAACCAGGGCGCAGCCACCAGATGACAAAAGCCTGAATCCCACATCACGCATGAGTCAGATCACAGCACAGGTGTGCACTAATGTCCCACAGTTCAGATAACTTCTTACAGTCATACCATGTCTCGGCGATGGCGATGACTGCCCTTCCTCAGGCGTGTTGGGGTGGGTACAGACCCTAACAATTAGGAGGTTTTAGCTACTGTGATGAGAAGGGCTGTCTATGACTCAAGGCAAAATGAATTCAATTCCCACAGCTGCTAAATGACAAAGACTTCAGAGATACCACTCTTCCACTTTGAAGGATAGCAGGACACAGAACAGGAGGGGAAGAGGTGAGCCTCATCCTAAAGGAAGGATGGCTACTTAGAATCTCCCCTCTGCTATTTTTTTTCTAAAGGGAAACCACACGATCCAAAAAGCTGCAGGGAAAAAGGAGGGCAACAAGGGAGCAGAAGACTGTTCATACTTCTGTATGCTATAGATTCCTCGCAAATAACAGGGATTTGTTATGTTGCAGGAAAACTGAGCATCTAGCTGGAGCCCTCCTGCAGAAATCAAGGCCTGAAGTGTGTAGGTCTTTGACCTTACCTGATTTTCAAGGGCATTTTTCTTAGCTCTTTTGCAAACTGTGTTATCTCAACTTCAGTGGCAGTATCAGTCTAAAGTCCAAAGCACAAAATTCAGGTATCTCCTAGACTGTTCGCTTTCTTTTGTGTTTTTCTACCAATATTATAATACAATATATACAGAGACTAACTTTCAGAGGGTTTGGAATTAATCTGTTCAAATTGTTATTGTTTGGAGAGCATGCATTTTTCTACGAATCGCCTACCTCTCGTATCCATAAACTATGCACAGTATGGTGGGTTGGATAACATCAAAGGAAGCAGATCTTTTTCAGTAATATATTGTATTCCATAAATCAGCTTGAAAGGTATTTTTGAGCTCATTTTGATTTCTATGTTTTCTTTTTCCTGCTGCTTGATGTAAAACTGACAAAGTAAAACTGACAATAAGCTGCAGAAAGATGCAAGCTTCCTAGTATAGAAGAGTAAACATTTCTCTTAACAGATGGAGTCATTTTCACTTTTATTATCATTAACAAACTTCAGAACTCTATGCCAGTGTAGGACCCAACAAGCTAGCAGTGTACTCCTGGATGTTGCTTTACTGCTACATCTTTACAGATACTTGTATATTATCTTTAGAAGATCATGTAAATTAAGTGTCAGCTACACATACAGGGCATTGTCGAGGCCTGCAGTTCAATACTTTGAGCAGGACCACAGCAACTGAACTGTGAAGGATAAGAAAGAGTACAGTCTTTGAGTCGCTAAACTGTTATCACTCAAAAGCCAGTTTTTTCCACCCCACAGCAACACTGGACTGCAGTTACTGCCGGCTCTCTAACACAAAACAGCTGCATTGTTTATGTAGCACACAGATGACATTAAGAAAGCAAATATATAGGTTGAAAATGGGGCAGTAATGCAAATAAGGCCACTGCTGAAGTGGAGTGAGGAAACACTTGGAGGAGCAAATCCCTGGGGGAGACCTGATGCCTGAGCTGGCAAAGCTGTGCAGCTAAACTTTATTTGCAACGAAGGACAAGAACCAAAATGACCACAGGATCAATTCTTCTTTGTCCCAGTATTTGTGGATCTTCCCCATGTAAACCATCCCTGCCTTTTTCACAGCATAGTCAGAGACAGTTGTTATTCTCAGCCCACAATCTATTGGCAGTAACGCGTATGTTACTGAAAGCAGCATCACAGAATTATGGAATCATTGTTTCAGTTAGGAAAATTACTGTAAATAATTTTATTTGGCTGTCCAGTCTGTCTACAGTATGCTTATTTTTTTCTACTATATACAGACATCTAACATTTGGAGGTGTTCTATGTAAATTATTTTTTAGAGGAATAAACATTATGAACCACAAGGGTTCAACTACAACTGCATTTCCAGACTCGTTGAAACTGGCCCAAATTTAGATATAAAAGCTCCTTGTACAATTTTTCCTTCAAATTTTCTATTTTATACAGTCAAGTAGCTGGTGGTAAATTGTAAACATAGCTAAAACCTGCAGAGATCCTTTTATAAAGAGTTTAAAAAGCCATTTAAGATTTAAGCCACTGGATTATTAATTTACTTCAGCATTTTTGAGCTGTAAAACTATAGCTATAGCATTTTGTTTTCATGTGTAGCTTGTAGACTTGACTCATCATAAAAGGATTTTTTTGTTTGTTTTTACAATAACTTTTTGCTCCAAATCGCTTTTAGCTACAGACCAATTTGTAAAAGCATTTTGTTTGCCTGTAATGGGCAGCAATTTAATTTTCTTTTTGCTTCTTTAATGTATCAGCAGAATCGATTAGATGCTGCAAATGAGTAAAGAATAATAATATCCAGAGAAAATTACAGAAATAAAGGGTAAATAACTCAGTGTTAAAGAAGAATTAATATAATGGGATCACTCAGAAACTATCAGGATCATTAATGAAATTAAAGTATAACCCATACTAATTTAAAAATTCAGTTAAAGGCTACACTTAAAATTACTAAATGTCGGGGGAAAATATTTAAATTATGAAAATAATTATTATAAAGCTCTGACTGGAAAGTACCCATTTACACAAGCCTAAAGTGACCCATTGAGTTTATATGCATTGATACTCATGCTATATTATTGAGCAGAAAATTATTAAGGGAAATGGCTTAGGTCCATTTACTTTTAAATATAATCATGATACAAATAAATATACAAATACACTTATATTGTATTTCTTGTATTAGCTCTAGCTGACTCTTCGGATACTTTGACATTAATTTGATTTTCTGAAATATATACACTTGTACATGTATTTAAGGGATAGATTTACTGACAACATGCAGGGTGGTGAGACAGTGATAGCAGTGTATCAGGGATGAGGCTGAATTGTTGCTGGGTTCTTTGAGTTCCTGTCCATCATATATCATACACTTACATCCACCACTACCACCCCACATATATACAGACCTGCGAAGCATGTGCAAACATGACTGTCTCTGATTCACTGACCAAGTTTTCCGTGCAAATACCAGCAACATTTTCAAACAATTTTAAACAACTAACAAAGATTTTGTGACCATACTCTAAAAGGAAGTTGGCAAATAGTTAAACTCTGAGAAGGGGGCCTGGAAAACCTGCTACTGGTGAGACACTAAAGCAGATGAAGAGATTAATATATGTCAGGATTACAAGGTGACATCTCAAACCCATGGGTGTCTTGACTGATCTTCAACAGAGAGAAGACAGATTCTACCCACAGTTTATGGGAGCATAGGAAGAAAAGTTTATAGGTAGCAGTAGCACCACTTATTTGGTGTGAGTCATTGAATAGCTGAAGCTACAAAAGCTGTCTTTACCTAATAACCGGAGGATTTCCTAGCCACTTGAATTCTGTAAGTCACATTTTGGTGTCTTCACTAAGCTCATACAGTTCAACCAAAACCAGTGTATCTAATGGAGAAAGCAGGCCAAATTCTAGGGCATGGTTATGCAGAAAGTCTGAGCAAATTTTTTCAGTCCTTTCTTTTAGATGTATAGTCCAATTCTGATAACTAATTCATATTGTAGGTATCTATTGTGCTTCACTGACACAGACGTGCCAAATTTTAAATCCTGGAAAAGCTACTGGTAGACCTACTTTCTTCCCTACTGGACCCATGCCTTCCCTATTTATATTTATGTTATTGTCCCATATATTTCCAATTTGTCCCTATTAGTCCTAAGCACAAGGGAAAGTGTGGAAGAACTGTAGCTGGCAGAAAAGGAGTTGAAAAGACAATAACATTCAGGGTTTTTTATAAAATCAATCTAATGAGGACAATAAGGTAAATAACACCATTGTGTACTGTACACTGATTACAAACAGTATTTGCTGTCAGTGACAACCTTCTAGCCATCTCCAGAGTCCTTCCCAATTACAGTGAATTGCTAAGACACCAAAAACCAGATGATAAAGTCAGTAAACATGTAAATTTTGAAGTAGCTTGTTGACCTCAATGGAGTTATTTCAAAGTTAGAACAGCAAAAAGACAGCCAGAATCCATATATATATGACAAATTACTGTAAATAATATCTTTCAGATGTCCGGATAGACTCTCTAAAGACTCTTCAAATATAATCAAATGAATACTCTTGGTCAACCACAGCACTATTAAAACATACAATCAAAATGGTCATAGTCTCTCAAACATAATTGATTTTGTCCAGTCTGTGAAAAGAAACATTTTGGGAGAAAAGTGAGAGTTGAGAGGGGCTTTGTTTTGATTTTTTTTGTTGTTGTTGTTTCAGGTGACCTCATAATTTATTTCCAAATCTGGAACAGTCTGTTCTTTTCCTTTAAAAACAAACTGGGAAAAAATGTGTCTTTAAAAACAAAGACAAATCTGCAGAAGGACTTTGCTGAGTGTATTCCTCCTTCATTCTGTTTGAGATGATCAAACAGTAGGTTTTCTTTTAAAGTATTCATTGGCTCTCTTATAGCTACTTTATTCGATTATATTTAATGTACGTTAAAGCTACATAAAAAATGTGTAACAGAGGAAAGGAAGAGAAAGGGCTATTACAGGTCATCTTCTGGTCAAAAAATATTTTGCTGTCCAAGGAAGTTTGCAACTTCAATCCTTTGATGGCACTTTAAAGAAAATAAATGTAGATATTAACACAAAACACACACACATATATGTATGTATATGAGATGAATCATGGGTATATATATATATCATGTATATGTATGAGATGAATCATTAATTCCCCCTAGTAATTTAGTGATATCAATTACTGAGTTATTTTGCCTGCCTTTTTGTCAGGATGTGACCCTAGCCCAGTTCCTTTAAAGTTTTACAGATGCAATTTCCATTAGAAGCAGTGGAGGCAAAAAGGGAGAGAAGAGGAAACTAACATGTATTTTCTCTGCAATATGCAAACTTTGCTAGAAAAAAAAGCAGAACACCTCATTCGAAGCCAATTTTTCAAAATATAACTGTGCAAAACACCAAATGCAAATCCAAGACTGTTAGGTAAATCACACCACCTCCAGTCCCTGACACAATCAGAGAGCAAGCAGAGCAGGAATCAAACAGCAAGTAGTTTCTTTGTTCACAGATCCAAGCTCTTCCTTGCCAGCGCTCAGCTCACATCACTCTCGCTTTCTCCCTCACTCTCTTTGCTCTGTCCCAGAGCAGCACTAGATGTGATTTTGCAGGTAACACTTTGTTTTTTCATCCTGGTCTTTCACTGCTGATGGCCCAGCTACTCACAGGCATACTCCTTTCAAAGTGCCCAGCAAAATCCTTCCATACATAGAACTAAGCTTTTCTCTGACCTGCCATATGGCTTGTCTTTCGCATTGTCACTTCCCAAACAATTCCGTTTTTCACTCTAAGTATGGATTTTCCTATATCTTGTATTCACCCTTCACTGTCAGGTAGTTGTCAGAGGCTGCTTGCTTTAAAATCTCTGTCCTAATCATAATGGATGAGAAGAATATAACCCCTGGCAGGTGTGTTTAGTAACAGACTGAAAGCAGAACTTAGAGCAGAAAAATACTTAAAGGGATAGTGTTATGAAACCTAATAACAAAATAGATACTGCTTTTTAAAATATTTTAAGTCATATGGGCCTCAGAAAGAATCAAGAGCTAACACTTTCAAAAGCTCCAGGTTAATTTTTAAAATACTACTGGAAGCATATATGATTTTGACCTCATTAACTGGAAAGGTACGAAGCATGGTTTAACTTGTTTGAAAGGCAGCGGTGGCAATAGTGGCAGCATTGCACTGAACTGCTCTTTTTGCCGAGATCCAGGAAAGACTGTACCTTAGTTCCTGAACTTCTCCTGAGCTCTCTGGTTACTTCACTAATTCCTACCTGAGTTTACTGGTGGACAAAAGGAGGGAATGATGCAGCTTTGCACTGGACCTCACATAAATCCTTGTCTTCAGAAAGCTTCCAAAGGCTTGCAAAGGCTTGCAAAGGTCAAGGCAGCATTTTATCCAAAAGAGTTGGCATATAAGTAAACAAGCATAAATACCTGATAGGAATTTGTACAAGTTCAAAATGAGTAGGGAATAAAGTAATTCACAATAACAGGACTAAATGAAAAGAAACAAAATTCAGTCAAAAGATCACAGGTGAACAAGTGTGGCCATTTAGTGAAGGTTCACTTCAAACCAAACCCCCAAAAACCAGCAGACAAGTCATCTGAAGCAAAAAGTGCCCGAATAAAAAGTAAAGAAGCAAAGTATAAAATAGCAGCTGCAAAAATTAGTAAGATGTGGACTCTTTCATGAAAATTAACACTACCATAATGCTAATAGATATATAACACACAGGAACGATTTGTGCATTTGCAGTAGAGCGACATAGACAAGAATTTTCTTCTCCCTGCTTTAGCAACATAAAAATAATTATTTATAATAATGCTGTTTACCAACCTTAATGCATGTACAGTATACCAAATATTGCCCTGCCTCATCATGAAACTGTCTACCTTCTTCCTTGTCTGCGTCTCATCCAGCCCAGACTTTCTTTTCTACCCCAGCCCACAACTACTGCTGCTTTACTACCAGCAAGACTCCAGCACATCCTGACCCCAGGATTTTACTATGGAAATTTTTCTCATTCCTATATGTCTGGCTTTTTCTTGTCTCTTTGAGCTCATCTTTATCATAGTCCCACTGTGACAGTCCCCTATCTACAGGAAGTCCTATTTCTACAACTACCCCAACTTGTTAGTGATTACTGCCCTGAACCCACACTAGATCTGCCATTTGTGAAGTTTCCCTCCATGTTTCTGTTCTGTCAGCAGCCATTTTTTCCACTGATTTCACTGTTCATTTGGCTTTCTGTGTCACTGCCCTCGTGCAAGGAACTCCTTGACAGCTCACAGAAAGAGGCCTTTTTGCCACACCATTGTAACTTGCAGACTGTCCTACTGCCTCATTCTTCTAGGAACTGCCAAACATAGCAGGCATCTGATTTTCCTAATTGCCCTGTCATAAAGAAAGAAAAAGTAAGCACCTTTCAAACTGCTTATAACATTACCATCCAAGGGAAGTAGTCTGAATTGTTTAAAGCCAGACATTACAAAGCGTTGCACAGTACACATGGGGAAAGCCCAATGTTGGCAAGGGACTCAGCTTGGCAACTTAAAAGGTGTTTTCTTTCTCCACTTTTTGTGATATCCTGAAGTGCTTTCCTGCACTAAGGTAGAAATTGGCACTTGGAGACAAATGTTTCTTCCAGTGTAAATAATGACTCTAGGTTACACCATGTGACTTTACTTCCTTACCTTAGGCATCTATCTGCAAGTGTCAGTTCAATTATCCTTAGTGATTTTATTAGTTATTCCTTTAGTACCTGGGGAGGATCTACTTTTCTTTCCCGCTCAGTGTACTGGAGTGATTCAACAGAGGTCATGGGAGCAAAAACGCAGCTCTGCAGCCACCTCAAGTCTTAATTCCTTTAAGAATTGGGTCTCTCCAAACTATATGCTAGCTGCCACAGTGCTGGTCACCTCTCAAATTCTGTTCTTCCTTCTTTGTCAAATGCAGATGAAGTGGCACGCTTCCATGAGAGGAGACTGCAGAGCACTGCTGGGGAAGGCATGGGGAGCATGCACATTTGTGTACCACATGGGAATACAGATGCCTTGCAAAGCACAGAGGAGGAGAATGAGTGGAGAAGTCACGATCTGTAATCAAGCAGTACCTTTTTCCCCATGGAGGAGGAGTGCAGGAAGAATGCCTCCAGGGTCTCTTGGCTCCACAGTCCCTCCATGACCTGAAAGGTGCTTTCTTCACATACACAGACCTTCAGGGTTTAGCGGAAGTACTCACCCTGTAACCAGAGACAGGTTAGACTTGAACCCTAACACCTACACATTGTCCTCATAGCCTTCATTTTATTGTTTTACATAGTAATATTTAAATTAATAAATATCTGACTGAACCACTTTCCAGGCTCTTCTGTTCATTTATGTACCAGCTTTAATTTTTTCTCTCAGGTAGTTGAAGAGTTTCAGCTGCAGAAAAAAACCCAAACAAACCAAAAAGCCAGTGAACATGCCAAGAGGAGAGCAGGGCTAATATCTTGTAGCCTTTATGCATCTTCTGAGGCTCTGTGTAAATTGTAAGGCCTCTTTCTTGTTTTACTGCACACTGTTGGCATAGTTGGAGCAGAAATCTTGTAATGTCAGCCGAGAGGACCCACGCAGAGTCACCGAAGCCCCAGGAAGAAAAGAATTAACAGCCTTCAAAAATGGAAAAGTTTTAAAAAGAGATATTTAAAAGGTTTGACTTGCAGCCAAGTGTTAAACAGTAAATACAAGTTTTAAGTGTCTTAACGATTGAGATGAAGTATCATAATTCAGCAGCATGGAATGGGACCTCTTACTGGGAGAGGCTAAAGAAGAAAACTGAACCAGTACAAAAGGAACCCCCTCTAGGGAAGATCTCACACATTTGGGCCTGGAGTCTAGTTAGAGTAGGCCAAAACCTGATACTTTTATCTCCAACCTTTGACCCTGACATCTGGAAACTTAGTTTGAGTCAAACAGAAGGAAGTTTTCTTTTCTATTTCAAATACTTGATAGAAGAAAAACTTCAAGTATCTACAGTCAAGTCTGTTAGTACAAACTACTTTTATTTGTGCACTTGTAGTGAACTCTAAAATATGGAACATTTGTGCAGGAAATGCATGCGTCAGAACTTTTGGGAAAAGAGAGTAACTTGGTGAGACTGGCACATTGTTCGATGCTTGTATGGGATCCAGATAACAGCCCAGATAAACATCTCCAAGGGGGTGCTGAAGAGTATAAAAGGTCCAGTTCCTTTGATGTTCTTAGATGTTCTCATTTAATAGCTATCAGCCCTGGTGCCAGAAATAACAACATGTTTAAACATTCTGTATCAAAACACAAATTAAATTCATTTAGCGTAACCTGTGTTTCCAAAGTTCATTTTCATCTTTAGCTGGAACACTAAGTGTGATGTAACTCATGTTCTTCCTGGCAGTTTTTTTCATTATTTTGTTTATTACTCATTTAAGAGACTTTTTTTTTTTTTTGAACAGAGGGATTAATGAATTTAGACTGCACATTATAACATCAAAAGCTTTGGTTTCAAATAAGCCCATCTGAGCTACAGGAGATTTTCTCCCCTTATATGAAGCTAAACAGCAACTTCAAAAACATATCTCAGTTATAGTATTATTTTCTCATTGACTGAAGTCATGGGGTTTATGTCAACCTGTTATATTTGCATATAATAAATGACAACTTATTTGTGTTGTCCGAGCAACTCCTTTAACCCGCAATCTGTTTAGAAGTCAGATGTTTTCCACAGATACCAGCTCTCTCCTCAGAAGGATTTCTGATCATGTGAAAGAACAAATATAATAATAAAGGGACCTCTTGTTCAGGATTCAAACAATTGTTTGAGATCAGTTCATCAGCAGTGGGGAAGACACATGCAAGCATTTTGATATCATGTTGCTCAGGCCATTGTTAAAATTTTATAGCAAACAATAAAATACTAACCAAAGAGTGCAATACATAACATTAAGCAAAAAAAATTCTAACCTGATATGTTCCTTTTGATCACTAAGACTTCTGTTTACAAGTGAAATATTTTTTCATCCACTATTGATTAATGGCAAATATGCAAATTCTCATTGGACGTACATACAGAGGTCTCAGAAATCAGCCTGACTTTGTAACTGAAGGCAGAAATCTCCAGGATTTTCTGTTTAATAGAGGTCTTTAGGATATATGAAGTCCCTCACCAGTTATTTGACTGGAAATATTAGAATATTGCTTAGCATGCTGGCCAAAATACCAAATTACTACAGCTAAAATATTTTACTGGTTAGTTACAGCACTGCTTTTAAAAGAGTATAATGCCTGCGTTAAAGGTCCTGCCTCTGCATTTCCCCCTGCAGACAGAACACCTCTCATGTCAGTGGAAAATTCAGGCCTCAGCTAAGGAAATTATGTCAAAAGCTTCACCTTTTATTGTCATGAGAATTTTATTGTGTTTGAAGGAATTCAGTCAGTAGAAAGCATCTACACACATCTGCCATCAAAACCAAAGCACTGTCTCTGAAACTGTTAAAAATTCACTTGCATGGCTTGAAGTTGCTTTGGATAAACACTATGAAAGAACAAACTTTTTAGAAAAGATCAGTGAACTTCTCTTTGGAAGCAGGTACCTGCTTAATTGTCTCTGGTCTAGAAAATAGGCACCCTTGCAGGAGGTGTAAGCAAATGGAAAATTGCGGTGTCATTGTGAACTATGAGAACGGAGGAATTCCGCTCCTTATTGTTTTACACAAGACTGTGTAAAACATTTTTGCAGTTTGAAATTTTCATCCTGCCTCTCAAAGTGAGTTCAGCAATTCATATCTCACCCCCTATACTAGAACAACTAATAGCACTGTATGACACAGCCTTCATGCCTTCCACCATGGTCTCAAGTTCCTATGATACCTCTCTTCATGTGCAGTTTGCAGTTCTCTACTAGCCTCTTACAGCTCTATTTTTCATAAAGGTGGCCTAACAGAAGAAAGCATACAGCCACTAAAAACGTTATCCCACACACTTTGGCAACACAACCACACCATCCCAGTTAATACTTACATTACTGTAGAGTAAAAAGAAGATGACTTTTCCACAGTCTTTGCTTTGGGCCACTTCACCTCAAGGAGCCAACTGCTTCTCCCCTTACCTTATCTTCTGGTCCTCACAGAAGGCCATCCAGTTGAGACTATCATCCACGTGAGTACAGTTGACTGCTCTACAACTAGCCAGCCTGTTTCCATAGCTCTGGCTGACGCGGCATTTGGCTCTTCGTTCTTGGGTAACTCGGAGGGTCTAAGAGGAAGGACATGCTATTCAGCTTAAAGGTTTTGGTTTAATAAGACAGCATTCACATTTGCTTTCTTGAAACCCAGAGCTGTGGCATATGATCATTTCCAGGTTTACAGGTAGGCTGTAAGTATTGATGCACATAGTCATAGTACCTAGACTCATTACCAAATTTTACAATTGTTTCTTTTTAAGTTTTACATTAGCATGCTCCAAACACACAGTGCACTAGAAGACAGAAGGTCAGCTGGCCTTTTGGTCCGTGATCCATCTCTCAGCTGTTACATGAACAATGTAAACAACTCAGTAGGAGAATTATTGCCCTGTTTTATTTTATGTATCAGTGTTGGGAGGAGAAGGAAAGATTGATAGAGAAATTCAGGCAACCAAAAAATGCAGAAATAATTTGATGTGCTCATCTGTATTTTAGTATGCAGGAAAACTACGTAAAATGATATAGATGGGAGAGATCTAATTCTCTCTTTTCTTCACAGCTCCCAAACTAAATAAATAGCAGGAGTGCTGAGCCAGATGGGTTTTTCCATTTCCTAAATTTTCTTATGTCTTTACAGTACAGCAAGGGGCATATTCTCCTTTTGAAGCCCAGACCTAGCATTAACATTTATGGGAGTTATGCACACATCAAAAGAAAAACCTACTTTAAGCAATTTATAAATCTGAATTTTTTTTTCTCTGACCAGTGCACTTGTAGGATTTTCTATAGGAAAGTGCCAAAATTTCTCGTTATTTCTGCTGCTGAATACCTGTACAAGGGAAGAAAGGTGGGGGG
>JANZLQ010000089.1:27444302-27471070 GCA_026212715.1 Elanus axillaris
GGTGGGAAGGGGGAGAGAGAGAGAGAGAAACACCCAGCAGATGTGAAAACTCTTAAAAATAGTTTCTATTCTTCTTGGTATGTTTTCCTTAGCATTTCAGGGACCAAAAGCATATTTGTTTATGTTTAGAGCTGTTTGTAGAAGTGTTTTCCCTTCCTGACAAGACCTTTTCATTGCTTTTTGTCCACTTAAGGAATGTGTACATGGCACAAGTTCAAGATGTTTAAACCCTCTGTACACAATGCCATGAAGTACTTGTACGCCCTTCCACTTTTTCAGTGCCTTCTGATCCTAAAAATAATGTATGCTCCCATCATTATTTTGTGATTAAAACCTCTTGATCTTTCACACATGCAAAAAAGGATTCCTTGGTCATACATTCCCATTAGAGAGCAACCTGATTAAAGGAGTCCCTTATTCAGTTCCATTCTATTCCTTTCCAGTTTAATCTCTTGGAGAAATAACGCCACATCCTTTTCCTTGCTTCTTTCCTTGACTATTTTTAATAGATTTTGCCCATACATATTCTCTTTTATCTGATGTGTAAATTTAAATTCAGCAAAAAGAAGTAAACTTAAGCTCTTCCTTTAGAAAAGGAAGGTGGTTTTGTGACCATTTAACAACTTTCACTATAAAGTCATCGTAAATTTGCTCTTGGCCATAGGGCCAAAAGTCCTTGCTGAGAATTTCTTGGATCCCAGTCTTGGATTCAGTGGAGGGTCAGTGAATCAGGGATGTTTCAAAAAAAAAATATTCTGGGCTCCACAAATAGACACTTTCCAGTGATGCCGTGTTTCTTTGGCAAATGCACTGTCCTTGCTGCTATTCAAGACAAATCTGACACCAAGATTATATGGGAGTTGTCAGCTTATACTGCAAAGGACCTTGGTCATCTTCTCTGTCTGTAAACTGCACAGCTCAACAGCCCACGCTCATCAGAGATCCTACCACCAGCTGGTATTTGATCTTTATATATTTGCAGTACTAAACCCCACAATTCCCTACTCCATTTCTCATTATATTGTTTAGTCCCTCTAGAGGGCTTTATTTCATGAGTTGTAGAGTAAATTAACCCCAGCAAAGCATTGGGCTTGCTGTGGCTGGATTGATCTGGTCCCTTATTTACAGCTGTCTTGGGTATGTCTACATTCTCCTGACATCTGCAATGTGGACCCCAATTTAGGCCACTGACTCAGGCTAGAGATCTTTCCTATAACACAGCTTATCTGTCACCACCTGTTTTTAGAGGAAGGAGAGTTGATGCATGGTCGGTCATTTGAACAGTTTGGTTCTGGAGATGTTTTCTATACCTGTTTCGGGTCATGAAATACTATTCTTCCATCAAGCAGAAACTTAAGGCTGGCCAAGTAAACTTCCTCCAAAGTAGAGCAGAAGGAGTGTTTCTCTGAAATATGACTGATGTTCATGTGAGGTTTGCTGCTGTCTTAAAAAAAAAGTGACAAAATATTAATCAGGCTGTCAGGCAGAGAGCAAGAGCAGCGAGATATACAGGGATTATGTTTGCATTACAAAATCACCATGCAAAAATACAAAGATTTCCTTATCAAAACTTTGCAAAGCCAAGACAAGAAGTTAGTAAATACAAGGCAATTAATAAAACAAAATGACAAAAGTAGTAGTTGGCATATTAGTTCCTATTTGGGTGGTAGCCATCGGATCTCGTGAAATAAAAAAGAATTTTAGATGTAAGCTAAAACATATATTACAGGTGCTTAATCATGAAATCCGCTTAATCGGGACATTTCCCAGGGAACCAAATTAAGCCTAATGATACTTAATGGCAAGGACTGCTGCTTAATTGAGGTGGTAATTCCAGTTAATTGGGATTCCTGCAGGTGAGTAAATGGTACTCAAATAGAGATACTGTATCTGGCCTTCATGATGTTCTGATATTGGTGGTGCTTTGTCTTCCCTAAACCAGCCTCTCCTGCTACTGGATCAGCAAAGCAAAATTACTTCTGTGCTCCCATTTTGGTCCTTTCAAACATTGCTTAAAGTTACTATCACTCTCTCAGGGCTGGCAGTACAAGATGACTTCTTTGGAGTCTAGTGAATCTGGATTTATGGATTTATTTGCATTTCACCAGGGTTTTAGAAAGGTCACACTCAACCTCTTGCCTGACCAAGGAGAAGCTTTGTAATATGCCTTTGGACTTCATGGAGATGCAACAAAGATGTTTGAAAATTCTTGGTAGCAATTTCAACTGCAAAACAGCACATCCTAACTAGAAAGGTATCTACACTGGCTTGTGAGAACAAATATTTTACTACCAAAAAACCTCTACTATAAACCTTTTTTTTTTCTTCGATACTAAGAAAGGGAAAGACCTACACTCTCATGGCACAGTTCCTATTGCTCGAGGTTTTATTTTAGTCAATCACATACACACAGATGCACACTAAAATATGGGTGTTTTTTTTTACCATTATTAAACTATGCTTAAATATTATTCAGGCTTTTACATAGCACCAGAGACACTGAAAATAAAAAAAACTGCTAATGGCAGTCAGCTTATTAGAAAGATATGTTTTCATCATTGCTTCCTGAGGTCCTTGCTATTCTCAGGAGGATGTGGTACACAGCACTCTGCATGCTGCACCATCCCTTGCTTAGTTGGAAGACAGGCAAGTTGCCAGTTCTTGGGAGAGAGAGATGTAGCTGCAGTGTCTGCGCTACCTGGGGAGAGCTGCTGCTCTCTGTAGGTTTCTAAAAGCACGGCAGAGCAGCCTGACTCTAGCTACTACCTCTCACAAATCCAAGATATGCCCCTCAGGCTGTCTTGGGAATTTTGAGGAGAGTTTTGGTCGCTGCAGCCTCTGCAAAACTTAAGCTGGCATTAAGCCCTCATTCCCCAGTGTGCAAGCTGGGCTGGCTGCTCACCTCTGCACAGCCCGGGGCTGCTGGCTGGAAGGAGAAGGTCCCACCAGTCAGCTGAGAGAGGCAGCTGCAAGATTCAGGCTGCTGGACAACAGCAATCCCAGGTGAGCTCAGATATAATTGGAGGCAGGAGATGCCCAGAAAACAAACCTTACCTGCCAGAGTGGCACATCCAGCCACCTCCCTTTGTGAACTTCAGGGGTGTGCTGCAACCCAAGCAGTGCTGGCATGCAAGAAGACAAGCTATTACCATGAGCTGGGGCTCCCACAGCCCCCAGTTCTCACTGAAATCAGGATGGTGCCTCTGCCAGAAGCAGCTGCTCCTGACTTCTGGCTCCTGTTGAGATCAAAACCATACCTGATTTTTCCCCCTCCCACTTCAAGCAGTGGTTCATCGTCTCAAAATGTTTCACAACAGAGATGTTCTGAAGAAAAAAGGAGATATTCTGAAAATACTTGGGGAGGCTGATTTTTCTATAGCATAGCGTACCTGGCTGTAAGGAGTAGTGTGCTTCACTGCTCCAGTAGGAGAATGCCAGCAGTAGCTCTAGTTTGTACAGCTAGAGACTAGTACCTCTGCACACACTTCTCAGAGCCTCCATCAGTGTACCCTTTTAGACCCAAAGCAATGTGCAATACATGATTTTGATTCAGCTTTATAGTGGAGACCTCCAGAGTGAGAAATCAGACTCAGAGAGTGAAATATCAGCCAATAAAAGCACCAAAGTCAGATTTTAAGTGTGCTGGGGCTTGTATTCTCAGGTATTTATAAGCTGCAGGTACAGTTGAAGTTTCGACAATCAGCACTTGCAAAAGGAAAACAAGAACAATAACTTCAGAATGAAAACAGTTTGTTGCAGAGCTGTTTAACATAAGTACCATAGTTAAAATGCAATGAAGTTCTCAGCTGAAGTATTACATAAGATTTCGCTTCAATTTTTTCCCCTTCACACCACTTTCATTTTATAACAGATAAACTAAAATAAGTGACAATTAAATGATTGGGCCAAAATTATCAAGAATGTCAGAGTACTGCTAATAAGTCTTTCTGTACTATAATGATTAACCTAGTTTTTAATTTATAAACGACCACGTATATTACATCAGATGAATAAGAGTGTAGATACAAAAATGTCAGTGTATATATTTGGAGAAACCTAAGTGGAAGCCATTTTTCATGCTGCTCTGACACTTGAAGTTACAGACTCTTCACAAAGCTTATCATAAAATATTCACAGAACTAGAAGAATATCAGTGTCACTAAATTATTCACAGTCAAATGTTAACTCAAAGTAGCAGCTTTTACTCTTCTTCAGAGCACCCACTACAGAAAATGACTTGCTGTGTAAAGCAAAGATCCATCCTACATGTGCGATTACCTTTGATGCAGCATTTGACCAACAATATCACCCTACCTTTCCTCTGTACTGGCAGAAATCAGAAGTTTACAGGTCAGCTATGTCCTTGGAGGAAGAATAGCAGCAGTAAAGGAAACATCATTAAACAACTAAAGCAGTGGAAACAGAACTATTTTTTCCATTTGAAATTCCAGTTCAAAATTTTTAACAGTTTTCTCCTGGTTCATGTATGCTGCCAGTTCCAAAACAAAGAAAGGTGATCAGGATTACTTATCCTCTGGAAATGCTACTCCAGTGACAAGAACTCATGCAGTCTGCCAGAACCCACCAGGAATTAGCTGAGGGATTTTAATGGACTCTACAGCAATTTTCACTGTGTAAGAGGAAGAAGTGAAATGGGTTTAAATAAGAAAAATGTAAATTAATAATCATCATAATCATGAAAAAAGATGAAACGTCAGAAAAAAATTTTGGTGAGAGAAGATTAATGAGGACACCAAAAGAAAAAGGAGTGGAAAAAAAGGTAAACAGTTATTAGAAAAGTCAAGATTGTTAGTGTTAGAAATTAGTTATTGCACTGAAATACAAGGGCTCAAAAATGATTGAGTCAGCAGGTGATCAAAAACATAAATGAATATTAAAATAATGAAGGACAATAAGTCAAGGTGAACTAACAGAAAATCAAGTCAGAATCAGTTTAAAGAATTAGTAATGAACAAAAAGGGACAGCTCCTCAGCAGGTATAAATCCACCAGAGCTATGCTGATTTAGACCAGCTAAAGAGGTGCCTATCTGCAGTCAGTAAATACAGAAAAAACCCAACCTTTCACTCCTGGATCCTAACTGGAAGAAAGAAATTGCGGTGGTCACCAAGATGAATTTCTGCCAGGAGTATAACATGCTAAAACTTTTCAGACAAATAATTTATTCACCCAGAAATGCAGTCAGAGGTCTGATGTTACTAACTGCAAACTTGGACCAATTCACCAGGCAGCACTGGTCAAAGAAATTAAACACACACAATTCTGAAACATTTTGTTTCAATGTTTTTGAAAGCAGTATTAGAGTTTTTCATACAAAGTATTTTAAACTGCCAAAAATTAATAACTGAAAAGATTTTAAAATCCATTTCAGGTTGGAAAAATGTTTCACTTGACCTAAAATAATTTGGGGTGGTTCATTTTGTTCAGAAAAATTGAAAATCCATTCTTTTCACAGCTCTGTAGCTCAGATCATTTATGGAGACTCTGATATGCACTCTTATCTCAGAAGCATCTAAAATACAATCAAAACCTATATATTTCCATTGTGTACAAATGATTGCCCTTTAAACAATGCAATATTCATAAACAGAAAACCTTACTCCAAATTCAGTTGAGAACAAAAAGATCTGTGTTTACCTTTAGGAACATATGTTCTTAAATGAATGAAAGATTCTATGACACAAACCACGAATAAAATTAATAGGAGATACCTCTACATATGTAGATGGAGATACTTAGCAATGCAGGCAAAATAATTCCCAAAGAATATTTTGCAAAATATAAAGCACAAAATTGACACAACATTCATTATAAATGGCCCCTTTTTAAATGTATTACTTGCACCACAGCATATAATAATTCAGTTAAGGAATATCTTTTCTAATTGGGAACACTAGCAGAGTAGCACACTCAATTTCATTTAAAGGCTTCACACGGGAAAGTAAGGGAATTAAATTTGGCCATGACTTCCTATGTATGCTTACCTAAAGACTTTGACCAGCCTCTCCAAAACACAGGAATAAAGGAATTGCCTGATACAGGGCAAGCACAAGATCCTAAGTTGTTGTTTCCTTACAGTCCCATGCATAACACCGAGCAAAAGACACATCTGGCCACAGAAGGGAGCTTTAGACAGTACAGAAATGGTGTGAGAAGAAAAATATGGACACTAGCTATCCTGGGAGGAAGAAGGCTAGTACCTTAAGGACCTCTGTGCTCAGCAGAGAGACAAGTGTATCTTCTGTCAGACACACACACACTAGAAACTACAGCGTTTCCTTCCATTCTCAATCCTCCTGGTATATGTTGTGAGCGATGCCACTGAAATAAATAGCTGTAGATCCATATGAAACCTGGCGTGACTCAGAGAATTTACCTCCAGTCCCTGACAGCAAGAATTGAGCTTTTCTCTTGCTCACATTAACAAAGCTCTCATCTACCACCTGATACATTCATACTTAATTTTCCCATCTCCTTGGTAAGTGTGCCAGGTTGTTTTAACAGATACTGCAATATCTACAGACCAAACTTTGCCCCTTGACTCTGTGACAGCCAATAGGAAAAAACATCCCAAGAGAGAAGCTAAAGAGGGGAATCAACAACCCTAGACTCTCTTCTCACCACTGACTTTATTGTGTGTTCCTGTACTTGCAACACTGAAATACCATGTTTTGTTTTACAAAAGAAAATTCATTAAATGCTTATACAGAATTCTGGGTTTCTCAGAGGGAAATTGTTACCAACATTCAATATTGTTAGAAATAGCATATGGAATAAGCTAAAGCAATCTATCTCAATTTAAGTCAATATAAACATTTTTGTATCATCTCCCCAGCATAATCTTCCTGCTAACTGCTGGTAAATGGCTGCTTTCTAAGACTGGTTTAAAAAATTGTTTGCACAATCAAAACTGCATCATGTGCATTTTAAACAAGACTAGAAGCTAACTCTTAATTCCACCCTCCCCTGCCTCACCCAGTGAAGTCCACAGTAATGTACATTTTCAATTACTCTCCATTCAAAATTCAACAATTCAACAAACTGTCATATTAGCAACAATTGTGGCTCATTGGCAAAACCCAACACTATTATTACACAGAAACTGTCAGTACAAAAATAGTGTCATTTCTCATTGAAAGAAACGTTCTTGTAGAACTCCATCCAGCAGCAATGGATGGCACAATTTAGTCTATATGGTTTCTAAGTAGGGTAGGGTCATTTAAATATCATTTTCAAGCAATCACTAGCTCTGCCTCAGAAAATATAGTAGCATCCAATATCTAATTATTATCCTGAAACGTTCTACATACTGTATCTCAGAACAACACGAAAATGAACTTCCATTTGTTTCTTCAAACATTGAGTAGTTTAATGCTTGATAAATCAGACTGAACTAGAATTAATAACTATCAGGTGCAGAATATTATACTAATTCATAAAGCACAATTCACATTTTCTAGTATGATGAATTATCTTGCTAATGAGGGCTGAAATATAATAGAGCAGCTAATAGACAGACTCTTAACTCATGTAATGTAAGTTACTTCGTACTCAGTTACTTTAATCAGGTAAAGTACTATTGTATTACATTTTCAAGTTCCTTGGGGAGATAGTGTCTCTTTTGATGGAAAGCAAGGTTACTTGGGAATAACAGGTCATCTTCATCAACTGAGGATGTCACCTAAATTATCTCATGATTTCTACAGGTTTGGGAATATACCAAGCAATTACTAACAGCCAGCTGATGGGCAGTAACTTGCAGCCTCACTGCCTACACTGCCTACTGCATCTAACTCCACAGTAAGTAAAACATAATTTGAGATAATTTATTTCCTAAAAAGAAGAGGGGTAAGTTGTTTCAGATATACTATATCCATATGGGCAGTAACCACAGAAGGGCTGATCCCCTATTTCTTGTTTACGTGGCCATAGTGTGGGTCCCCCCATTGTTCAACATGGGAACAATACAGGGAAAAGATTGGTCAGAATCTCATAAAGATGCATTCCCTTCTTAAGCTTCAGGAAAGGCAAAACCACCATCCTGGGAATGGGAAAAAATACCACATGAGTTAGTATAGTATCACATATGATCAAAACGAGTTCTGCTTCAGAACTGTGTGAAATGTTTGCAACAGAACATGATGAAACTATCCAATATATGATTGACTTCATGTGATGTTACAAATTTGCACATGGAAGGACTACTAGAATTAATGAAAATCAGCTGAATAACAGCCAAGGTGCACTTTTTTACATGTCACAGCACAGTTCAGTACCTAAATTTGAGAGGCTTATTTATATTTTTCAATTTTCTTGAACCCCAAGCTCAAAGCTATATTGCTGTCCAGTGAAAGACATTTAGCGAAATGTTTGCAACAACCCTAACAAATGAAAACCACAGTGCTCTGCACAGCTCTTTGCTGCTAATGCAGTCCCGGTCACATCTGGTGCTCCTTTTATCCTAAAACAAAGATAAATTCATATGCGAGAACAAAGAGATATCCATGTCATTTGGTGTTATTTTACAAAAGAGAAAAAAAAAACCCAAAACTTTCTGGTTTTCCCATGTCAGCAATCAGAGCTTTAAATCCATGAAAGGAGATTTGCATTCATTATTTAACCACAAGGCAAGACAACATTTTTAGAAAGCATCCAAGATTGACTGAACTTCCCCTTGGGTCTCCTTTCAGACATATCTTCTGCAACCCCTCACACTACAAACATTCCACTAGAAAAACGCATGTGCCAGGTTTTGAGATCTCTGCAATGCACCTTATTACCATGTTATTTTCCTAGCCCACCCCCAATCAATAATACTTACTTTTCTGTTACAGCATTTGATAGTTCTTAATCCATCCTACAGTATCTCACTCAGCCTGCAGCTCTGGATGTGTCCTGATTTTAGAGCTTGTCATCCCTGAGCATACTCAGATAATTGTTTGATTCTCTTCCTAAATCCATCAGCAATTTTGGAAACTTGCATTACAAATAAATTATTAATTTCTTTAGCTTCAAAACTGCTGTTATTAATTATTACCATGGAAAATGTTATTTAGTGACTTAGGGCCTGATTCTGTTCCCACTGAACTCAATTGCAGGACTCCCATTGCCTTCAGAGGAAGTAAGAGCAGGTTTTAACTTCCAAAGGTTTAAATACAACATTAATAGAGTTTGAACAGACTTTACAAATTGATTTTGCTTAACTCAGACATCCTGTAAGAGATCAGCACATTCAAATGCTGAACTCTGATCCTAAGAAACTGAACATCGGAGGAAAGCTGGAGGTTATTTTACTTATGCATTCTGTGGTGTGTGTCAGTGATCGCAACTGCTGCAGCGAGTGCTAGAAATAAAACTGCTGCGGGTAACTCCTGGTGCATGGCCTAGTGCCGGGCAGAATTTCTCACAAACAGCAGGACAACCTGAGTAATCTAAGAATGCAGAAGGAAATAGGGTGGTGGGGTAGATATTTTTGGCATTATATGGGTCAGGAACAAGACTCTAAATCCCTTCTTAAACTTTTGCTTGTTCTGCAGAAAACACCATACGCAAGCCACTACAATAAAAATGGCATTATTCCCCCAACAAACAAAGAGGGAAAAGCCTCATATACAGACATTCAGGGCATATTATAATTGACCTTTGCAGCATGAAGATTTAAGTCCCATTCTGGGAAATCATTACTCACATGCTTGATCAACTGTGTGCACCTCTGTGCCCTACTGACTTCAATTGGACTGGCTTCACATGTGAAGTTAGGTGTATGTATAATTATGTTTAGGATTTATCACTTCAGCTGTAAGCTTCCTGGACCAGGCTATGTCTACATCATTATCCATTACTAAGCAGAGTCCGTAGTAGCAAGCGATGCTGTGATACTTGTGTGCCGAATTATACAGCTCACAATAAGCAAAATAGAGCACTTGGATTCTGTTCACATATTATTATTATTGTTGTGATTATTTTTAAACTATAAGTCCTTCCCCCACCAAGTGATGCAACTGCTTAAATTCATCTCTGGGTGAAACGTGTGACTGTTTACTTTACAGATCTACTTCATATGGCCTGAATTACATCTGGTGGCTGCACATTTAGACTCCAATTTGGCAATCAGAGACACATGTGTTGACATGTAAATTTACACAGACTTAAGCCAGAATCTGCTTTTTTGACAAAACCTAACATCTGATCCCCTTTCTCAGAAACATCAATACAAGTAAAACCCTGTTGACTTCAGTGGCAACTACCTAAACCTTATACCGCTTAGAGATAGTTACCAGCATTACAGAATGTCAGAGGGTATGTCTACATCAGCATTTTATTTCAAATCCGGAATTCATTTTGCTTCCTCATCATCCCCATTGACCACATTTTGCCTCATGTTGCAGAGCATTCCCAGGTTGCACAAACTGAATTCCTCCTGAATAAAACTAGACTAGAAGATGCACTCTCAATGCACCTACTGTGCATCAGCTGCTAATGGCATTCAGTCCATGGGACCAGAAGAGAGCTAGTCATAGCAAAATACCCAGCACTGATGTGATGAATGTTGGGTCATCAGCTCTAACTGTATCACTCTACAGATCAGATTGTACTTTTAGAGCTCACCAGAACACTCAGGCATTCATATTTGGTTGCCTATTACATTCACACTCTATATATTCTTCTATACCAGGACTTTTGTAAACATGTTGATGTTTCCTCTAAATATAAGGACTGATCAGTGAGTCCTCTTCTATATGAGGAGAAGCCTAAATATTCAGCTACACATGTATTATTTCTGTCGTACTTAAATTTCAAACTCTGCTGCAAAGACATAAATAAATGCTGATGGAAAAGTTCATGAGTACTACATTAGTTTCTGCTAAACTTGAACATAGCTTCACCCTAAACTTATTTGCTGGGTTTTGTTACTAAAAGTTTAGCACCAACTGTTAATACCATTAACCAATTAACTGTTAATACCATTAACCAATACCAAATACCATTGCAGCCTTTCTACTAGCACTGTAAACATTTGGTTGTTGACTTCCCTTAAATGAGCAGTTCTCATACTAGGACACCTATGAGGAAAAATAAAGGATATGTGAATCAGAACATCCTTTTCACTCAGTACTCCCAATCGCTATGGCAATTTGCAAAGCCCAATTTTTCCTTTTGTTCGGTTTCACTAATCCAAGATGAAGATCTTAAAATCTCCCAAGAGGCCTTTAATTAATGGCTGACATGAATACACAAACACTCTCACTCAGGCTGACACTGGAAGTTAACAAATATATCTGCAGTCCCTCAGGATTTATTGACAGTCTTTTCTTAAACTATGGCTTGCAGAGCTGTTGCTTATTTGCCCTCTAAACATCTTGGTTCAAAAGTGGCCAGAATGCCACGGCCTTCTTCAAATGTTGATACAACTTCTCAAAGGAAAGCAATTACCTTTCAGTTCACCTTTTTCTGTTCTACTTGGTAAAGAAACACATCAAGTACACCCACAGGAAGGATATGTACTCCCCAATACGTTTAGATCTCAAGCTTCAGCTCTTGAAGAACTTTCTTAGGAAAACATTATTTTCTGCGAAATTCTTCCCTTTTCTAAGGATATATCATCACAGATATGTGAAGACAGGCCAATGCCTCATATAAAAATGGAAAGATAATTTGTATATTTCCCACTACATTATAGATGTTAATTGACTGTATGTACAGCCACTCTGCCACACCATTACACATGCATGTGATGACTTCCTTGACATCTGCATTAGTTGTGTTAACAGAGATGTCAGAAAATGTACACTTTTAGAGTGCTATTCACAGGATCAGAATGATGTTGCTTTTTCTAATACCACTCCCTCTTTCCCACGGCTCAGCAAGGCTGTTTCTGTTTATAACAAAAATATAATCTGTTTATAAGAGATTCTAATCCCCCTTACTTTATGGAGGGTCACATTAGTAAACAGGGTAATGAATATTTTAATAGGTTACTGGAAGTTTGCTGTAGTTGGTGTTTGGAGCATGCTGCTTATTTACAGGGATCCCACTCATGGGTACAATGGAATCATCACTGCAAATGACAACCTTCTCTTTCTGGTAGGCTCGCCCCAAAAACATTCTGTGGGCAGCAAGGGACCAAGCCACCTAACAGCCATGTCACTGCTGTCACAAGTTAGCAGACATAAAATACAAAAGTGGCTATATAAAGCAGCAACAAGATCCCATGGAAGAATCTTTATCAGCTATTCAGCATGACCTGGAGAAGCAAAGGGGTATTCAGTAAAGTAAGAATATCTTAGTTACATGCAGTGTAAGTAAGTGTGGGACCTGCCATGAAACATAAGCAAAATACTGTTAGAATAAGTAAGATATCAACTAAGCTGGGCGGGTGAGGTAAAGAAAGGCTCCAAGATAGCGAATACGTTAGATGCATCCTGTGCCTCCCATTCAGTGGGATATGTAACATGGCACTTTTCCATAGGCTTCATAGGTACCACATAGGCCTGGGCTTGTTCAGCTCAGCAGTGGGAAAGGAATTTCTCATAAAAGAATGTTTCATTTCACAGGAACTGCATGTTGGGAAAAGATTGTTTGCAAGTTTGCCTGAAAGCTAAGAAAAAGTGTGGGTGTTCTATTAAAACAAAAAAAGTAAAAAAACGTGTATTTACTTCATAGCAGTTAGTATAAGTAACAATACCGAACAAATTGCAGTGATTACAAAATCCTCTATAAATATGGGTAGCACTATTCTTGACAATAATTAGTGTACAGCATCTTCTCAATAGTATCATGATTAATATTTATTCAAATATCGTTTTTGTTCTGGGAGATGGGAGGGGACAAAAGGGAAGGGAGATAACATTCTAAGAGAGAGCTGAGTATGTTTGAGAAGAGAACCAAAAGCAAAGAAAAGTCTGCTTTATTTTTCTGCTTACTGTCATTCCCCCTCCTCTCAAAAAGGCAATGCAAATGGTGCTTTACTGGTTTTAAAAGTAAAGCCAGAAATTATGTGGAGTTGGGACTGCTGAATTATTCATGAGTTCTGATTGAATAGGATCATTATCTCTGGCCTTACAAGCTAATAAATACTGTCTAATGCCTGGGTACTGTTTTGATCTAATAGTGTCAGAGGAAAAAAAAAGACAAAAAAAAAAAGACTTTTTTTTTTGCAAGCTAGAGCCTAAATTAGGGAGGAGCTCCCTGATGAGTTCATTGCAGGAAAACCATGGGGTTTTTTTTCCCTTCCATTGACTACAAGGTTCACTTTGCAGTTCTCTGTCTCATTTGCTGCAAAGGCATTTTAACTTGGGCATGAGGTTAAGATGTTGCTCAGTGGTATTTATACAATGACTTATCATTACTTATTCCTTTGCTAATACCAATAGTCTTACCCTTCCCCCCCGCCCCCCGCTTTCTAATGTCTTGCTCCTTGCAATACAAAATACCCAAAACCAGAGTACTTTCAGAGGCAGACAGAGCTCAGGAAATTATTATGCTATCTAATCATCTGCCTGTCAGCAGTCAAATATTCTTAAATTGCATTGTTCTGTGATTTATTTCAGGATTGATTGTGGTGAGTCTAAACTCACTTGATTTAATAACACTGTAAACTAAACATGTTGCATGGAACCTGAATTAAGGTTCTGCTCAGAGACCTACTGAAGGAGGAGGAGAATTTGTTAGAGGTGCACTGCTAAACAATGTTTGTCGATAACATTTGAAACAACAACAACTGATTCAAAACCCACATAAATTAAAATTAAAGCCAAGATATTTTGTTGCATAGTTTTTCATATGCTTTCTTGAGGATTACTTTTAGAACAGGACTTGTTTCAATAAGAGGAAATAATTAGGATATTATTACAAGTTAAAAAAACCCTCGTAATTAGATAGGGATTAGTAACTTCGTTTTCATATGATTAACACAATAAAACCCATTTTTCCCCAAAGTAATCGGAGGCCTATTAAGCAACATGAGATCATATATCAAGGGGCCTTTTAGTAATTCAGCAGTTTGTAACATTTACACAGACTGAAAGTCTTCCACAAAACAGCTGGCTTCATTCTATCAAGAAAGCACACTGTTTTGGGTGCATCTATTTCAAGGTCTAACACAGTCCTTGAAATCATATCATTAAATTAAGGATTTTTTTAACATGAGTTAGAAGTGTGTGAACAGCTAGGGAAAAGTGTGAATAGTTTCTGAAATAGTGTATCAGTAATGGAGCTCTCTGCTTTTCTCAGTTTAGCATGGCAGGACCCAACTGGTACATCTGGATTTTAAGGAGTAAGTATCTCCTAATAATTGGCACACTTCAAGCTTACAAATACCTAGTTTTATGGTATTTTGTTAGTAAAATCGTGTTAAATGCTTAGCTGCATTACAATAACTAGGCTAAATATGAAGCGAGTTATTGACACATTTGTTCTTTGTATACACAGCTCATAAACAATAAGTAATAAAGAACAGATGCGACATAAATTTAGGTTCGTGAGTCTATTCAGTGGAATAATTCTCCAAACATTACCTTTTTGGTCTCCCTTTTTAGTGCTTCTAACTGCAGTGAAAATACAAAATTGTTCCTTTTGTTGTTATTAAGTAGGGACGTGATCACCCATTCCGGCTTTTCTGCATTTTCTGTGTATGATGCCAGTCATTGCAGCCAATGAGACCTTCAGATAGTAGCCATTATCTGTCACACTCCTGGACCAAAATAACAAATAATATGCCTGGAGGTGCTGCGTTTTGTGACTGCTAGTTTCCCCGCATGGCATATGCCTAGATAGACTCAGATGAGAGGTGATTGCACAAAACTGTGATTGTGAGATGACTTAGCAGAACCCGTGATGATGCCCTAATGGCCTCCTGCAGAGGGGAACAGGGGTAATTGTTTGTCAGGGGAAGGAACACATCTGTAAGGAGGCATCCTCTGCAAACCAAGCAGCCATGTGGAAAAAAGAAAGGGAGAATCACAGTGCAGCAAGGCTGCATTCAAGCCTAATAAAATGAATAACAGAAAGAGGTGAAAAATGAAACAAGGTATTAAATGACCAGGTTAAAAAGGTTTTTACTGGTGGGCTCTGGACTAAAAAAGAACACAAGTTATCTCCAGGCAGTATGGTTCTTTTAAAATGATTAGGTAAAATTCTGTGACTCCCAGCAAGGAAAGTTAAAACAACAAAACCAGGAAATGTAAATGCATTCCCCACAGCAAAAATGGGCACAGAGCAACCAGTCTTCCTGTGTGTTCCCACTTCTAACAAAGTGGCTTCATAGACACCGACCTTTTGCTGCAAAATTTTCTTCTTCCAGCTTTTTAATCTTCCATTTAAAATATTTACTTTCCATGTGACCACTGCATAGAAAACTGACATCATCCCAACATCCCTTCTAGAACAAAGCTATTGGAATTGAGAAATGAGAAAACATCAGTGTTGAGCCAGGCAATTAGGGCATCAGTCACATCAGTGGTAACTTGCCTTTAATGTCAGCTGGGGCAGAAACAGGCCCTTAGAGTATATTAAGGACCTTATTTTATACTCTTTCAGCATCTTCTATTTGATCAGAAATAAAGAGGAGCAAATAAGCTAATTAATCGCATACAGAACGAATTCCCCAGTCTTTTCAGCCTACATCTTAATTATTTATTTTTGAACTACAGAATAACAAACATACTAATCTCAACACAAGTAATATTTACTAGAAATAAATCAACTGATTATAGCTTCACTGACCTATAGGCTATAGGAAAAAGCCAAAATTCTTTAAGTTTCATAAAATCATCTGTACTTATTATTACATTCCTTACACCTTACCAATGGGCATCTAGAAAAGAACCACACAAACCAACAGTTAGGAGGGGTGATCCTTGTAGTTCCTGCACTTATTTAGCTATACTAACATAGAAAAGCTGTACTTATTTTATTGTTATGTGATGCCTTCTAAATTCTCTATAAAATAAGCAGATCATTGAAAAATACCTTCTAATCAGATCTATCTGCAATTGAAAAAGCATCTACTGCAAGTAATTAAATGAAATTTGCAAACAGCATTGGACAAATAATAGCTCTTTTTGTTTTGATGAGTAACTTGGGCCAAATAGAGCTATAAAAGTATTTCAGGAAACAAACATTACAGAAATCAAAATAGCAATTACTCTGCACAAACCTGGAGTGAATTGCTTCATTTAATTTTCAAATAACTTATTTTCAAACCTTTTTCCCCAAATAAAGGTTGATTTTTAAACAGGAAATGAGTCTCTGAAAAGTTAGTTTCATTAAAAAAACCTGTTCAAATGAAGCATTTGGGGATATTCTAAAAAAAAAAATCAGTATTCTCACCTTTTCCTTTCATTTTTTTCTGCCAAAATTATCCACTGCAATTAATCTAAATAATCAAATGCTTCTAATCTCTTAAAAAATGCCACTTTTGGAGAGCTTATTTCCCTAGAAAAAATGTTATTCAGTCCTATTCACAAGCATCTGGGATAAAGTTTAAGAATCTCTCTTCAAAAATATGCCAAAAATATTCTAAAAGTAAAGTACAAACTCTAAGACTTATATGGGGCATGTTGCTCTGCAAATGAATAGAGTTTTGAGCACTGTGTAATGTAATAAATTCAACACTATGGGTAGTTGCATGGCATGGGGCACATATTTTTCTACAGAAAATACCAGGCAAGCCTATGGGAGTATCAGTTAAGCAACTGGTGAAAGTACTGACCTGTTTGACCATCAGCTGAAAAAAGGATAACCCTGTAAAGGCCCTTCCACACACATCGTAGTGTTCCTTCTCGAAGGGAAAAAAGGATGCCCATTGTTTTAGTAACTACAGTTACTCAAGAGTCTTGTTAGAGAAAAGTACAACAGGTCATTAACAGAGTGGCAACACTATGGCTGGTCACAAATTTATCTCAAAATTGTTTTAATGGAAAATGAGCTTTCCACTAAACCAAGTGGTCTTGGGTTAAGTGTCTATTTACCAGGAAAAAAAAAACAGAAATTGAATTGAAAAAAACCTAGAGTATTTTTTTCCCGAAAAAATGGCGGGGTCGGGGTTGTCCTGCCTTTGACATTCACAAAGACGAGTTTCCTGTAGGCAAACTGGCCATGGACAACAAAGAAGTATGTACTGCTGAAGAAAGAGGGCTTTGTTTTCCCAGTGACCTGCCCACATTTCCCACTACCTGATCAGAACTCCTGAGGGGTACGTTCAGTGTCAAAGCAAACCATGCAGCAGCAGCACGAGCAGTGTTGAGAATAAAGATGGGTTGCCTGAACAAACAGAACCCAAGTCTGATGAATAACTTCCTAAAAAAAGGACAGGTCTAGGTACCACTCAAGAAAGATGCAGTAAACATGAAAGTACAGACAAGGCGGTGGGAAGAAAGACGCAAGTTGGTTTTTAGGTTTTACTTGTTGGTTCTGTGCTCTCATCAGCAAACAAGTTTATGTAGCCTTGCAGTGCGTGGGGTGTATGTTTTAAAGCTCAAATTCAGAGTCCATGGAAATCTATAAACTTTCTATTCTACATGTAATATGCTATAAATTTTTTCACTTACAATATTTTTAAATAGTTGGACTAGATGATCATTGGAGGGCCCTTCCAACTGGAACATTCTAAACAACTCTGAGATAGCAGAAATCTTTTCTAGTTCTATTATATTGTGTGCACAATTAAAGCATACATTTTTTATGAGATTGGAAAATTATATGAAAACTTTTTAAAAATACTAAAGTGACATAAAAAAAAAAATCACCATTTCTCTCCTGAAGTTTTTACCACGGATCTTACAATATGATTTAAAACCATATCATTACACTATTTAAAGGTTTTTATGGTTTTTTAATTATTAAAACTGTAGTTCTGAGTGAGTTTCCTTCTGTTTTAACACTGAAGAGAATTTGCATCTAATTGCCAGGGTACCAGCATGTGCTTTAAAATTGAAGAACATTTAAATATTTTAAATAGTGCTTTTATCCTATTAGTTTTGAAAATTATAAAGGTCAACAAAAAAAGTAAACTGGCAGCAAAGCAGTGCTTTAGCAGTGGTTCTCAGACAGCACATTGTCTTTCTTCCACCATACAGAAGACATTGAAATACTCCTAAAACTACCCTCATCCTGGAGGCAGAACCCAGAGTATGCATTCATGTTTTCACACTCACTGGCTTCTGGTGAGCTTTTCTACTCAAAAAAAAATCAGAAGCAATTGTTCAAGTCTCCTCCACTCCACCTACTTCATAACAGCTGTTTCAACTATATTGAACACTTTCTACTAACCCACTGAAATTTGGATGGAATAAAATAAAATATGCCACAGGCTAATAATAATACGGAAACATTTCCTCTGCCCTGTTGTGTCTATTGCACCATGCTGATCTGTTAAATATCACTTACACATGAAGAAGGCTAACAAATTAGAAAAGCAAAATTTGACCTGCAAAATCTGTCAGATTTTTTTGTGAGAGAAAAAAAAACAACCCAACTTGCTTTGGCATCAGATATTATAGAACCTCAATAAATCCTGAAATCATGTAGAATTGTTGCATGTAGACTCAGGTTAGACAAAGTGCAGTGGAAGTGATTATATTAACGGCATACAAAGAACATTTAATCTATGATTAAGTGAATGAATCTTACATGAGTCAGGAAACTTTCTGAAAGGGACAGAATGTCTCAATGTCTTTGAAGATGTGTTGTGGTTTAACCCAGGATGGGGGAGAAAATCGGGAAAAGAAATAAAACTCGTGGGTTGAGATAACGGTTTAATAGAATATAAAAAGAAGAAACTAATAAAGATAACACTAATAAAGTGACAGCAGTAATGATAAAAGGATTGGAATACTCAAATGATGCACAGTGCAATTGCTCACCACCCACCCATGGACACCCAGTTAGGCCCCGAGCAGTGAACCCCCCGCCCCCACTCCCCCCATGATGTGACATCTCATGGTATGGAATACCCCTGTTGGACAGTTTGGGTCAGCTGCCCTGGCTGTGTTCCTTCCCAGCTTGAGCTCCTCCAGCTTTCTCGCTGGCTGGACACGAGAAGCTGAAAAATCCTTGACTTTAGACTAAATATTACTTAGCAACAACTGAAAACACCAGTGTTATCAACATTCTTCTCATACTGAACTCAAAACATAGCACCTTACCAGCTACTAGGAAGACAATTAACTCTATCCCAGCTGAAACCAGGACAAACTGAACACTAAATATTTTATATTTAATAAAAAGGAGAAAATGCTATTAAAAATAGTGGATGAAATTGTTAAAATTCTGAATTCTTAGGAATGATAAAACCAGGCTGAGTGGAGGTCAGGATTTTTTTTTCTGTACAAAGTAGTAAAAGCAGTAAGATGTAATTAGTCATGGAACACAAAATGGTACAACTGGCTTACAGTATCTTCAAAAGAACAAGACACTATAAAACGCAATGGGAAAGAAAAGACATTATAAAATGTGGAGGTACCAGTGAATGATCACTCATAAAGAAACCTCAACCTACAGAGAAGTAGGAAGACTTTTCATAGGAATTCGGGCCCTTGGAAATTAATGCAAGCTTTCTTTTTACAAGAAGATAAGGCAGGATTTCACTGCTACCTCAAAACTGAATTTTTTGAACATAGGAAAACAAAGCAAGAATAATTTGAAAAAGAGATGCTGTGCTAAATTAAGTTTAATTTCTCTTCCACATGCTTTACTTCAGTGGGTGTATTAAAATACCAGGCATGTGAGTAACCACTTGTTGAATTGTGTCCAAATTGGTTGCTTGGCTGAACCAAGTCAGACGAAGTAAATGTGCGCAGCTCAATCTCAAGAACAGCTATATTCACATTTTCTTTCCTTAATTTCAGACATCACACCTTGTTCAGTTTATAACCTGGCAGTCTACTAAACTATTCTTCTTTAGAACAAAAATAGCATAAACAGCCTAAATTCCACTTTACACAGAGGCGAGAACAGAAAGTATTCAGTTTAGCAGGCACTCCAAATGAAGTATTTCCCCTCCTACCAGGCATTACCTCTCTGTTCTAGGTGTATTTTTCTATCGTATGGTATAGTTCTCTGGTAGAAGAACATTGTTGCCTTGCTAGGAAAACACAATAAAATTAGCACACTGGCCAACAGTGAATCACAGCTGCTAGGGATAGTTGGCAGCTCTAAAGATATCTCCATTACTTGTCCATGCAAGAGATAGGACAAGAGGAAATGGCCTCAAGCTGTGCCAGGGGAGGTTAGATTGGATATTAGGAAAAATTTATTTACCAAAAGGGTTGTCAAGCACTGGAACAGGCTGCCCAGGGAAGTGGTTGAGTCACCATCTCTGGAGGTATTTAAAAGACACTTAGGGGCATGGTTTAGTGGTGGACTTGGTAGGGCTAGGTTAATGGTTGGACTCGACAATGTTAAGGGTCTTTTCCAACATAAATGATTCTATGAAAAGTCATTGGCTTATGCTATTTTATACACATAGGGACATTGTTGCGATATGTTTCACTAATCTGTGCACATATATATATGCGTATATCTTTCATAAGCTTTCCTAATTTAGCACTGATCTCAAATAGAAATTTTGCACAGTAATACACGTTGTATCTTGTGACTATATTTAAACTTTGCATTGTTATCTTAAAGTGAATGCTAATCAGTAAACATGTATGTGAGCATTTAAGATGGAATCGTAAGGTGATGCTATTCAGGAAGGTATCTGCTCCCAAGTATAACTGTGTCGTGATGTTGCCACACCAAAATAAATCTATAACATGTGAATTTTTTTTCTGTTCTAACAGCTAGTAACAAAAGATTTGAGAGGTTTTTTTTGTGGAAAACTAGACTAAAAGATATCAGTATCTGATTACACTAATATGTCACTCTTATATGCAAGTGTTAGCATAGAAGAGTTTCAATTAGAGCTACTCTTTTTCACTCAGAACACACACCAAGTGGTCAAGAGCCCCAGATAATCCCTGGCATTATCAAGAGTTGAAGGGATTGGGAACTTCACAGGTGTTTCTCAAACAGGATGTGACAACAGCATCCTGTGGGGATCCATTGCTTTGTGGAGAATTGGCAAGGGCTGTCCATGTTGACTGTTGACCTTTAAGGACCCTTCAAGCTCATTCCTCTTACAAATCCCTGAGGCCAGCAGAACTCTTCAAGAGAGCATATGATATAGCTGTAGCCCAGGAATCATGTTTATGCTGTCCAAGAGGCAGATGTTGGCCACGTGCCTGTCTCTCTGAGCCAACAGATAAATCAAAAATATATTGAATGGAATTTTATATTGAGAAATCTCTGTACAACATCTAATCCACTCACCTGAAAGTCCCTAGTCTGATGAAGGTAAGGTAGGAATTTAAGGTTTCCAGGCAAGCATCTCAAAGTGGGTATCTCATGATATGCAATTTCACCCTTCATCTGAGGAAGCATGAACAAAACTGGTATGTTCTTGAAAAAAGTCTTTCCATAAATCAGATTTTTCTGGAAAAACAAATTAAGCATTTTCCAGTTCTTTCCACTGTGACCAAGTCGTACTTTCTCTCTGGCAGATATCCCTTAGGAATGGCATACAAAACAGAAAAATGTTGATTTGCCGTGTTCTACCTCAGTCTGATTTAGCATAACACTGCAGTATTTTTCTGTGTCTTTTATATCGCCAATCACTTGATTAGAGTTGCATCATTGCTGAACCCTGGCCCATAAAATACAAGGGAACACAATGACAGTCAGCCAAAGCAACACAAACAGCTGCTTGTCTAGACATATTAGTAGTGTCCTGAAACCTTGGCAGCCTGGTGACATAATCTAAAAAAATTTGCACCACTATTCTTGCAATGTTTTATTGTGATTATGTAAATCTACTCATTTATTTTCACTGGAAAACATAAAAATGCAGGCAAAAGAAATCATGAATCATTTTCCCCTTGGTTCCTAACTAACAGTAAGATTCAAAGGGAGATAGCTGCAAGCTTTTTTCTCTAATGAAAGACTCCTAAGAATAGCATATTCTATAACATGAAGAGACAAATTAATAATAGTGTATGATATTATTTTCTTTCTGTTATGTGTGCTTATTTTGCTGTAGCAATTATTTGTTTATAAGCCATTAAGTTATTTGCAAAGCCTATTTGATGTTCCACCTCTGATTTAATTAGTTGAAGACAGTCCCTTTGTAGTAAACAAAAGTTTAACTTTTTTTTTAAATTCCCCATTGAATTTATCATTTCATTTCTTTGGGTTTTATATCCACTCCTATTTATAAATAGATGGCTTTGTTCAATTAAAACATGCACATAAACTCCACAAAATATGTAACAGATCAACACAAAGTATCAATAGTCCCCACACAATCACTCTGTACTCAAAATTCCTAGTTCCTCAAATTCTGAAGACAAATAAATTAATTAAGGAAACCAGAAAACGGGCTCCAACTTGCCCTAGCCATAAAAGATGTTGACATCTGTAGTCAAAACAAGGAAGAAGTTCTAGAGTCACAGGCCAGAACTTTGGGTACTTCATTTCCCCTCCCTTGTTTGTGTGATTTTTCAAAGTTGCATCAGGTTGTCAGTGATCCAGCCTGCAACTTTTCCTGACTTCTGCATGACTGCACCTATGAAAAACTGACCAACTTTGAAAATAGGGCACCTTTAAGGACCTACACCAAAGGTCTCCAACTTTCAAGAGCATTTAATGGCTAGAGATATTCTGACTTCCTTGGCTGCTCAGAAGGGGCTTAGAGGTAGACAAGAGGAATAAGGGGATCAGAATTTGACCCCCTGTTTTTGTCACTTTAATATTTGGCATTTCTGTGGCCTAAAAAGACTAGGGAAATCATTTAAGAACTAATGAAGAGCTATTTACCTCCTAAATCTTCTTCCCTTGAGTAATGAAATAATTACCCTCCCATAATCATGGAAATATTCAACTTGAATCTTAAATTGAGCTGTTGTGAAAAGTGGTAGTGATGTTACATAGATGATCACCATGGTAACATTTGGAAACTGCACCGTCGTCAAGCCAAGAATGTAGTTTTGCTTTTTCCATAATAACATTATAAGAGACCGGGACTGAACTCTTCCAAGATCCCATAATGATAAGTGAAAGCAAACATTTATCTGTCTTACCCACTGGGATAAAGGTTTTAAAAAAAAAAAAAAAAGGCAACCCCCCTCAAAAACTCACAACCCAACCACCAAGCACACCATCCATAAACTAAATTACTTTGTAATATGGTATTACTGATTGTTAGTTTTGTTTACTCTCTGTACATTAACTCAAGGCAGATCCCAAAGGAACAACATGGTAGGACTACAAGGAGAAATCAAAAGATTTTATTTGCATAACTTAGATAATTAGACATCCTGCAAACTATTAGAGCAGTTACTTACCTTTCAAACTGTGGCTCTTTTACAAATGAGCCCTCTCCTTCTGCTTGATTCTTTGATTTCCTATACAGTATGATTTTCTGAACTGGCAGTGGTCACTGCATCTGAAGCTTGTTCACTTCAGGCTACCCAGCCCAAGTGGCCCAAGCGTAAATCTTGCTCACTGTTCAAGGGATGATCAATACTAAGAACAGTTTTCATCAACAATCTAAGAGATACAGTGAAAGACCATACTTTGAATATTCACCCTTTACAGAAATGGTCTCAGATTAAAACCTCTCAGATTATGTAAAACGTACAGGACAGTACAGAAGAGATGGGCAATTTTTGCTACATTTTTGCAGAAACCAGGAGATGAAGTAATGTTCACTGCAAATAAGTGACTGGAGGCTCTATATCAAAGCCAAAGGAGCTAAATGTCTCCCAGCTCAAAGATACCACGATTTTCACTTTGACAGTTACTTTTCTGCCCTGTGGTATGAAAGCATAACCATTCAAAGGGGAGATTAAGTATCTGGGATACTAATTTTACATTAAGCAGGATAAAGAAATAACTGTCAATGATGGTTGAACACACACTACTGTGGAGATGGTAGACAAGATGCCCAAACTGCATCTGCAGTTTGCAGCTGTGATAAGGATGATGTTTTTTTGCCTAAAATGTACAGTTCATTAAAAATCCAGACCAAAAAATAGAAGAGTTTCAGAACGGATATATACTTCAGCAAAACATCAGAAAGGAGAGGATTACATTTGCCTGTAAAGGACGTTCTTTCTACTGAAGAATTAATATACCCGAGAAAAAAATTCACATTTATTCTTCAGGCAGTATAAGGAAAGCTTCCTGCCAGGATGCTGCAATAAAATAGCAAGCAGCAGGTGAGGTGAGAACAGTATTAAAGGCAACATGTCCAGGCTCTGAAAAGATAAAGTTTCTTCATTTCCTTTGAACTAACAAGTGATCTACGGAGTGCACAGTGGACTTCTAGAGCCATAACATTCATCTAGTGGTTACTGAATTAAACTATTCTCTGATAATGATGGGATTCATCTCTCCTAACTTTAGCTACCTAAAACCTAGGCATCTAGTGTAAACTAGCTTTCTTGTAGCCAGTGGCAAATGATGAGGCATTACAAAGTGTAATATACCCTATCTTAAACACTTCTCAGCATCCAGAGGGCAGTTGTTCCATCCTCCTACTACTCCATTGTGCACAGTGGAGTTTTATTTCCTAAAATTGGCATTGCATCTGCTGAACTCTGAATTACTTAAACAGTTGTTATTGCACATGAACTCCAGCCTTAACCAAAGAGAGGACTGTCCACACCTGATCAGCAACAATATCAAGCCTGGGATGGGACTGGTACAATGCCACCATTTGGCCTGAAGCTGCCTGCTAGCCAGTGGTTATAGTGACAAACTGTACCACTGCAAAAGGCAGCCAAAATTCTGCCCCAGGGAAATGGGAGAAGAGGCCACAAAGGATTCTTCTGTCTGCTTAGCACAGAAGGAGAAGATGCAGATAATCAGAAGGAAGTAGAGCTGAAGATCACTTTGATGGATGTAAAGAGGTGCTGAGGCAGAAACAGCATGTGGTATCAAGTAAAAAAAACCCACCAAAACTGCTTTAGCCAAGTACAGATAAGGACAACTCACAGACTTTTAGACTGCTCCAAAGGCATAGATCAGTGCTGAGCGTTAGACTTTGAGCAGCACTTCTTTCTTCTGTGGACAGCAGGGGCATCCGACTAATACAAGATCGCCTACAGTTCACTCTTGGAGACTTTAGAAGCTGTAAGAGGCCTCTTTATTCCCGGAGCGCCTGGGATAACCGTTTTAACAGATGACACACTCATAGTAGACTATGGTCGTTGAAAGAAACAGCAGATTTCTTCCCTGGAAGAAGTTCTGAATCAAATGTCCTTTTCACTGACTCCACTATCCAAACCATTTTAAATGTGCTTGTCAGTCTGTGGTCAGCCATCCTTCTCAGAAGCCTTCCCATTTTCCTAAACGTAGCACTTCCAAGTCGCAGCTCTGTTTGTCTCCTTGCCTTGAGTAGGATCAAATGGATTATCCTCTCATGACCCCCTCCCAGAGCTGCTTTTCTGGAACAATCCTGGTTCTCATCAGGAGACCAAAGGGAGCTCAGCACTCCAAATGGTTTGACCCCCTCAGAGCCTGTCAGTAAATCTGTGGAGACAAGAAACAGCTCTTTCAAAAGAAGAGTTTTAGCTCTTTGCCAAAGAATACACAATTTAGCAAAATAGGTCCAAAGCACAGAAGAGCGTTATCTAAATATTTCATTACCTCAGCGTAACCACTTTATTCCAAATGAAGAAGGATCCAGCTCATTCCTGCCTCTCCTGGAAGACACAGCTGTCTTGCTTATAGTGCTCTCCCTCTCTGCCTGTGTCTGCCTGTTCAACCTGCTGACAAAGCCTTATTCCCTTTAATGTAAAATTTAGGATTGAGGAAAACTAAGCCTCATCCAAGTAAAGATTTTAGTTGTTTGTTTGTTTGTTTTTTAAGGTCAGGTGGATAGATGCCACAGGTATTCACTAATTAATGTCTTCCCCATTTTGTACTCCAGGAGCATAGTATTATCTAGGATGGATTCTTATCTCTGACTTTTTCTCAGCCCCTTTGTTTCTTTCAGAATCTCTTTTATTAACTCTGTGCTGGCTAATAGATAATTAAGGTCTTTTTATTTATCTAAAGCAAAGCTTAGGGCTCTTTTACACTCCTTAGAACCATGTTAGAGTTTAGGGTGTATTTAATGAATAATTTATAAACTGAATGCTTTACAGGCTACAGTTCCTCACATAAGGAGACAAATGTCATGCATCCATCATTCAAGGGTATGCCCTACTGCAGAATAGGTTTCTGCCTTGATTTTGGAGCAGTAACCTCATCAGTCATTTTCTATTTGCTTGTCTTGGCCACTGGATTGTATAAGCAAGAAAATGCCATGCAATGAAACTGTTTGCACTGAGTATTCTGACAGCAACTCACAAGAGCCCCTAGAGAGCTAAAAGGAAAACTGAGAGTTCTGGGTGGTCACTGTGGGTGGCAAGTAGGACTGCACAGTGTCTGGCCCTACCCCATGCCCACCCAAAGTAGTAGGGTATGGCCTACAGACCATACACATAGCCAAATTATTCAAGTCTCATACTTGGGGGACATACACATAACAGGAGTGGGATCCCTGTACCTGGAGACGGAGGGAGGGAGGAAGGGAGGGAGGGAGAAAGAAAGAAAGAGACATTTATTCATCAGTACAATGCATAAGAAAATACTTCCATCATTCATACTTTCACAAACTAGTACTCAGAGTAAGAGCTTATCAGGAAAAAAAAGAGAACTACT